>JAOXOE010000256.1:30299700-30314851 GCA_028565055.1 Phoeniculus purpureus
TCCAGTTTGCTCAACTTATCCCTAACCCAGTCCTCATCAACCAGGGCAAACTCCTCTCTTGCCTCAACTTCCTCTGGAGCCTCAGCAGCCCCCAGAAGTACAGACAGAGGCAAAGAAGCTGTTCAGTATCTCTGCTTTCTCTGTATCCTCTGTCTCCAGGGCACCCACCTCATTCAGCAGGGGGCTTACACTGCCTCTAGCTTTAGTTTTACCTGCAATGTATTTGAAGAAGCCCTTTCTGTTGCCCTTGACCTCTCTTGCAATGTTCTTTCCCCAGTCCTGCATTGGGAAGAGATATTCACTTGATTCCCGATATCCTGATTCTAGGCTTTTATGGTGTCACACCTTCTCTGGTTGAGGGTCCTGTCTTTTAGGTGTGAGCTTTCCATGTTGCTTTGTTTCTTCTCAATAGATTTAGTCTGCTTTCTTCATAATGTTCTGGCATTTCGAGCCTGTAATTTGCGTGTAGCCCACTCCCATACACATTTATCATTTTCTATCTGCTTTTCCCATCCTTCCTAAAACTGGCTTTTTTATGTACCTGGAACTGTAGAGCCTTCTTCATTGACTGCAGCTTCTGCATCACATAACCTCAAGTGGTTCCTGGTTATTTTTACCAATTACCTGATTCAGTTCTTTCTGCAAAGCAGCTGGGTCTGTTACCATCGTTAATGTTGAGAAATGTTCCCTTTAAAACACATAGTGTCTGTGTCATTTTGTTGGGGTTGATCTTGTTTCTATAAACTAGGGTAACTAAACCACTTGTTTGTGTTTAAACAATCTCTCCAGTTCTCAGTTCAACAGGAGCTCCAGAAAAGGCTTTCCTCTTGTTGAATGAATCACTTTGAGTTCGAAAATGCCCCCTTAAAATGTAAAGGCTGGTTTAGAATTGTCCTGAGAACTTTCCTCCCTCGCTTTCAGATTGTTCAAGTCTCACAGATGATTTTCCTGTACAAACTGATGATCTATTGGAGCCATCAAGTAGCTGCTCCTGGGGCTTTCTGTCTTATAGTTTAAGACCACTGACTCACCGGCGTGGAGCATGGCATTCTCTCCAGTACAGGTGGCTTCTTTTCCCATGTACTTTTGTCTATCCTAGCATTTGAGTCTTCCCATAAATTTTCGATACTTCCAACTAGTTTTATGGCCAGAAACGATCCATTTCCACTGGTCTTCTCACCACAATTCCTGTCGTTAGATTGCTGACTATTCTACAGCACCCATGTACTGCGAATTTGTACTCCCACAAGGTTTTTGTTCCAGTTCTGCAGTCTCTGGAGGCACCTGGAGCAGGGCCAGCATGCAAGAGTTCACCCACACGTAACCTCCCAGCCTCCAGAGGTTCATCCATCAGAGCATTTACCATGAGTGGCACAGCAATGATCTCCTATACGCACGCCAGAACCGGAGATCTATACAGTGATTTCCAAGGCGCTTTCGGGTGATGAATCCTTAGTAGTGGTGCACGGGGCTTTTGCTCAGCCTGCCTTCTGTGTGCAGGCTTTTTGTGGTCCCTCAGATAACATCAAGCTGCCTTTCAATGTTGTAGACAGGGTCATTTAGAATCATCCAGATAGTAGAAATGATGCCTGGTGTGAGCCAGGGTGATTAGAGCTGGCAGCAGCTCACAGGTAAAGAAAGTAAAAGAATACTACAGATATCTTTGCTGAAATAAAACCAAGGGGATTAGAGTTAACAGAAAACCTTGTTTTGGTTTGAGACTATGTTATCTGCCGGGAGCATTCATTATCAACGTGTTCTAAAGTAAATACATGGCTCCTCGCTAACAAGACATTGGGTAGAGATAAAGCACTTGCGACACTCTATCAAATCCACAGCAAAGAGCTGGGTTCCTGGGTCCATTTTTAACTGCTTTTTCTTTACTCCTTCACTGCCTTCAAAGCCTGTTTCTCTAGGGACACATCCTACACTTGCAGTCACCTAGACATGGAAGATGATGGTGCCACTATTCTCCCTACTCTTTTTTCCCCTCTATCGATGTTGGTTTTCCTTGTTTCTAGTTTTAATTTTTTTTATTTGAATGTGTAGAAGGAAACTCATCCTCCTAAATCAACGGCTGCCTTGGAGAGAGCAGAAACAGAAGGAATATCACTCAAAATCCCCTGAGTCCCCATGAGCTGCAGTCTGGCTGTCAGCATCCTGGCAGATTTATGAGGATGGCCATGACCGGTTTGAAAGGGTAGAGAGGGGGAGAAGAAGAGATCCTGACCCATTAGTAATCCCCTGCAGGAAAATGGCAGAGCTGATGACATGCATGGAGGACACATTGCAGGAGATGGGCTAAGGGAGACGTTCCCGTGAGTTTGGGTCACTTTGGGTCCAAGATTGGTTTCCATTAATCGCCTATTCCTAGGCCTCCCGTTCTTTAGCTTGTGATCTGTTTTGTCACCATTTGGATCAGGTCCTGGGTTCTTTTTTTGCCTCTAGAAGAAAAGAATCCCAAGTTTTATGGACCTGAGAGCTGCAGGTCATGGATGAATGAAGAGCAGAGCCCAGAACCAAAGAGAGTGCCCAGAGCCCACAGCAGGATCGCAGTGCGTCATCGAACCACCCTGTGATGCCACAGAAGTCACCTTCCCCACAGCAAGCAGCCAGACCTCAGAAGGAGGTGCAAGAAGGCTGCTAAGTGATCTGGGGCAGGAAGAACAAATGCCAGCCTTTGCACAGTTGCAATTGTTTTCAGATGAGTGACTCATTCCTTCTCATTTGCTGTCTTAGAATCCTGCCTAGAACCAGAGATAACGATAGGTTTCCAAGGCAGGTTTGTATCCCACAGGCTTTTGGGTATTTACTCAAATAGTTAATGCAACAGTAATGAGGGACGTGCCCACTGTGGATAAAATTGGCTGCAATCGCCTGAACGTGTAGCCAGACCATCAGTCCACACTTGGAGCTGATGCTTACATGAGTAGTTGCCTTAACTACAAGAAGATGGAAATGGTAACTAGATCATAAGAAATAAAAAATGACATCAAACTGGACACAAGCCAGGGGAGATGAGTGCAGGAAACTGCTAAAGAGGAAAAGGACCCAACAAGTTTGTTTTATAAATATCCAAAAGTAGGATACTAAGGCCCATTCTGAAGAGCAGTGGTAATTAAGACAGTTTATTAAATAGAAGCACCTTATTTCAAATGGGTTGCTGAGCTTCTGACCCACACTTTTTGTCATAGACACATTTTTCTCTTGCTATCAAACTCAGCCCTTCAGCTTTGTTAATGTGACTTCCTTCAGTGATTCTCATTTTGTTAGAATCCATTGAGTGAGAAGCAGTGGATTAGCCATCATCTCCAACAACCGTGGGTTGAAAGTGCATGGATTAGTAGTAGACACAAACCCTAGGTAGAAGAGCCTGCAGCAAAGCTGGGGACAAGGACAGAGACCTTTGGTGGGATTATTCACTTCTTTTTCACCTAGAGAAGACAGAGGTGTTTTAATATCCAGCTAGACCACTCTTCTCGCTGGGATGATGAGGTGGGGTGGGGACCTTGTCACTTGCTGCTGTCCATACACAGAACCAAAAGGACACGTCTGCAGAAGCAGTTTTAGTAAAACAAACAGAGCTCCTCCTCTTCTGAAGCAGTGGGGGAGAGAGGTGTCAGCTTTGAGAAAGCTGGTCTACCTCCACTTGCCCCAAGGGAATATAAGCACCTACAGAACCTGGGGATGTCTGGCCTGGATGGACCCTCCTCTCTAAGCTCCACACGCTGTTCCAATAGTTTGGCCTCTTAATGTGTCCTCAGGCATCACTACTGTGTTATGAGGTCTGGAGGATCTGCCCTGTGACCACAATGAGAAGAGCAAGACAGGACTTTGGAACCAAATCCTGCAGCCATTTTCCACCAGGGAAAGCTAGAGTTGGTCGACTGATTCGAGTAGGATTGCTTGGGGTTTGCACCTAGTGTTTGTAATTAGAGCAGACCCTTTGTGGTCTGGAGAGGACTAGTTATTATCACTGACTGCTTCAGTACAGTTGTCATCAGCCCACTTCTGGCTCCAAAGGACAGGGTAGGATGATCGTGAGAGAAAGTGAGACATTGGCCAAAGATAGGGCAGGGAGGAGTAAGGAAAGCCAGAATCTGTGGGGAAGGACCATGGTGTGGTAAGATGCTGATGCCAAGGCTGGGGGATGGAGACTTTTCTCACTGAAGCTCCTACAAACACACCACCAGTGTGTCTGCTGCCTGTCCTTTTGTCTTGTCCATTTAGTCTGTACATCTCCCAGGCTGGGGGGACTAAGGCAAGCAGCCTTATGAGCTCTGAGGGAGGGTGGGTGCAAGGGGGACCCTGCCCTGCCTGGGTGGGGACACGCGGGGCTGCGGCTGGCAGCAGTGAGGGGTGCTGCTGGTACTGCTGGGGCAAGTCTCTCCCGTACTCTGCAGGCTGGCAGAAAGCTTAAAAAGTGCATCAGGCAATTTTCCATCCAATTAATGAATAATGGCACCAGAAATGCCCTGTCAGTCCCACTCTCCTGCACAGCTCCTGGCTGGAAAGAGGAAACCAGTCGGGTCCTGCGAGGCCACAGATTCCCCGTGTGATTGAGATGCAGTTGCCAGGCTGTGAGGTCTAAGCGCTGCGCCTTTTTTCTCAAGCCTGCAGGCAGTGCTGCTGACTGACGCTGCCCGAGCGCTTTTCAGGAACGCTGACATATTTCCATGTTATCACTTTGCATGGAAACTTTTCCCCGAGAGCCTGTGTCTCATTGCTCCGTGTCACATCAGGGGAGAAGGAAGGAGAGGGGAGCTGTCAAGGCGCATCAGGGGCTGCTGCTGGCAAGCGTATGCATAACGAGGGGTAGGGTTTTCTGGCTGCAGAAGGTTGCGGTATCCTCGTGTACATGGTGTGTACGTGGTAGGGTTGTGACAAGAGGGGATTTGTCTTGGGATACAGACCCTTTTTGCATCTGGTCCCTTGTGCAAATCAGGACAAGTTTGGCAGGGATATATCATCTGGTGACCCAAATGAATAGTTCCAGATGGACTGGGGCCCTCATCACAGTTGGTGCCCTTATTGACTGGAAGGCCAAAGCCAAATGAAAGAGATTCACCATGGAGAAGGTCTGAGTACCTTTCATGCCTTTTGGATGGAGAATTTTAACTCCTCAGCTTTATCAGCGTGCCACGCCGCAAGAACAACGGGCGCTTTGGCACTGAGAGGAAGCAAATAACATTTATGTGAAAGTTAACTTATTCCTGCCCTGACACCTTTCCTACCCCAGCAGTCCTCGTCCAGCCCTGCCACTTTGCAGGCTACCAAAGGGCTGTGAGACTGCTGGGGGCATCTTTTCTCACAGACAAGACCTAGTGCCCTCCCCACGCACCTAACCTGCAAGAAGCGGTCCTTCCCGGCGTCACAAAGAAAGCAGAGCCTGTGCCTGGAGATTCTGGGCATCTCAAAAGACATTTTCCCTTCTGAGAGGCTTATCAGGACACCTGAGCAGGAAGTGAAACTTGGAACCGTCTGTCAGTGCAGGCAGAATTTCCCTAGCAAGACACAAAGCAGCAGCCCCCCCACAACAGCCCGGCGTGCCCGTGTGGGGACTGTGTTTTCGCCTCTGCCTCGTCAACACTCTTTGTTAACAGGTAAAAATCAGTTTTAAGGGCGAGATCTGTGTTGAAATATTCAGCTCAGTATAGAAAAGAAAGCCTTGGGGAAGCCCAGACTTTTGTTTGGTCCATAACAAATGTCCTGAAGGTCTGACCTTTCCCTCTGGGATCTCCCTCCCCTCTCCTGACCCAACGAGATGAGTGTGGTGCTGGGAGAAAAGACAGGGTGGAAAACTTCTGAAGTCAAACAACCCAAGCGCTGCACCCTTGTTATAATCATTGCTTGCTTCCCCCATATGTCTGGCTGTCCAAAAGGTTTTAGGAGTAACTGATCTGATAGCCTGTATGTGCCATTGATTTGTTAAGCTGAAGGGGTTTTTTTCCTTTAAATCCTATTAACAATAGCGTTTGCAGAAGGAATGCAGATTAACCAGGTCTAATTGTATATCATTTGCATGAAGAATGAATTAAAAAGCAGCTTGGCAACACATTGACTCGGGATGTTATTGAACCATTGAAGTCTTATGGCTGTGAGAGTTGGAGCTATTTAATTAGTGGGGGTGGGGTGTGTGGCTGGAGAGAAAATAGCGGAAAATAGGTGTTTTAATCAACGAAGCAGTGAAATCACAACTGTTAGAAGATGTGAGATTATTCCTTTCAGGCAAATAACCCAACCAAATAAATCAAGGCCCAACTGTATGAGAACTTTGATGAATGAAAACCTGGTATTAGAACTGAAATGAGACAGTTCAATGCCGGTGCTTTCCCAGGACCAGAGCTGTTGAGCCCTCCTTTGGGATTGCCTTCAACCAGTGGCTCCAGACAGATTTGGGGGTCTTTTTTCCCTTTCAGTTCATGCAGCCCAGACAGCATCCCAGAAGTCAGAGGGGATGCTCCTGCTGTTTCCCCTGGGTCTCTGGCTCACTCTGCAGCTGGGGCAAACGCATGAGGCTGCCTGTCTGTGGCAGCTCTGCAGCTCAGCAAAGCAAACCTGCCATAGGGTCTGCAAGACAGGAGCATTGGGGCTCATCACCATCACCGTCAGGCTGATCTGAGGTCAGCTAACAGTGATGGTGAGAAGATCATCCACTTTCTTTTTCTCCAACAGACACCCAAGCCCTCAAATACTACATACTGAAACTAGTGCATGCTCACGGTGAGTGGACCACGTGCATATCACGAGTGGACCAAAACCTTTTATTATAGCATCACATCCAAAGGGATTGGGACATTTGAAATTGTGCTGCAAGAGCAGAGCTGTTCTGCCCAAGGACAGTGACAGACAACTCATCAGGCTCCATGGATGTGACACTGGTGCAGGTACTGCTGGCAGCTGTGGTAGAAGCATCACGCTTTTATTCACTGCGGTATTAGCGGTGTGAGGCTAAGCTACGCTCCGGTCAGCCGCTCTGCAATGCAGCTACCGCGCCAAACACAGGATTTAGGGCAATAGGAAAAGTGACACAGAACAAAAACTTCCTAGAGAAAGCTACAAACACTTCTGGCAATTATGAACTTGGGCTGAACAACGTTAGTACTAAAACTTATCTTCAAAATGCAGCTCCTCTCTCTCTGCTTCAGACCGCGAGCTGTGAACGAGACGATGTTTTCTTAACTGGCAACAGCAGCAGAGAGAAGCTGCGTGAATGTGGCTGGTTGGAAACCTGGTCTTTACTGCCAAAGTGGGATGGGTTTGAAACCATTGAACCTGCAGTATTTCATGTAGACCCAGGGGTTAAAAACTCAAGCTGGAAGGGGAAAGCTTAGATGAAGGACAGTAATTTTTCTTTATGAATCAGGCAGGTCTCTTACATCTCACAGCGTTTATTGAGAGCACAAGATAGCAGATTCTCAGTCTTACCTTTGTGGCTTGTGTCTAGCTGGTTTGTGCTGACACAGCCACCAGTCTGCTTCTGTCACTCTTACAAAGGGTTTGCTACCATGAAGTCAGGGACCTGCGAGGATTGGAAGGACACCAAGAAGTTTGTCAAGTCCACCTTCTTGCTTTGGGTAAGGTCTTGACAACTGGTGATCTCTATTGTTTGCAAAAGATGCCAGTGCAGGAACTTCAGAAGCCTCATACACACTTATCATTCAGAAGCCTCCCCAAATATTAAGTCTGAATCTAGGTTCCACACTGAGCCAGCTTCTTCTTGTCCTGCCTTACTGAAGCAGAAGAACAACAAACATTTGTCTGCTATAAGCAACCTCCTACAAGACAGAAGACAGCAGTTTGGACAAAACAAACCCAATTCTTTTCATATTCAGTCGGTTGTGTTTGCTAAACTTCTGCCTTTCTACCTCAATGTTCCTCTGGATTCCTTCTACCTCATCTCCATCTTCTGCAAAGTGCTTCCAGCTGTGGCCTCTGCTGCGCTGGGTGGTAGGTGATGATCATTCACTCTGTCTTGCACATGATGCCCTCCACACGTGAGAGCCATCCATCTTGTACTACCACCTCCCTTTCAGTTCCTGCATGGCTTGTGGACTGCTGGCCACCCTCAGCCACTTCCATGGTGCTGCATCTGTGTGCATGGCAAATGCTCTTTCCTTGCGCTTTCCAAGCACTTGGATTTGCCTTAGTGACATTCAGTTGCCGGGGTCCGCTCCCCTAATTTGTTTTCTTTGGAATTCCAATTTTAATCCTGCAGCACAGTGGAGATCCTTGTGGTTATTGCAATTTTGAAAGTGTATTCCATATCTCACCAGTGAAGGAATTAACAGCATCCCAGAAGACCCCCTTTGAATAGCAGCTCTCTTTTCTCCCTTGGTGTTCCCTTCTAATTGGACAAGGATTGTTGATAATAATTTTTCTGAGCAGGGAAGCACCCGAGGAAGTCAGGCACTCGATACTGGAAAGCAGCAGCCTTTCCAGCTGCTCACAGCAATGCAAATATAAACAGCTGGGCAAGCAGGACAGGCAGATATTTATGATGAATACCTGCCTCTGTCCCTCTGCAAACATCATGGGGCACCTTGATGATACGTGCACCCAATCTGAAGTAAAGGATCCAGCTCCTCTCTTATGTAAACTGAACATGAACTATTAAATACAAACATTGAGCTCTCACCCTGATCTTTAAAAAGAGTAAGATCTTTTGACATGTGGACCTAAATTAGAAGCTTTAAATATTCCTGATGTCTGTAGTGTCTTGAAGAACACGTAGTGCAGAGATAAATGATGATTGCTGGCAGCAGTCAGTATTTGTTTGCAGCCCTAGCAAGGAGACTTAGATGCCAATTTGTCTGAAATCTGAATGGAGCTTCAGCTCTGCTGTTATGAACGACACCTCCATAGAATGTTGTTCCTGTGCACACATTAAACATCCTCCACAATAACTGCACACAGCAACACAGCTCTGTGTGTAAGCTCCATCTTTTCTCTTGGAATAATCTGCTAAGCATGCTGTGGAATCTGCTACCTCCTCTTTAATATTTGTAGTTGGTTTTTCTGCTTGTTTGCTTATATCCTGCCTTGTAAAAAACATCCATTATTTGTTAAATTTAGCCTCCCTGCTGAAGAGGTGTGTATTTGGCTAGCAGGCTGTGGCTAGCCTGTCCTTCCTGCTGGCAAAATAAACACCTCTCTGCGACGTGAAGCAAGCAGAAGACACGGGCAGCAAACAGACGAGACGTAAACTAAGGAACTTCCAACAGATCTTCCTTTCAAAAGAATGCTGAAGATAGATCTCATCCTCAATACTGTAGGATAGTTTTGTGGTTGTTAGCTGCTGTTAACAAACGCTCCTTTCACTTGGACATGACATAAACAGAGAAACGAGGCTGAAGTGTGCAGTTAATTAAAGGCAAAGGGGAATGTTGAGAAATGGTTCAAGGAAACCTGAGAGGCTCCTGTGCAGGACAGGCTCTTGATGCTTGGGTCATGCTTTGCCCACACCAATTGAGCCCGCATCAGTTCTAACACAAAATCCATACATTTCTGTTGGTTTTCATTTAAAGCTTATAACAGCAATAACGACCTTGGTACAGGACATTTTGTGGGGATTAATGACAAAGTGGGGTTAATGGTCCTTGACTGCACCCTGAGCCATCAGTGCCTCTTAAATGGTTGCTAATCCCCAGGGGTAAAATTGCACCTCTGCAGTGAACTTTCGATATCATTTCAATCAATACAGGTTTACGCGTGCTGACAGCTGAATGTACCCACCATAAATTCTGCCATCGCCATGTAAATAATTTTACATGTTAAGTGGAACTGCTCTGATATACAGATATGTCCACCTAAAGGCCTCGTGCTCTCAGAAGAAAAGCTGTCATGAACAGGCAGAGATTATTCAGTGCCTGTCCACAAACACTGGTTTACAGACCTGTCTGTTTGCTGCAGTGTATTTGCTCTGATACTCGGTCTAGGTGCTCCTGCTGTGACAGGGGGATTGGGCTGGACGATCTTTCGAGGTCCCTTCCAATCCATAATGATTCTGTGATTCTACAATCCTATGATACATACCCCCTTCTGCTTCTGAGCACTGTGCATCTCTGAAGGAGGGTTGCAAACGACGTGTGATTTTTTTGCAATGTCTTCTGCCTCACACTGCAACCGGTTTTCAACGGCACAAAGAGCACTCTCGGATTTTAAACTAGCAGTGGTTATTAAAATACCTTTTCTGGGCTGTTTGCTTCCTTTTCTGGGAAGTATGACAAAACCTTTGCAGATTCTGAGCAGAGGTCACTGGCAGCATAGCTGAGGGAATGAGACTGGGAGCTGAATTTTGCACTTTGCTTTATTGCATGCGGCGAAGTGTGACGAGAAGCCAAAGATGACCAGATTTGGAGCTGACCAGCCAAACACTTCAGCTCTCACTCCCTGTTCTGAGCCTGTAAGTATCCTTGTGTTCATATCACAGACTATGATGTAGCTCAGCTTTCTAAAACCATGAGGGTCCCCGACAGAGGCTCCCATTTCACAAGAATGAGCTACCTCATGACAAGACTGCCCCAAATTCATGAAAGCCATTTGCACTCACATCTACAGCAATAACCTGGCAGTAATTTCTCCTCTGTCCAATTGTTTATAGAAGACCAACTTCTTGCCTGATTTCAGCCAGCAGCTAAAATTTTCATGAGTGGAAATTTGGTCCACAGCCTCTGATTTTCATGTTACACAATGTTATGACTTTGAATTCCAGTAAAAGATGTTTGGCTGATCCAAGCTGCTTGGTTCTGGTAGCATACACAGACTAAGAGAAGAAACAGTTTGTAGCCCATTTCAGTACAGAAAGTAGGGTTTAAATATTAATAGCAATCTGTAGGTGTGTCGGTATTGCCTTTGTGCAGTGAGAAATACTTGAGATTTGTTCATAATGGCTCTAATTTTTCAGACTCAATTACCATCATTCGCTTAATCAGATTTTCTAGTTAGCATATTACATGGAGAACGCAGCCCCTGCTTGCAGACACACAAATGACTGAAAATGATTTGCTGGTCTGAGATTCATGTGTCAGTATCTGTCAAATTGTCAACTATTTTTAAATTTTAATTAGTTGCAATTTTTTGAAGCTCTCAGTGCTTTGATTCCAGACAGAGCTGAGGCTTTCTCCAACCTTGGGCTGCAAACTCCCTCTGTAGCCTGTTAGTTCCAACAGTACTGGGCTTGGTGGAACCACAGCAGGATCTGACCCATGTGTCTTAGAAAATAGTCAAATGTGTGGTGACTCAGGAAAACAGGAGGTGGAAATTTTGCCAGAAGAAAAACAAGAATCAGGGGAACATGTTGGGAGCACAGCGAGGAGATCTCCAACAGGAGATCATCCCATCATATCCATGCCAGTGATGCACACCCATGGCTGAGTGAGCATCCCCATGTGTGCCATGTGCCTGACTGGGTGCAGAAACCCCATGCTGCCAGGACCTCTGAAGAACTCACCTGGCTGGAGACAGCACAGAGACCCTGCGACCTGTTGACCAGAGGCTGAGAGCAGATGGAGCACAACCAGCATGGCATCATCTAGGGGAAAACCTCTCTGACATGCTCTGCCACATGTGTGAGATTTTGAAGGGGAGCCATGGGTGTGCATCACTGGCGTGGTGTTCACAGACCACATCTTCTAAAGCCGAAATGTTAATCCTGGCTTTTCCCCATCAAGGGCTCTCTAACGTGAGCTTTGCGGGTTAAGCCAGTTCCCTCACTATTAACACGACTGAATTTTACTAACATCGGCTTTCATAACGATCCTGAGAGGGAAGTGACAATGGTGACCTTGAGGTAAGACTAACCTTGCAGCCACAGAATGCCATTTCTTACTGCACAGCTCCTTTCCTTAGGAGATCTGATGCTGCTTCACAAAGAGAGGCGTCTGTAGTATCGGCACAGCCAAGCCTTAATCCCTTACTGGGACGCTGCGATTGTATCACAGTGCTAACGATCACCTCCATACACTCCCCATATTGGTACATGTTGATGTCTTTTGTGGAGGAAATGATCTAATTAGTAATTTTCATAGTTTTCATCTTTAATCCCTGCTATTATCTTCAGCCGTTATCTATCCATCTGTTTTCCTAAGTGTTTGCACCCTCTCTTTGCTCATGTGTATGAACTGCCCTCTTTCTAAAGAGGTGTGGCGTGGCGTGTTGCTGTTTTCAAATGCCAAAGAGTCAGGCATACAGCAGATTTTCCTGTAGTGTGTGAATAAATGTAGCTGCTAGAATCTGCCTTGGGGTAGCTCACAAGTGAAACCTGATAGTAGCCAATGCATTTGCACTCCTGTCAACTGCTGTCACGGGAAGATTTGCCATGGCCAGATACACATCAGCACAGCTTACAGTGGGCCAAAAAGGAATTATTTCTTTTCCAAACCTTACTGAACGCTTACTAAGGTCCACTCAGCCATTCTGGAGACAGTCTTGTAGCAAACCTGTGACCTCTATAAAATTTAGCCTGTATTTTATTTCTCTTCATTTTACGGATGCTAGACTGCCACGATTTATTTATTCATCCCCATCATGCAGATAGCTCACCTGCATCCATCTCTGTGGCAGCAGCAACCTTGACACTCCTGACAGCCAGAGGCCAAGGACTTCCTCAGTCAGATAAAATATATGAGTCCCCGTGGTGAACCCAAGATGAATGCACATTGTGTGTTCCGTAGCTCATCTGGCACTGACTGGTGGGTGAGGGAGCAGAAGGGGCTCAGGTGCTGTGAGGGTGTGCTCAGTGCCCAGTGGGATGCGGTGTGTCTGGGAATGAAGCACACAACCACTGCAGCGGCAGCCCCTAGTTTATTCCAACTAGACTGTGATCTGCACTTCGATTCAGGTGCTGTCTGAGTCTCAGGCAGGGGGTTGGCAGTAGGGTTCGAAAAGCATTTTATCTTGTTTTTCTTTGCACACTGAGCCTCAGCTGATGAATGTGTTAATGCAGAGCAGGTGAGCAAGCAGATATGTGTCATCCGCGCTTCCATATATCACTTCCAATTATCATTTTAATTCACAGTTCCTGGCAGAGTGTATTTATTCTTGCTCAAATATTCCTGCTAACACCTTGCCAATACAGAAGGCCTCCTTTTCAGAAAGACAAACCTTTTCAGAGACAACTGAAAGGGATCTAATGGAGACTAGGAGTCCTGATCCCTTCGGCAGCTTTGCACACGCAGTCTGGATGTGCCCCTGGGTGTCTGCCAATGTACTCGCTCTGCTGGCACGGGGAGCCCAGGGCCAGGCAGTTCCTGTGCAATCTGCATTCACAGGGTAGCAGCCGCTGCACAAAATGTGATTCAGAAGGCACTGAAACACACCACTGTATCTCCGGCATGTCCAATTCAGCCTGGCTCTCCAGCCCTCACCACGGGCTGTGCCCAAGCCCTCCCAGGGTGGTGATGGATATGCCGTGGAGAGCAAGGGGGTCTGCATCTCTGTTTTTGGCTTTGCCTGCCAGCTCCTCTGTGACTCCACTACAGGAACCAAGGGGCTGTTCCAGCTGTGGCGGCCACCCAGCAATTCCCACGGCTCCCCTCCATCATGGCACGGCACGAGCACCTGAAAGCCCCGGCTTGGAAACCTGCAGAGCTGCTTCAAAGGTGGCTTTGGCCGAGCTACGGGTACTGGGTGCGGGGTGCTATCAGAGAGCAGCTGTCCTTGCCCAGACCTCAGTCCCTGGCAAACCATCGTCCCGTCTGTAATGTAATAGCCATGACAATATTAGCACTCACAAGGAGATGGAGTTTAATAGCTCCAGTCATTTGTCTCTCACAGCAAGCTGCACATCCGAAACGGGGTGATTAGGGCAGGACTGAGCGTAACTGAAGGCTGGGGAAGAGTTGCCTTGGTTCAGAGGATGCCCACATAAAAGGGAGCTTTTAAAATGCGAGTACAGTAACATTTGCATGGCCGTGCTTAATCTGACAGTTATTTATTGCACTGGGTTAGATAAAAATCTCCCTGCAGCAAGGAATTGAGGCCTGAACTCAATATGTGCCAAAATCCACAGATGGCCCAATTCTCCGGCATGGGGGCTTGAGAGTTGCAAGGAGGACCCTCATCGCTCACAGGATTGTGGAGCCCATACCTGCTCCCATACCTGCTCCCTGTGTCAGGCACCTGCCGCCTCATTCTGGTGGGCAAACAAGATGGGGAACTGGCATGGTGGCAGAGACTGAGAGTTGACCAGTCCACTGTAGTGGAATTAGCCTGGGGAGCTCTCAGAGAGAGCCTAGGGGTGGATGTGAGCAGTAAATCTTGGAGCTGGGGAGAGAACTACAGCAAAGCATATGTGTGTCTCCACCCTGATTATGCAGCCTCCCATCAATGCATTCTCCAGCGTGGATCGCATGACCAGGAGCTGGAGGTGGCAGAAGATGACAGATGTGGAGGCAGTTGTGCAAGGAGGTGGGGTCTGGAGCCAGGACTAAACTTGAAGTCAATTAATCTCATCATATTTTTTATGGAAGAAATTTCCCTCTGATCTTTTTGAAAGGAGACATTTGAGTTTCTGGATGGAAACAAAGCTTTCCTTTAAGAGTTTCCATAACATTCAGTGGATCCGTAACGTCGCCCATAGGCTAAAGACAGCTTTGTCTCTTCTTTTCAATTTTCTCAGAAGATGGAAGCTTTTCAATTTTTGTACAGCACAAAATAATTGCTTTTGAGCTAGTGAGTCTCCCAGTTGCTTAGATGGATGGTACAGCCCAGCTGGGGCTGAGGTGGTTGTGGAAAATGAATGTTGGTCCTCACAGAGTTGCAGGAAGAGAGATTAATCTTTCTGATAGAGGGAAAAAGAGGACAGCAGAGCCTAAGATTGGCAGGAGACTTTAAAACCTCAAAGAATGTCATATGTGCTTCTCATTTACACAGGAGTTTGTTGAAAGCCCATACCTGAAAAATAAGCAGAGGCATTTCCCTTTGAAGAACAGAAATAGTGAGCCTGCACTTGGACTAGATGAGTCAGGCTCTTCTCAGTGTCATCTAATGATAGATCAAGGGGAATGGGTGTAAGCTGGAACAGAGGACATTCCACATCAATATGAGATGGAACTTCTTCATGGTGAAGGTGTCAGAGCACTGGAACAGGCTGCCCAGGGGGGTTGTGGAGTCTCCTTCTCTGGAGATGTTTAAAACCCACCTGGATATG
>JAOXOE010000256.1:30318377-30347549 GCA_028565055.1 Phoeniculus purpureus
GGTGATCCTGCTGTGGCAGGGGGATTGGACTAGATGATCTTTCGAGGTCCCTTCCAACCCTAATGTTCTGTGATTCTGTGATTCTAGCCTGGACACTGCAAGAGCTGCAATGCAACCCACCTCTGCCTAAAGAAGGTGTCTGAAGTACGTTAGATGAGTCATCCTGAAGAAATGCTTGCTTCCCTCCCTTGACGGTAAAAGGAGTGACTACTCTTAGAGGAAGATGTAATGTCTGGAGTGGGGTGACATGACCTCCACTTGTGAGGTCAGGGTACAGCACTGAACTTTGCAGCTCTCATTCAACCATGCCCTCCTTGAACTGCTGCCAAGACAGTGCTCAAGTCTCTATCAGAAAATGAGAAGAGACCATCCGTGATCCCTGTGGATACTTGGCTGTCAAAGCTGTCAGCAGGGCACTAATCATCTTTCTTGTTGTGGTAGCTCACTCTCTGCCCTCTGCCTTGTGGGGCAGTAAGAACAGGACAAGGACATGCTTGCTTCTGGCAAGCATATAAAGGAAGCCCTGAGTGAAACTTCTTTGCAGCAGCACGTTGCACTTCTGCAATAGAGTATCTGCAAGAAATCCCTGCGACCCCTTTCCCTTGTGCTGCTGCACAAGCCCCTGAGAAGAGCTTGTGAGATTTACCTTCGTCCCTACCTGGTGCACACCCCGCCGAGGGACTTTGGAGGATGTCTGTCTCCAGCAGTGGCCTCGGGGATGCACGGGGGGAGCTTGGCTTGCAGCAGGCAAAGAGGGAGCGGGAAGGAGCTGCCATCTGCTAACACTCTGAGCATAAACAGACAGTTTTTCCATTAGCACACTGTTTGTATTACAGAAGTACCAGAAGACACATTTCCAGTCTACAGCCCTGTGTGTTTACTTGCTGTGAAGGGGCTTGAGGGGGGAGCAAAGGCACCATGACCTGGTGATCTAACTTGTTAACTGCTGTCATTAACTTCTACCTTGTCAGCAGGAGGTGGTGGGGATCTAAAGGTGTCTTGGAGCTGCTCAGAGGAACACCCCACTCACTCCCACAGTATTTCAGGACAGGCCACCTTCTACAGTAGACCTTGCTTATCACTTAGTTTACAAATGTGTGTAAATGCCAACATTTTTGTGCTGTCTTGTCTTGTGTGACTGTTTTCCTCACAAAATTAAACTGCAAACATCTCCCCTTCATCATGCTCCTTTTTTCCTCCTACTGATATGACCCCCCGTCCTTTCTTTCTTCTCCTTCTGTTCCTTGCTGCTTCTTCATTAAATATTTAGTCTAAAGAAAAAGGAGGCTGAGGAGAGACCTTATCACCCTTGGGGGATTGGACTAGATGATCTTTCGAGGTCCCTTTAGATCCCTGATGTTCTGTGACTTTGTGATACAAATCACAACCTCTGAAAGGAGGTTGTAGAGAGGTGGATGTTGGTCTCTTCTCAAAAGGAACAAGTGATAAGACAAGAGGAAATGGCCTCAAGTTACACCAGGGGAAGTTTAGGTTGGCCATTAGGAAGAAGTTTTTCATGAAAAAGGTCATCAGGCACTGGAACAGGCTGCCCAGAGACGTGGTGGAGTCACCATCCTGGACGCATTTAAAACGTGCAGGTATAAAACTCAAGGGCATGGTTTAGTGGTGAGCTTGGCAGGGTTAATGGTTGCACTCAATGATCTTAAAGATCTTTTTCCAGCTTAAAAGATTCTATGATTCTCTTCTTAGCAGAAGTGTTAAGAAACACTTGAGTTCCCTCCCTCCTCTGCCATGTCTCTGTTGGAAGTACTGCCAGCTGTGGGGCTCCGTTGTCAGGCACAGCTCTAGACCACTTGTGTGGCACCTCACCTTCACTCGTCTCCCTGCCACTGTGTAAGGCTGATGGGGACCCAGCGAGAGGCTGGGCCAGGCATGATGTTCTCCATAGGTCCAGATATTTGTTTTCCTAACGTGGAAAATCGAATGTCAAAGTGTGCCTTAAGATCAGTTTCCAGCGGTTAATTTGCTAAAGGTTTGAGGTCAATTTGCTTTGGTTTCATTTGGTCTGTAACTGAGGCATTGTTTGGAGTTTGAATAGCTCCTTGATCTTCTGAAAAACCTGACCCCAAAGGCTACAAGTCCTGAAGGAGGACTGGAAACACGCTTTGTGGTGCTTCTTTCTAGTCTGGAGGAAACAGCGTCAGGACAAACTCGCCTTCAGCATCCCCAGGCAGTTCTTAGCACTGAAAAGGGGAGGCAGCAGTACGGCGTCAGAGGAGTGCGAGGGGAACGTTGTAAAGATGCAGAGGGTGAGGGAGAAGAAATTTTAAAAACATAATAAAAAAGACTAATAACCTTTTGACACTCACTTGAACTGTTTTTGTCAACTGCCACTGCGTTCTGGGTTGTCGCCTTTCTTTAACTCCAGCTACCTGAACTAAATTCTAGAAAAGGAAACTCCTGGGGTTTTTTTTTCCTTAACAGAAGAGTCACTCTCAGGTGCAACTGGAGGTAGAAAGGAAGCTGTGCTGTGCCTGGCCCCAGACAGACAGGTTTCATGGGACTTTTAAGGATCAGATGATGCCACAACTATACATGTGCTTTTGGAGTCACCAAGCCCTTGCCATCTCGAGCCTTGGCTGTGGTTGTATCTCACATGTGACTGAGTCCACAGGAAAAGAACAGCACTTCAGCTTCTCTGTTGGCACACCTTGCTCTCTGCAGACACTGCGTCCCCACAGCTGCTTTTTGTGAGTGGAGCAGGTGAAGGCAGGCTGGTCCAAGGAGCAATTTCAGAAGACTTCTGTTCTCTCCCACATACTCAACAGAGAACTAATCACTCAACACTGGCCAGTGAACTCAGGATTAAACAGCCACAGAGGATCAGTCTCTTCCTGTTCACAGCTCTTCAGGGCCACCAAGAACATGCTTTGATAGAGTATGCTGGCTCTTAGCACGCCTGCAAGATAAGCAGGAGAGCAGTAGGAGGTGCTCGGACTAGCACAGTGGGAGATGGCATTTTTCCATGGCAATACCACATATCATGAGCATCTCTGGTTGCACCAGCAGGATGGGCTGAGCAACCCTCCTTCCCACACACATAGCTCTCCTGCTTTTGGGTCTGGAGCAAACTGGCTCAGGATTAGTTTGGGGATCACGACACTCAGTTTGGTGGTGAAGTTGTACCAGTTTTCTGTTCAGGTATCAGCAACTATGTGTGGTTTTTAATGGATCTAATGAAACGTCACACTTGCTTCTTATCTGTGTCAGAATTCTGCTTTTAATTGATAGTTCTTGGTTCTCTGACATCTGATTATTAATTAGAAGAGGGATTTATTTACTTGGCAGACTAAACCAGTCTTATTAAAGCAAGGCTTGGATAAAAACAACCATCATGGTCCATCTAAATACCAATTTATCATTAAAAACATATCAATTTTAGATGAACGTTTGTGTGGGACCCAACCACGCAACTTTGTGACACAGATAAAGGCACTCGTACATGTAGCCTCAACTAATTCAATGAGACCACTCATGTGAGTAAGGATTGCTCAGATGAGTAAGAGCTGAAGAATCTGGCCCTTAGGGAATTATATTTATGACTTTGTTGTTAATTCTCACGACTTATGTTTCCAATAAACAAATGGTATTAATTCAGCTCACAATAGCTTCTTAATTAACCTCTCTACATCAGAGGCGTACTCAGGAATCTTAATTTAAAGCATTGCTATCTAAGCATGTCATCATCCAGCCCGCTCCTCAGTGCAACAATTGGCCCCGTGCGCAAGGCAAACACTAACGCTGGCTTGACGGGGTTCAAAGAGCTTCACCGAGTGAGAGCGGGAACGGCTTGGGGATGGTCTGCATGGAGATATTTTATCAAACTGGTTAGTTTTCTTCAAAATACTCCACATCCACCTAGAACCCTCATTAAAGCAAATTATTTGGCACCACAAACCACAATAAGTACATTTCCCCACAACAGGAATATGTCAAGTTTTAGAGAGTCTGTCGGCTTCTGCATTTGGGTGGTCTCCCTCCCTGTTATTCTCCCTCCCTTGTTTTCAGGGCTCAGAGACCCTCGGTCTCAGCTGTCTTGGGTGGATGCTATCTCACCCTTCAGACATGAGGAGAGGGTCCCCAGATCCTGACCACCTTATCTTAACCTGCTGGATGACCAACACCAGAGAGCCCAGACAGGGAGACTTATGAGAGCAACACAAAAGACCTATGATCCACACAAGAACCCTGGAAAAACCAACCAGTCAGTCTACTCTCTTGTTTCCTCCTAAAACTGGCCATAAGGAAAAGGGAGCTGGGTCTCTTGAGCTTGGAGAGGAGAAGACTGAGGGGTGACCTCATTAATATCTATGAATATGTGAGGGTGGGTGTCAGGAGGATGGAGCCAGGCTCTTCTCAAGGTCATCTAGTGATAGGACGAGGGGCAAGGGGTGTGAGCTGGAACATAGGAGGTTCCGTATAAATATCAGAAGGAACTTCTTCCCAGTGAGGTTAACAGAGCACTGGAACAGGCTGCCCAGGGGGGTTGTGAGGTCCATAAGCAAAAGACTGTAGACTGTATGCAACATCATGGAAGCCAAAGTCATCCTGCAGTATGATACTTAGGCAAAAGGCACATTTCTCAATAGTGGTACATAAAGATGAATATCACTTCTGAGATACATTAGGACACGGTTCCAACCTACCCAGGTCCTGACTCACAGAGCCAAGTCTTGTGGACTTGGATTTCAAGAAAGACAGGGGCCACCTACATATTATCTAGAGAAAACCAAGAGGAATCTTGGAAAAAAATAAACCCACCTATTAGGGAAGATCAGGCAAAATGATGCCTCAGTACCACTTTGAGAAGTCATGGCTATATAAGATGCTGCTGCAGTATTTGTTTTACAGCACACAGGACAAGGAGCAATGAGGGAAAATTGCAGAAAATATATTTGTGTTCAAATTCAGGAGACAAATTTTAAATGTAAGGACAGAGAACCACCTCAAGTTATTGTTAAGGCAGGCAAATACGTCCATTTGAAAACACCGATTTACGACACTCAGAGTGAGTGACCACACATCTTTATGGACATGCAAGACACACACAAGGCAGTTTAATACCCATGGTTTTAGGTGAAGAACATGAGACAGACTTTTATTTCCACCAGGAGATGAAGCGAAAGACTTTACAGCACAATTCTTTTGAGTAGTGCAATTCCATCACACAAAGTGGGTACCAAGGAGAAACATAATGAAAAGCAGCAGCACTGCTTGAGACAATAACCTCCCTACCCAGGAATATCCAAAACCTCTCTCTTCATTTACAAAAGAAGTTACAGAAGTTAATTTCAAATATCGAGGGGGGGAGAAAAAGAACCCAGAAGTAAGTGCTGTATTTGTGGCTTTTTCTTTTTTTTCGAATTTGTAAACTGTAGAGTATTGATAGTTGTGTTAATCATCCCTCAAAGAACAGAGTCATCTCCCTGTGTCTGGAATGGTGATCCAGACACCCTGGAGCTCTCACAGTCACCCACTCCCATGCACAGGCAGTCACTGCTGTGGCCCAGCTCTCCTTCTGCTGGGTGCCATAGAGAGAGAAAGTGCAGAACACTTGGTCCTGTTGACGTGTGGATTGCAACTGAGACAAGACTCAGCGAAAGGTGGCCACACACAACACCACAGGATCAGAGCTTTCCAGCGAGTCAGGCAGGGCAGAATACTATTATGAGATCCCAGAGGCACTCTTGGGTATTATGTTTGCTTGCTCCATTAAATATGTGATTTGAGAGGCAGATGGGGAGACAAATGCTCGCCCACCTTGGTGTTACTTACACAGGGATGTACTACAGCTCAGGAGCAGAAACCATGCCATGTGACTTACATTATTTATCAACCCTATGAATTGCAAATCTATTCAAATTGCAATTGACAGCTTGTAAACAATCTGTAAACCAAGAATTAGCCTCTCCAGGGCATCGCATCTCTTTCTGAGCAACATATAAATATGAATATTTTACAATCTGGATGAAACAATTCATGAGCAGCAGAAACACTAACATGCATGAAAACCATCAAATAATGGTGTATTTATTTTTGCTAATTATATGTTTGTCTTTCTTTACAAGCACTTTTTCCCCCCTGTCTATTATGGTTGTCTTCTCTGCAAAGAAAAAGAATAACCACAAAAAAGAAAAACACAAAAAAGGTCCAATTGGCCTTAAATGGCTCTTCAGGACACAGCAGAGAGCTCTGGCTAAACGCAACTGACAATGTCAAAAAGGACAAGCCTCCTACAAAGACAAATTAGAAAGTGAGCCTTAATGACAAATAGAAACAATACTTATAAAAAATTAAATCCCCGTCTCCCATCGTTCCAAACAATAACTGGGTATTACTGCATTTGTTTGCATACAAGCTGTGCCTGCTGAGCTGATGTTCAGAAAATGCCAGTAAGATCTGGTAGGGGTCAGACCCAGAACCCTGAGAGCATCCTGGCTCCTATCAGCACATAATTAATCAGTTACCTCCTCGGACCATCACACACACACGCACACACGCATGCCCTCACCAGAACGGTGTGCAGATGAGAGGAGTGTGAGGAGGTTCCCGCTGCTGTTGTTCTCCCCTTGCTTTACTTGCTGTGTTTGCTCAGGGAAGAGGATGGCTGGAGCTGTTGGCTGGGCTGTTAGGTCTTATGGTGCCCAAGTGAGAAGATTTTGGTGGGTTGGAGGGGGACTCCAGCTCTGGCAGTGCTGCTGCTGAGCCAAGCAAATCTCAGGCCATGCCAGTGAAGCCCAGCGGTGACTCTGCTGCTCTCCCCCTGAGCTGTGCTGTCAGTGCTGCCCATTCTGGCTCAGTAGAACAAAGCAAAAAGGCAGCAGTGTTGGGAAAGCACAATGCTAACTGTACAAGTCTCCAGCATAAAGAAGATACTGGAAGATGGAACTTCAAAGGAGATTGTCAGAGGAAGAGGCACTTTTCATGCAATAGAAATTAAGGTCTATGAAACACAGTGGCTACATCAGCTTTGGAGATGCTGTTTCTTGCGTGTCCTCATCTGACACTCCTGTCAGAGCTGTGAGGACATGGTGGCAGCCCGGGCATATTGAAGAAGTTAATGCCCAGCATGGGCATTAGCTTTAGATGTTTGCATGGAGAATAAGCCAGAGAAAAGTAACCCTTTGCAGTGATCCATGGTGGTAGCACAAGCCACCTGGTCACAGCTGCTTCTGAAGCATCCTGAGTCACACTGCACAGCAAATGTGCTGTGTGGATGCACCCATGGCACATATCACTGCACCACCCGGGTCACACCCGAGCCCAGGCTCAGAGGGGCTGCAGTGTAATGCACAGGCTTTGCATAGACACTGAAAATCCCATTTAGAGTCTTCTGGATAAATAACTGCCCATTAGTGTTATCCACAGACACTACTGTCCTTTCTCACCTCTACACTGTCATTTGCCTCCAAGGAGGAGGAACATGTCTTGGGACTTTGAGCAACCTGGTCAAGTAAGAGGTGTCCTTGCCCATAGCATGGGGGTTGGACCTACATGACTACATGGAAGCTCTCTTCCAACCTAAACCTAAAGATTCTAACTCTAATGCCTCCTAGGAACATCCTGTACTCTTTACCCAGTTGAGACCCGAACTAGATGGAGAATATAATGACCTGACCCACTGAGATGGATGGTCTCTCCAGTCACCCATTATCCTTCCTGCCCCCTCTGGCTGCCTTCTGTTTCCCAGTAGATGCTGGAGTGACTGTAGCTACAGATACACATATAACTCTGTGTTGCTCTGCTCCATCCTGGAAAATCTGATAGCCCTCTTCTCTCTCAGTCTGGAGCCAGCAGCGGACAGTACAGACTCCAGGCTTTGCTCCCTGCCCATTGGACACACACTTGCACCTAAAGGTACAGTCCAATTGGTCAGAGGTGATGGAGAGACTAGTTTTCCCTTCACGTACTCAATGAGAGCTCAAAGTTTGGCAGCCCTGACCTTGGGTGGGAACTATAGGAAAGGCGAGGTGTGCTGTGGCATCCTACATCCTCACTGCCAGCTGCTGCCCTTAGAGATGGAAGTCAGGTCCGTTGCAGGAAGCCTTTCCCATGCCGTTTCACATGTCTCAGCAACATGTGAAGGACACTGCTCGTCACTGCAAGAGCTGACAGTGGGGTTGGGAATAAAGGGTCAGGCAAAGGAAGGGAGGTGATAGTGATCTGACCTGATCCCAATCTGGAAATAGAATCATCTCATCTATTCTGTGTTGCAGTCTTTTGAAATGGGATTGCCTAATGCAAAACACTGCAAGTCATGTGGTTCCCCTACTTGTGTATGTTTAATAAGAAAGTGAACTAAAACGTATAAAAATTGAAGTACCTTCAGCTATGTGTCTGAATTTCTGCAAACACACCACTGACTTTAATGACACACCATTATGCCATATGGCAGAAAGATGCTGGCAGCTATTTACTGTCTACCTACAGGCTTGGATCTTGACTCAATCTACAATTAAGCCCAGTGACATAATTTCACTCTTCCATGAAGGTGTTGCAGATGACCTTTTCCACTCTGCAGTGTGTCTGTGCAGCATGGGGCAATAGCCTTTCGTGAAGAGAGATATAATGCTATGGCTAACCTATGGACTTTGGAGCATCCTAAAGGGCCTTGAAGCATGGACTTCATGCACAGAAAATATGCCTTAAATTCCATTAGGACTACAGAGCTTCAAGGTGTTCCTGTAAACAGGGGCTGGGACTTCAAGGTTGCAACTGTCCTACTACCCTGTGACAGCACATTGGCCTTGTTCTTTGCATCCATTGTATGTTTCAAGTCAGAAGCACTGGCATCATGTATGGTAGCCAAACAGCCACAGTCTCCACACACTTCTGTGCAAGAAACAGCAATAGCACTAGGGTGCTCTGCAGCCCCTTTGCAGAGGCTGTGAAAGGAGAAAAGGGCTGCTGTGGCTTCTGCCCTGAGTTTCCCTTTGGCTTGAGAGCACCCTAAAGTTACAGGTCATGTGCTCCCCTGACCACAGGTACTGTGAAAACACACACGGCATCTGCAAGAGGTGGCAAAATAGAAGCCTGAGTGTTGAGTGCACATTTAATGGGGGATGCCTTTATTATCCCCTTTCTCCATCCAGGGCTGCGCCAGCCCTGAAACTCCAAACTGTAAATCCTACAGAGGGGAATTTATTTTGGGGAATTTATTCCATTAGAGTAACAGGCAGGAACCCCCATATCTAAATCTGAATCTTGGACAGTAAGGGTAACAAGCAGCAGCCCCCACATCTGGAACAGCCTGGAGACCATTTGCTGTATGATACAAGCATGCTCTTTTTTGTGGAGCTGGTAACCCACACGCCAGCCTTTGGAGAGGGGCAGACGACCCAACCCCAGGACATCCTGCTGAGCCTCAGCCACAGAGTGGGCACCATTAGCCAGAACAATTTTGGTCCCTGCTGTCTGCCCCGGGGCTCCTTTCACTGCAGAGACCGCCCTGCTCACAAAGCTTATTCTTACATGTTGGGGTTTGGACTTGGTAACAAAGAGCCTGTGTGTGCATCTTATTATGTTTTCTTATTTATTTGCTGGGGATGGGTGTTTGGAGCTCAGGCCAATGCTAAAGGTTCAGGCTGACCTCTTCTCCCGATTGAGGTCTGTCTTCTTGTGCGATCCCAGCCTGCTGAGGCACAAGGCAGGGCTCCTCACCAGCTGAGAAGCAGCTCTGCAGGACAATTGTTAGGCTCCAGGACCCCTCCACAGAACTGGGGAAGGAACAACATTCACAGTGAAGTAGTATAGGAGGCAATAAATTTTGTGTGTGTGTGAAAAATGCCAAATTAAATCTGAGGCGTTTGGAAAACCACAAGAATACTCCAAGGCCACGGATATTATTCCTGCTATACAACAAGAAAAACAGAAGATTCAACAGACCATAAAATCAAGGGGAAAATCATGTTTTCTTGCCTCGGGAGGGTTTGAAAATTCAGAGCTGCTGCTGCTGCAGCTACCACCACCATTAAGGATTTTTCATTGATGTCAATGCAGGGGCAAACCTTAGGTGAATGATGGCTCAAGGGCATTTAACCTTCCAAATGCTTCACAAATGGTAATTAATAGAGCTGGGGAAATAATCTGCAGCAGATTAGCCAATGAATTCAGCGCCTCTCTCTGCTTGCAGGTTGTGCCCCGGCTTTGCTTTGTTGAGCAGAAAAATAAGTGCCCTTTCCTCAGCAGTGCTCGACGCTATACACTGTCTGGGGTTTGCTGAGGAGGGCAGAACCCTTCAGCCAGGTGGTTTTTCTGCACAGCTGAGCAAGTCACAGGCAAAGAAGTTTTTCTCTTGCAGTGTCAAGCTGAGAGCTGCAGTAAAATGACAGTCTGTCCTGGCACAAAGTGTTGCTGGCCTCAATGGGGACCAGGATGAGGTCTACAGAGTTCTGCCTGCCCAGCCCCAGTTGGGTTTGTGCTTGTCTTCAGGCACCAAACCATCTCTACCCTGCTCTGAAATGAGCTCACCTGGTCTAATGCATGTAAAAAATACACCTTGTCCATTTTTTTAGTATGATTTGGCATGCAGCATGGTAAGTTCTGTATGTTCAAGCCAGGGAAACCACAGGGCATAGGAAACTGAGAAACTTAGAAAGGGCAGTCAAAACCATTCCCACAATGAGAACCAATCTGCAGACTGAGGACTTGGTTCTGCGGATCAGCCAGCACCTCCCATTCCCACTGGGCTCAGTCAGTGATAGGAGGTAAATGCCAAGAAAGGAAAAGCTAGCCATGGGAAAACCAGAACCCTGAAAGGAAACACTGAGTTGAATTGTATGTGGATTGTATGTCACAAAAGGCAACAACAACAACAACACGTGTAGCCCTCACCACACAAACCCGCCTTCACACTTCAAAATTAGCGTAGTGGATTAACCAGATAGATATGACAGTTGGAAGTAATTACTTGATGGTATTTACAGTGGACCTTGGCAAAGCCTGTAGGTAGTAGATAGCATCCACTTGATCAAAAGAGGGAAACTTGTAAAGTTCCAAAGATCTCTAGGGGGTTGAGTGAGGCTGCCAAGGGGTCGGAGAAGATGGTAATTCAGAGCTGAAAAAGAACAATAAACACGTCTTTGTTATAGACAATGGGACAAAGCCTCTGAGCTCTCAAAGCCTCTGTTCTCTCTGTAAATAAGCCAGAGGTAGAGTGCGTTTTGGGGGACAAGGGGAAGGGCTTCAGAATGTGGGGCAGGCTGCTGCCCACCATGACTAGTCCTGCATGACAGGTACTTCCATCCCTGTGCCAAACTCGGTGGTTTCCCCATTTCTTCTGCTTCCAATTCAAAGAGGCAGCGAAGCAGCTGGGCAGTACCAAACTTCATTCCTGCTAGGGAAAGCCCTTGTGCTTTTCAAAGTCAATGTAAATATGTAGTCAACAGAGCAAGTTGCACCAGGCAAACGTGTGCACTCTAGTTCTTCACAAGGGAATTAATAACCACCCAAACACCCCCCAGTTATAACATTCATCTGCTTCCCAATACACTATCACAGCTAGGAAAGGCATTTCGTCCTTGCCAACACCTCCCCACAGTCACACAGAGATGGGCATGTGCCCTGCAGCACCAATGTGTCCATCACAGCCTGGACAGCAGCCGAAGGCTTTGCTCTCAAGAGGGGTGTTGAGGGAGATCGATTCTTTTGCAAAGGCAGGTTAGTCAAGACGTCAGGGAGAGGAGAGGGAAGCTAATTGCTAGAGTTTATCTGCATGGCAATGATCTGGAACGGAGCTGGTGCGCTCGAGCGTTGTATCTGGGAGTGCTGATACCCCTCCTGAACGGGATCTTCCTCCAGGACAGCTCTGGTGTGCTGGACGGAGCAGCAAGGGCATGTTTCATACAGACTCTGGTTTTCCAAAGCCAGTGATAGAGGATATGCAATAGATTTGGGTTTACAAAGTGTTTGATACTACTCTCTCACAAGGCAGTGCAGCACTAAAAATAGCTCACACAGGCTTTGCACAGGCATCAGGTACTGCACTGAACAGGCAGGATCTAGGGTTTGAGGCCAGCTATGTGACCTTCAGCAAGCCCAACGGACAGGTTCTGCACTTGGGTCACAACAGCTCCAGGCAATGCTACAGGCTTTCAGGAGACTGGCTGGAAACTGCCTCGTGGAAAAGGACCTGGGGGTGGTGGTAAACAGCCAGCTGAATACAAGGCAGCAGTGTGCACCATTGGCCAAGGAGACCAATGGCATCCTGGCTTGTATCAGAAACAGTGTGGCCAGCAGGAGTAGCGAGGTGGGTGTCCCCTTGTAACTGAAGCTGGTGAGGCCACATCTCAAGTCCTGGGCTCGGTTTCGGGCACCTCGATACAAAAAAGACTTTGAGGTAATGGAGTGGATCACAAGAAGGACAGTGATGGGCAAGGGGTCTAAAGCACAAGTCCTGCTGAGGGGACTGTGGTTGTTCAGCCTGGTGAAAAGGAGACTGAGATAGGCGTTACTGCTCTCCACAGCTCCCTGAAAGGAGGATGTAGTGAGGTGGGGGTTGGTCTCTTCTCCCAAGGAAGAAGAGGTAAGACTAGAAGGAATGGCCTCAAGTTGTGCCAAGGAAGGTTTAAGTTGGCTATCAGGAAAGATTTCTTCATCAAAACGGCTATCAAACATTGGAATGGGCTACCTGGGGAGTAAAACATTTAACCCATTTCTAGAAACCAGTTCTCTTCCTCGTCATGGATGAATCTCAGGCAGGAAATTTTCATTGTCATTACCCTTTGCCTAAGGAAATGAGGTTGGTTTGCCACCTGTGTTGACCTTCACAGGCTTCTCCAGTGAAGAACAGAATCCTGTGTCCGTTTCAAGTGTCTCTGCTGATGGCTCCCTGTTGGGATCCAGTCCCAGAAGCATTTGGGATCTGGTAGTGGCTGAAAGTGAGTCAGCTTCTCCAGGCATCTCATAACCCAGCAAGCACTGCCTTGAAGTGGCTTTATTCTAACACTGAACAAGGAATTTTATAAAAAATAGGATAAAACTTTCTCTGTTTTATGTATGGCTTCTTAAAATGGACTTCCCTGAAATCTCTTTCCCAAGCTCCTTACTATAAATCTTGAATAATCTGATGAAAATATTGGAAGGTCTGGAGACAAAATTGATCAGTGGAGCACACAGGTACAAATCCAGAAAGAAAAATTGTTGTATCTTTGCTGAATGAGGCAGTCTTTCCAAGTGATAGCCACGTCAACCCTCAGGTGGTTAGACCCGGAGAAGTGATGTACAACAGTTGAGCAGACTTTCACCTGTTAGGCATTTCTTTTTCTAACACCCACTGTACTATGGTGTTGGCAAGAAATGGAAAACCTTCCCAGTTACATTAGAATCTCTGGTTTCCCAGTAACCATAGGGATCCAGGAGAACAGTTAATGCTAGCTGTTTATATGCTCAAAACTTTAGAAAACTTTGAAGTTAAAAATTGTGAGGGACTGCTGAAGGGTCACTTTGAATCTCAGTGAAGACAAATCCAACTCCCTGATTGTTCAGAAGGGCAGAAACAAAGAGCAAGTTTGTTTGGAGCAAACATTTCTACAAGCACCAACTGAGGATGGGTAGGAGTGTCTCTTTTTGCTGCCTTCAGGATCTAGTGAGGAGACTTGCATACGAAGAGTCAGACCCGTGCACTTCCTCACTGATAACATGGGCATCCTGCTGCGTAAGTTCTGCCGGATCAGAGCTCTGGGGGGCATCTCCATGGGCAACTCTCATGATTAATGAGCTATTTCCAGAGAAGCATCTACTGTCATCAGCTCACAGTGATAATAATACTGCTAATAAAAATAGTGATCGTAATAAATCATCATCTTATACCACAGCTTCTGCCTGAAGTCAGTGACTACGGGCTTCATTGCAAGCTGTCACAAGGCAGCGAGTGCAGATGTCAGCTCTGTGAACTGTGGTGGTGAGCTGTGCTGCAGAACCCCCTGCTTCAACAGCACTGCCAAACTGAGGACGTTGTGCTCACCCAGGGCTGCTGCAGGGAGGGAGGAAAAGCACTGCTGAGGCAGCTCGTGGAGCTGGACGTGTAACCAGGTCACTTCCCTTCTGGCAGCTTATAAAAGTGTAAGAGGAAGTCTGCAGCGCACACTGCTGTGAGGTGGAGGGAGAAGCGTGGTGAGGGGAGAGGACAACTGAAATGTGCACAAGCACACACACACACGGAGCCCACAAAAACATTTAGAAAAGGAAGGACGGTACTAATGAAGTGCGTAAGACCTTCTTATTAAAGACTGATGAAGTCATTTCAACTTGGAGGCAGGAATCAGCCACCTGTCAGCAGTGTTGGATTATGTTATTTTCTGCAGCTTTGCAGCAGCTGTATCCTCTTGCCTGATGCTGCATCTTGAAGTGTCTGAATACTAGGGATCATAAACTCATGAGATGTGATGACAACAAGTACCCACTGATGTCTGCAGGAAGAAGTGTAGGGTCCCTAAGTTGAGAAGAAATTATCTGAAGATTGGACTTCTCTGCAGAGGCTGGGCAAGCTGAAAGGTGTGGGTGAGTGTGGCACGTGTGCACACGAGAAGGGTAAGCCTGGCTGGAGGTGACATCCAGCTGCATCTGCTGTTTTCATTCAGTGGAGGGCGTGTATCTCTTGCCATACTGGAGCACGGCCATATCCACTGCAGCCAGCGTCCTGCTGCTGACCACAGTTGGTGCCGGATGCTCCAGAGGAAGGTGACGCCCTCCCCTCTCACCTCAGATGATGAACCTGGTCAATGATTGCACAATCCTCCACAGGGCTCAGGGAGGCCACACTGACTTCAGCCCAGCCCATGATGAGCTTTCAGCCTGGAACATGGAGATTAATGGCTATTGCAGTGTCTGTCCCAGCCAGCATAGTAGCAGAATGCCTTCCCTCTGAATGAATGGTTAACCTTTTCCTGAACCTCATCACATGTTTTATCTCAATGGGGCAAACAGAAGCCAAGCTGTTTTCTGCTGCCCCATCAAGAGGGGGCCTGCCTCTCCCAAGCAAGGATGTAGGATATCAGCTACAACATAGCACATCTGGTGGACTACCACATCGAGCCCCAAAATGTGTGACCTCCCTGCAGTGTGGTGCTGTGTGGCAGCCCAGCTGCAAGCAGTGTACCTGGCTGCAGTGTGGGTAGAAATGACAGGCGGCTGGGTTGGGATCCTGGTGCATGGTGTTAGCCAGCGCGAGCTGGATGGGGTTCTGGGCAGTTTGGTCTGTTGACAGATATTCCTGCCCATTGCAAGGGGTGGGAACTAGACGATCTCAGAGGTCCCTTCCAACCTAAGACGTTCTATGATTTATTTAGGAGAGTAAGAAATCAATATGCAACATCTTTTCTGTTTACCTTCCTTCAAACGACAGATATTTGCTTTTCCTCTCACAGCAGCAGTATGAAATACAAGCACTTGGCAACCAGGGCTGCGCCCAGAACAGTTTATCATTTACTCACAGCAGTTTACACATTGTAAAATGATGGATCCGAGCCCCGTGTTAATGTTTAACCAGATGTCAGCTCCACCCTGGCAGCACTTGGATATCACCCCTGAAGCAGATCTGCAGGTACGTTGCATTTCTGAGCAGCTCTGGTACTTCTACTATAAAGCATGAATATCCAGGAGGAGCAGGGGGTATGTTTCCCTATGCAGTGTACAGAACACACACACACACACACAGAGAGTATGAAATAGAAACTTCTGTTCCAGATATGCTGCTCTGTTTACCAACAGCACCAACCTAACATCACAAGGACTTCTGCTTTGTTTATTTTTAGGGTTCAAGCATAGTGGCTGCTTCCCTTCTGGATTACAGCCAGGAATGAAAAGCAAAAAGCGGTAGTAAGAGGCTGTTCTTCAGGTATTGATCTCTCTTTACTCCCTCACTGCTCGCTAAGGCTGCTCTTAACCTATCTATTGCAACAAGGTCTGGAGAAAACCTTAATGGGACCTCTTCCAGGCTGGATCCCACCCTGATCGCATTCACTCCAAGAGTAAGCACATGTCAGGTCAGTTCTCTGCTGACTTTCATCTTACAGTGTGTTCAAAATGTATTCTTCTGCCTTGTTTCTTCCTTCTCTCTTTCTGTTTAGATATCTGTATGATTGCCCTAACCCTGAGTGCTCCCTGCCAGTAAACACAACAGCAAACAGAGATCTCTTTATGTTGGTTTTTGCTGGTATCAGGAAGATACCAGACGATTGGGCTAAAATTAATGTGCTTTTCCTCTGGGTAGGAGTAGGATTTTCTTTCTGGATCACTATGTTAACTGGAGGCTGGGAAAGTTGTGGTGATAATCACAGTACTGGATCTAGGCTATCAGCTGGTATCCAGTTTTCCACACTCTGCTGGTTCTCAGGGACTTTATGGGAAAAATCCTAAGAGGTTGAGTGCACAGAGTCGTAAGAAGATAGCTATTATTTTCAGACTGCTGCAGCACAAAAAATTCACAAGATCCAAATTTGGAGTAGAGGAGAACATCCAGCAGTGTGGAGTTTTCTTGAAAACTTTGGCTTGGTCTGTCCTCACCTTTTGTAGAGGGTGCAAATCCTTCACCCTTCTCCCTCAATCTGGAATTTGAAGGAAGAGTTCACAGCAATTTACCTCAGAAAGCTGCCCTGAGCACTAGGATCTGCTCAGGCATGGTGCCAAGGTGCCGGGAGCAGCCACGCAAGCAAAGGCAGCTTGTTCTCTGAACCACGCAGAGGGCAGCGGGAAGCCCTGGCAGGAACCAGCGAGACAGGCTGGACACCTCGGTGTCCCTATTCCCTGGGCTTTCCCAGGAGCAGAGGCTGCCAGGCACAGGGAGCAGAACCAACCCAAGCAGTGTCAACTGTCACAGCAGGACGGGCGAGGGGACGAGCAGCTTTGCCACGTCCAGTCATTTCCCACCCTACGGAGTACCGGACCCTGATAAGGGCTGAGAGTCAGGTCCAGGACCGGACAGGGAGAGCTGGGGAGGTGCTTGTGGAGGAAGAGGAGGAGGAGAGGTGTGACCATGTGGCAGAGGAAGCTGCAGTGGCCGTGGTAGTGGCAGGGCTTGCTGAGGGCAGATATTAACAGGTGCTTTAGAAGCCAGCTGCTCTGCCAGCAGCTGCGCTGCTTGCTCGCCAGACACAGCCCTGAAGCACAGCCGCGGGCACGTTTTATTCCTGAGGCTTGGTAAACGCTCTGCAGCCTCAGCTCGTCGCGATGTTGGGAGTGGGTTTGTGCCCAGTGCATCCAGGAGCTAAATGTTTTGCGAAAATGCAGCTCTCCCCCTTCACCCTGAGCAGGGGGCTGGGGGCAGAAGGCAGCCCAGCTTTCCCAGTGTGACACCTCTTTACTGGGGCCAGCAGAGTCCTGCGAGCTCTGCTGCGGAGAGATGAAACACTCTTCTGTCGAGATGGGACGGCTCTGGGGCAGAGCCGTGCTTGTCTCTGTTTATTTCGTTATCTTCCATTTGCTCTTTGGTGTTCACCCTACTAGAAATATAATAATAATCAGATGGATAGATTAAACAAACCAGAATCTCTGCCTAAAGATTCAATAAAAACTGAGCTTAACTCTCTAGTAAGATCAAACAAACAAAAACCCTCTTAATTAATTTTCCTTTCTGTCTTCCCTTCTATTTAATTTAATTAAAACTTTTCTGGGTCCAGAAGCAGAGCTATCGAAAATCCTTTGGGAAAGGCTCAGCCAGAAAGGGGTTTGCATGGAGTGTTGTGCAGGGACTCATGTTCTTCTGGCTTGCAGCCTGTTTTCACAGTTACGAAGAGATGTTGGTATCTCAGTACTGCAAGTGCCTGTATCAGCAGAATTTCTGAGGCTTCCAAAGTTTGTCTATGACTGTGGGTTTGTTTTTGTTTAAAAAGTTATAGTGCAAACCCACAAAACCCAACAAAGTGAAACAATGAAATAAGAAGTGACTAAACAGCTCCTCCAAGGGGGAGCCGGAAGCTCCCGTGAGTCCTGGCACATCCCAGCACGTTGGACTCTGTACGTGTTCCTGTCACCCAAGTTCATTTAGCGAATTCACTTAATTGCTGTGGTTTCTCTACACAAAGCTGGAAATCAGTGGTCAGAGGAGAGCTGGAGCAATGATGTGTTTCCTCAGCATCATGTCCCTATGCCATCCATGTAGTCCAGCCACCTGGATGTCCCAGCCTTTTGTTTCTGGCAGCAGTGAGTGACTTTCTGTCATTCAGGAATGTGGCAGCTGGGGATGTGTCAAGACAGGATCAAGGCTTTCTTGTCTCCATCCTCCACTGCTTACATCTTCTTGTTACGTAGTCATTATAATTAGTTCAAATAAAGACCTGAGCTGCTCAGAGCTGTATCCACCTTTTCCATCACTGAAGCTCTACAGGCCAGTGAAAGGCATTTCTAAGAAAGTGATAGCCCAGGATATCTCTGGGCAATAAATTATCCTTTCCCCACTCCCCCTCCCAACTCATTTCATTTAAAAGTGAAGGGTGCTGAGTTTTATTAGGCCCCCTCTTGTCATCACAGCCTGTGATTTGCAGTCCCAGGGCCAGACTTCTCTTCCCTTTATTCTCCCAGCGGCTTGAGATCGCTTTTCATTAGAAAACAAGGTCTCATAGGTCACAGCCCCAGTTGCTGTCACTCACTTCCTGTTTCCTGCCAAATCCATACATGAGAATGTTTTCCCTTCGTCTTTGTAAAAATAAAGTAGAACTGGCCTGAGGGTTTGTCTGTGCAAAGAGTGGCAACCAGACGCTCGCTCTGTCTGTGTGTGTGTGTGTACTGGTGTACACAGCCCTACCTATGAGCCAGATGGAAAGACCACTTGAAAGAGGAAGGAGGGGAAGTGGTTAAACCTGGGTATCTGGAAAATACATTTCCCACTCTTGTACCACTTGTCACCACCTTTCAAGCAAGCTGTCACCCTGATGGCAATGTTCCATCATCCAGCAGCATCCCCCTCACTGCCTGGCTGCACAGCGAGTTGCTACAGCTGCCACTCCCGGATCTGTCAGTTATTAAGCAAAAAGCAAAGTAAAACAAACAGTGGCACAAGCATCAGCGACAACAAGGGGGCAGAGGACATGGTTTCCAAAAGCAGTTGTGATGTGAGACCTGTGGGGACCCAGGAGGACTCTTAGAGTGTAGCATTAGTATCCAGATCCTTGAGGGTATAGTGAATGTAATTAGTATATCACTAATGTAGTACCTTAGTATATGATTTGTTAATAGTTAACACGGTGTTTAATTTGTCGAACGCACACCTGAACCTTCAACCTGTGCTTACGGACATAGCTGGGTGGACAAAGCACCAGCAGCCACCCTGGCCTGCGCCTCTGTGCAAGAGGGAGCACCATGCTGTGCCAGAAGAGGGATGCACCAAGATCTCCACCTCCTTCCCTGAGCAAACACCTATGGCTGTGGGAACACTAGCGAGTGACAAAAAAGACCTTATGGCTTAGCTCTGAAACCTTAGACACCTTTGGTCCCAGGTGACTCACCCACCAAGTTATGAATTACAATCACTGCTGGGGGATCATCAGTCTCAGTACTGGAAAACAAAGACGGTTCCCCTCGGGGGAGTGGGACAACAAAATAATTTTCACATGTTCTTTCTCCTCTGTCTCTTGCATTAAACTGCTCTAAGCTGTCTGACTTCTGTGCTAGCATAGCCCGTAGCCAGAGCTGAAATAGGGGGTGACTTTATCAGATGCTGCAGGTTAGCTCATTCTCCTTTATGGAATCAGTAACAGGAAGGAATTTTCATTCTTATCTAGGAAGTGAACCTAAAATTGCTTTTCCTCAGGCTCCATGGTGTTTGCCATAAAGAAACAGCAAGTGTTAGCGATAGCACTTGGGGCCCCTTTCCTTGGAGAGCAATGGAGATGGCTGTGCCAGCATCTGGAGTGATGGGATGGGGAGCACAGCTGTCTCGCTCTTACTGATTGTTAGCTGCATAAAGTGAGCTCACAGTGGAGGTTTAACCAGCTCACCCGGCTTCTGAGGCAAAACCAGAATGATGTGGACCGTCAATACAGCAAAGCTGTAGTTTGGAGTATTTGGCACCTACAATGTGAGTTGTATCTTACTCTGTGCTTTTCTCAAGGGTTCGTTTTCCCTAAAGGTTCCCCTCTTGAAGAGAGATTAGCAAGTAGAAATTCCAAACTTCTTTTTGAAGGTAAGCTTCCAAACCTTAAGACCAAAAAGAAATTTGAATACAAGACCCCTGAAGGCTGTTTAAGTATGTTAGGTGTAGAAGAGTGCACTGTGCATGATGGCATCTGTTAGGAACCAGCCCTGAGGCGTGCAAATGGGACATGGAATGAGGCAAAGAAAAAGCCAGGAAGTTGGCTGGAGGGGAGCTGTGTGGAGCTTGAAAGAGAAAGGTAAAAGAGACCTGACCAGGGTGCCAGTGAGAGTCCGGGAGATTCACACAGGGCATGAGGTGTCTGAGGAGAAGGGGAAGAAGCTGCTGGTAGAGAGTAAGTCCTTCCAGACCAGACAGGAGAAAGCAGTGAAGAGCAAAGCAAGAGTTAATCAATGCCTGAGCAGGAACATTGCAGTATAGCACAGGAAGAGAAACAGGTCGAGGCAAAGCATCAGTCACAAAGACTGTGCTGCACATCAGTTACTCTCCATCCAGGATTGCCTTCCTGTCTGATATGCCTGAACTAGCTAATGGAGTGGGTGGGAGACATGATCGTGTGGGGTGCAATGCAAGTGTGAATGTGCAGGGAGTTAAGTGCCTTAGACCTGCCTCCCGGTGTGGCTGTACTGTGGGGCTCAGGGGCTTTAAAGATTGCAGGGAAGTGTCTTTGCAGGCCACCAGGTGGACAGACACCCCCGGGAGCACCGGTGTCTGTTGCATCCTGGTGCACTGCAGTTGTGACACAGGCAGGGGTGGTGACGTTGCTTTGGCCTTTCCTGCGGTCCTTGTATTGATACTATTTGTGGCTCTCATCAAGTTTCGTCTCACTGTCTGAGAGGACCATTTAGTCTGGTGTTTTGTCCCCTTTCTGCAACAGGTTTTCTGCTCCAAGTGTATGAAGCACTTGAAGGGAGTCTGATTTCCCTGGCTGTCCCAAGCTGGGGTGAGCAGAAGCCTCAAGGAGAGGCAGAAAATTGAAGGGTTATGGATGCACTGCTTAGCCCCCTGCTCTCTGGTAAGGTTAAAAGCTTGACCTGCTTCCTGTGTATCTCGTGGCTGGATTGTTTTGTTTGAGCAGGGCAATGCCAGGCCATTTCTTCTGCTGTGAGATGCACTATAGGCAGTAAGTGTTCGTGAGTCAGAGCTTTCAGTGGATTAGAGGGGACAAAACACTTTTAAAAATAGACTTCAGAGTTGCACATGAAGCATTAACATCTGATTGAAAACTGTGTCCAACCCTGATGGTGTCTTCTGTATAAGCCAATGTTCGTGACCATTCACAGGACATTTAGAGAAAGAGTTCAGGCTGTTAAACCGGCTGCAGACGTATTTCTGCTGTGTGGTTGTGGTGCCGTGGACATTTTAAGATACTGTCCCTAGTTGGCTAAGTCTGGCCAGTCTCAGGACCAACTTTCTCTAGCTAGGGAGAGTGAACACCTCAGCACCCCCCAATCTGCATCCTGCATTGACATATCAAATGGGCAGGTGTAGCTGTAGATTAATATTGAAGAATTAGAATTTCTTCCTGTTTCCATTTAGCATTAAGCTAGTGGAAGCATCTGGAGAAGCCTACAGAGCAATTTTTCATCTTTTCCATTCTGAAGACACGGTATTGGTACTGGAAATAGAGCAGCCCCAGGCTCTCACAAGCCCTTTTGGTTACCTGAGCCACTTGCATAACCCAACAGTGTTGTTTAATTATAGTAGTGGTTCCTACAGCTGTGCTCCATGGACATAGCTGAACCAGAGGAATCACACAGAATCACAGAACATTAGGGATTGGAAGGGACCTCGAAAGATCCCCCTGCCAGAGCAGGATCGAGATGCAGGTTTAGCTTCTTTGTTCCTTACAAGACATGAAAGGAACATTTGTCCCCTCATTTGTCTGGTATCTACTACTTTTGCCAAAGCCCTGGAGGGAAACTTGCGTCTCCCAGAACATTAAGACAAAATTTCTTAGGCTTTGGCTAAGACTTGAGTAGATGTTATGTAGTAGAAAATATGAGCTATCCAAAGGGTTTGCTCTAAGTAAGCAAGAAGATTATTTAGTAGAAGTGGAAGAAGCTGAAGTGGCAAAGTCCACATCCTGGCTTTGTCAACTCAAGCATGAAGCCATCAGTGTTAGTGGCCTCAGAGCCTGCTGATCTTGTGGTGAGAATATGAACATGAGGATGGGGTGAGATGGAAGTGTGGCTAAGTCCAGGATGGAGCACTACATACAAAAGGTAAGTAGGTGCTTAGGCATCATCATCCTGCTATGCCAGGGGGGTAAAGAAGGCCACATGCAGCCAAGGCATGTAAGTCTGTCCATTCTTTGGGTTGTTGAGGATCAATTCATAGGCAGCTACCTCCTGGTAGAACTTTACCTTCTGAGTCCCATTACCTGCTGCATGTTTCTGGTGGGTGAGATCTTCTCCTGCACCAGAGTGACATGGCCCAGCTCAGCTTAGAGTTTTGGAATCCCTTGGAAGTTACAAAAAAACGCAGCAAGTAACCTCAGCTGAAAGTTTGTCCTTCTGTCCTTGAGAAACTATAACCAGTAAGTTGAGCAAATGTACCCCTGTCTCTAACTTCTCTTACAAGTCAGCATTCCACTCAGGGCAAGAAAAGGCTAGAAAGAACGGTCAGGTATGAAGTAGACGTCTATTTCATCAGGAGACAGGACATTGGGAAGGGAAATGGGGACCACTGGAGAGGGAAGGAATTTGTGCATGAAAAAATCATGGACAGATGTGAAGAGGTGATTTGGATCTCAAAGTGCAGCAGCTAAAGTAAGTAAAAATCAGACCTCTGAAAAATTGTACAGATCCATCTAGTAAAGCCTGTTACTTAATTCTTAATAGGGTTTCGAGGAGCCTTTTGATCTTACTCATTAAAAATTAGTGAAAAGGAAGAAAGAATTTGGGAGACACTGACAGGAAGGAAGTTAAAGAGCCAAAGTAAAGAATTCGGGCATCACCCCCCGTATCATTTATGAGGAAGACCTATGAATCATACAGAAGGACTGCAATAAGCTACGTACCTACAAAATCAAACAAAGCTAATGCCTTTCCCAGAGAACTGGCAGTCCAGTGCCAACTAGTGAAAATGATGACAATCAAACTGATTAATGGGACAGAAAGATGGACATTTCCTCTTTCTTTGGTGTACTGACTTGTGACATCAAAGAAAGGCTAAACTGTACCCTCCAGAGCATGTTCAGTGGTGTTCTCAGGACAAGATGGGCACAGAAACAAAAAGGAAAGAACAATCTTAAACACGACTTCATTACCCCACTTCCTAATCAAATCAGCAATCACCTACCAAAATATTTTGACTACTTTTCTCATCTTCTTCCTTTCCTGATTTCTCCAGCAAGATCACTGGAGAAGTCTGGGGGTCTGAGTCTTTGACAGGTCATTGCATATGCTCGTGTCCAAATTTCTCTGATCTTGGGGAATTGATTACATGGAGATATTTGGAATTCCCATTATGGAGATACATAGGAATTGATATATGGGGAAGGAAAGAGTGTTTATTCACTCCAGAGAAGTGTTAGGACCTGTAAGAACTCTAGTGAGATGTGGGTTCTTCTGAAGAGTGTGGACATAATGAAATCCAGTAACAAATAATAATAATTAGGGCTTCCTTGTCCACCATCGGTGCTGATGCTCAGCATTTCAAGACATCAGTTAATGATCTATTTAGACATTAAAGTTAATGGGCAATCAAAGTTATCAACACATTCGTGTGAGACCGTTTACTTGCATGCCTAACCAAGGACTTAAGACTCTGTGTTTCAAAATACTGGCCTTGACTACGAGCCAAAGTGTGTTGCACCTCCTTTTTAGCAGAGGAAGGTTCTGTGGTCAGCTCTGGCTGCAAGAGCAATCAGATATGACTGTTACTTGATCCCTACAAAAATGAATTCTACCAAAGAGCCAAAGAAATCGGCTACTTTTGCTTGGCACAACAATGGCTGAGATGGGATGTGACTGCTGAGTGTAAACACACCAAGGAGCAGTAAACCTGAGGGAGGGGAAAAGAGCTATTTAAGCCTAGAAGTAACCTTGGCACATGAACAAACAAATGCAAACTGACCGTGAATGAAGTTAGGAAAAGTAGAAACAGGTTGCCAGTGATCCAAACAATGAGGGAAGGAAGGACCTTTTCAATAGAAGAGGTGCAAGCACAATGACAAAGGACTTTCAAGGGGTTGGACTGGTTTCTAGAAGGGAATGAGAGGGTTCAGCCTGTTGCCAAGGCTAAGCAGAGAGGGCTGGGGTGATGGCACAACGTACCTCTGTCAGTTCTCTTTCCTGGAAATGCAGGGAACCAAGAATTTGTCAATGCTACAGGGTGAGCCCTCGCCTAGGTGACCTTTCTGATACTGGAGGACCAGAATAACATGCTCAGAAAGTTGCTTCTTTTGTTTATGTGAGTTAATACACCCCTATTATACACATTAGAAGATGTGTAAAGAAAAACACCCCACATTTCACAGACATAAAAAGACAAGACCTTCCAAGCAAGCACACTGTGTTATCAGGAAGCCAGACACACTGAGAAAGAGACTGTCATTCCAGCAGCTAAGCAATTAGTCTTTAGTTAATTACCCTACAGTCGTTATTCAACTGAACACCTGACTGCAATCCTTATGGGGGTTTGTAGGACCACAGGAGGGCTCTGAACCTTTGACTGGCACACTGATAAGACGTCTTTTCTTTGAAGAGTGCTTCTTTTAGAGATGCCATGTCATTTCTGACTTGTTTTTTACCCTGTCTCTCACTGTAACATTAGTTTCTTAATAGTGCACAGTGCCCAGCGATATGTAATGAACACGGCAACAACTTCTACCGTGTCAAATGAAGCAGTGCCAGGTGAAAAATGGAAGATCTTTAATAAAGTGGAATTTACCTGTTGATACGTAATGTAAGACATCCCTTATTTATCTGCAGGCAATCTCATTGAATCATTTGGTTTGGAAGGGGACTTAGAGATCATCCAGTTCCAATCTCCATGCATAGTCAGGGATATCTTTTAGACCAGGTTGCTCAGAGCCCCATCCAACCTGGTCTTGAACACTTTCAGGGATGGAACATCCACAGCTCTGGACAACCTGTTTCAGTGTCTTACTACTCTCACAGAAGAGAATTTCTTCCTTAGAGTTAATCTAAATCTACCTTCTATCATTTTTAAACCATTACCCATCACTACGCTCCAGAGAGTCTCTTCTGATTTTTTTGTAGACTTCTTAATGCTGGGCACCCCAGAGATAGACATAATACATCAGCTGGCATCTCACCAGAGCAAAGTAGAGGGGGATAAGCATTTCTCTGAACCTGATGTCCACAGTTCTCTTGATGAAGCCTGGGTTATCGTTGGCGTTTTGGGCTGCGAGTGCACATTGCTGGCTCACGTGCAGTTTTTCATCCACCCCAAAGTCACTCTCTGCAAGAGCTACTTTCAGTTCACTCATTTCCCAGCCTGTAAATTGTTCTTGGGATGTCACTCCCTTCTTTCTAGAATGATGGACCTGCCATCATTGTAGATGGCATCTAAAAAGATGGCAGGTCCTGTTGTACTGGTAATGGCAGGACCTGTTTGTACTGGTAAAAGTAGTTAGCTGAATGTAAAGTGTGATGACAAAACTGAGTTTAGACTATTAAACTAAAAATAGTTTATACTATTTTCTAGCTTTCCCCAAAACTGCCAGACAGACCAGAGAGCCTCAACTATCTCATACACCACCATTTGCTTCGCCATCAAGCTTCTAGCTAGAAAGTGAATTTTCCTACCAAGTGGTCCCACGAACCACCTTCCCCACCACTTGAAGTTTCTCCCATGAGAAATTGCATGTTATGTGACTTTGCCTTGTTTCTGTCTCTTGACTGACTGACAAACCAGTTTTGTGCCAGACAATCAAGGCTGAAACCCTCATTCCTTGGAGGAGCAACTCTTTCACCAACTTCAGGCAGAGTCTTGTGGAGACAGTCAACCAGCACAACGCTTGGATGCTGGTGCCCAGCCACCAGCCTCAGGAAGCAAGCAGCGAGGATGCCTGTCTCGCCACTCTCACCAGGAGGATCTTTTCGTTGTCTTTGTGAGCAGGTGTTGATTAACCTCATTTCCTGGGTGTAGGGTGTGCAGACAGCCTTTGTGTCCTGGGAAGTGATCCATGCACAACTCCCTCACTTCTCAGGACCATTATCATCAACTCTTCCTCTTTGCTGATCCTTTGGAAAGTGGGTAATTTTTTTCCCAGGCTGTTCACTACTGTGAACAAGAGGAGGAGGGGCAGAAACAGCAGCCACAGTTTGACAAATGACCCTTAGTAACAAATTAAACAAATGGTAAAAATTAGCTGTGCTACGTAGTCCCTTAACTCCCTCTCCCTTCACTGCTGCACAAGCGCCTTCCTTCCCACCTGCACCCATATAATAGGCTGAAAGAGATCTTCTCAGGGTCCTTAATTAGCAGGAATACATTAATGGAGAGGAAGGATGACCAGAGCACACACAATTAGTCACTGAATATAATTGTAATTCAGGACAGATTCAATGACTAATTGATTCTCAAGTCCAGCATTGCCCAGGCACCAATAGAAATACCCGGCATGGGAGCGCTTTGCCTCCAGTAATCACTTTCACACCAAAAACTGTGTCACAATGACTTATATCAACAAAAACAACCAGTGTGTTTCCAGCTGAGTCAATTGTTAACTTATCCCACTCAATGGACCCTCACACTCACTGGAAAAGAAAATGCACAGGGTTGGTGCAGACCTCCTTGGCTTACTTTTGGAGCTGAGGGGAGGCAGCCAGGGACTCGGCATGATCAGTCAGTTTAGGAGCGCAGGAATGGCCAAATTCCTCCTCAGTCTGTCAGACAGTTCTGAAAGACTGCTTCTTGTAGGAATGCATTCACGGGAGCTCGAGCACAAAGTGGTGGCTCTGCATCTGGAGGTTTCTAAGGTGTAGATTAGTAAAGGTTGAGGAAACAGACCTCTGGCCTCAGCTGGTGTGGTCATTCTTGTGCTGTGAAGACATCCTTGCCTTCCTGCTCAGCCTGCCCCATCAAGTCTCTTCAAGCAACCAGCCAGCTTGAAGTAAAGCCTAGCTTTGGGTCATACCTTGTGTAAGTTCCCATACCAGGCTGACATCCTGTCTTTTGCTAAGTGGCAGCTGAAAAGGGCCATGTTCTTTCCTGCTGCTGCTTTATGCTTGGTTTCTAGTTCATTTAATGGTGATACTTGCATAGAGGTAGTCAATCAGGTCAGTCTGCCTTCTACTGCTCTTTCATTCTGATTAAGTTGGCCGGGTTTTGCCCTGTTGCTAATCAGGTGCATCTTTTTACCTCACTAGAGACTAATCTGTTTAAACAAGCTCCTTGTTTGAGGGCAGATTCCTTGAACGAATTCTCTCCTTGCAGATCTCAAGTGTCACTTTTCTAATGCGCAGCTGTCTTCTTCTTGGGCAGTTGGACATCTCGCCATAGGGGGCAATCCAAAACGTGACCTGGTGAGGAGTTCTTGACCTGTGTGCGACCATAGGCTGTGCTCGTGTCTCCACCTGGTCATGTTTTGACCTGTTTGTCATTGATGAAAATCCTCACCACTTCTCCCCCACCGCTAAGCGTGTCAACCAGAGAATCTGCATTTTGCCTGGAAACCCCCCAAGTGTGGATATTCGAGAGAAGGTTTGTCCTGTGTACCTGTAGTGTTGCCTTCCCCACTATGGAGCCCTGATGGTAGCCAGAGAAGGCTGAGTTTGGGGTGCAAAAGAAGAGTAAAGACCATGTCTGACCTCCAGTCCCAGGCCACCCCCGACATCTCTAGAAATGGGACCAGACTGAGACACATCTTCACGGGGACCACTTGCCCTCTCTGCTTTGCTGCCACATCAAGAGAAGAGGAAAGTCTACAGGAGTTCAGCTTACTTGTTTGGTTTTTTTGTCCGAAGCCAAAGGACCACCTACCTTGTCCTCCTGGATAAAGGCTTGACTTCCCATTTAAGAGGCAGCAAAGGGTTCATTTCAATGAGAACATGTTCAAGGGACACTGCTGCTTACACAGGGCTCTATTTTTGTGCAGACAGATGATTAAATAATCAGTTTTGTTTGCCGTCACAAGTGCAAACAACAGTCTGTGGCTGAGTCACCCCCAAACCAACACTGTTTCAGGGAACTTCAGTCAAGCCTGTGATGAGAGCTTACCTCCACGGATGTTAGCCTACATCCCTCTTGCTCAGGATGTTCAGACCTCCTGGAGGCTGCTGGGCTGACCACAGTGGCTGTGGTCAGAGCATTTCAGCCTACACAGCCTACAAAGGAGATTGTCTTTCTTGGGCAACCCCTTTTGACCATTTACATCATGATTACGGAGCTAAATTGGACAATGGACCAACTGCTCACCTGTGAAATCTCTGTAGCTCCCTTTGAGCCATTGGCTGTGCCAGCTGGGTCCAGGGATGGGGTATCTACCACCTTTCTGGGCAACCTGCCCTAAGGGTTTTTACACTCCCTTTGTAAAAACCATCTTCCTTATATCTAGTCCAAATTTATCCTCTTTTACAAAACCACCACCCCTGGTCTAGTCACAACAGGCTCCACGAAAAAGTTTGTCCCTGCCTTGCTTGTAGGGATCTTTCAACAGGAGTACAGAAGTGACTCTGCAGTGTTTTGTTCAGGCTCCAGGTCCTGTGGTCCCCTAAGTCAGATGGTGTTCATACCTACACTTGGTTGATGTAATTGTTGTTTACAAGGCAAGTTCTTCCATCGTGAAGTCTGTGCCCGTCACAGAGCCTGCAGACAGCCAGGTAAATGTTCTGTAGCTGTGGTCTGACACTTCACAGAATCACAGAATTACAGAACATTAGGGAGTGGAAGGGACCTCGAAAGTTCATCTACTCCAATCCCCCTGCCACAGCAGGATCACTTAAACCAAGTCACACAGGAACACATCCAGGTGGGTTTTAAACGTCTCCAGTGAAGGAGACTCCACAGCACCCTTGGGCAGCCCCTTCCAGTGCTCCATCACCCTCACTGTGAAGAAGTTCCTTCTGATATTTATATGGAACCTCCTATGT
>JAOXOE010000256.1:30349057-30366624 GCA_028565055.1 Phoeniculus purpureus
CCAATCCCCCTGCCACAGCAGGATCACCCAGACCAAGTCACACAGGAACACATCCAGGTGGGTTTTAAACATCTCCACTGAAGGAGACTCCACAACCCCCCTGGGCAGACTGTTGATGGTGTATTGGTTTATATAAACATTTCCATAGTTAAACAAACAGGTGATATCATATAGGAAAGCACTTAGAATCACACAGAATCACTCTCATTAGAAAACACCCCTAGGATCATCGAGTCCAGCCATCTACCCTACCTTACAAGTTCACCTCAACACCTCACCCAAACGATCTTTGAACACATCCAGGGATGGTGACTAAAGCACCTGTCTGGGAAGCCTGTTCCAGTGCCTGACCAATACGGGGTTCATGTTATTCTTGGATGCTCGTTTTCTGGAGAGGATTTTTCATTACTTTTATAGAGTTGATTTACTCTACCTAAAGGCTGCCACTCCTTCCTCAAGTTCAAAGGACACTTTTCTGCTTCCAGAACCAGAACCAGAGCATCAAATGGGCACCAGAGGGCAATAACCCACCTGCTGTCTTCCTGCTTCTTTGCAACACCCCAGCAAACTGAAGCTGCAGCTCTATCTTCTTCTCTCTTTCAATGCACTGCACCAGCACAAACACACACAGAAAAGTGAGGGACATGTCTCTGACCAAGTCAACACAGTTGTCTCATCCTCAACAGTGTAAACATGGAGCAGGATGGTGAAAAAACATCTGCTTTGCATTTATAGTTACAAAACTGCTCTAAGAATTGTTGTGGAGGTTCTCTGGCTCTGCCTTCACGTTACTCACTTGCAGAAGAACTGTGCCAACGAGGAACACTGAATGTGTATCATGATTGCTTCTTCTGAGGCTCGCAGCTGATTTCTCCTCAGAGAGCTAAAGTAAACACAACACTGATGAGTTTTTAACTTGCTCCTCTAAGAGAGATGTCAGAGGATGCTGAGTAGTTTGGAGGGAGCAGAGGGTTCCCACAGCAGTGGGAGGCACAGCCCAGGAGTTGACTGTAGGTACATCTGTTGTTGGGGTTGCTCTTCTCAGGAACATCTGTCCTTCCCCAGCTGGATGCACCACACAGCATATTTTACTCTTCTTTTGAGCCAATCATCTTTTTAATAGGAACAGCTGCTGAGGTTTTAGTTGTGATCGGAGTGAAAAATCCCAGTAGTGCCATCTTTCTCATCTGTTTCTAAAACTCGAGGAGCAGGAATCTTTACAGAGGGCTGTGGCTGATTGCATTTTCATTATAACTATTAGCAAAAACTAGCAGCAAGGCTACCCCATCGGTACACATGAACTACTGTCATAAGCTGTAGCTCCTCTGCTCCAGCAGTGGAGATCAGAGGAAAGGTGACCAAATCTGTTCTGGAAAACCAGCTTTGCCAGGTGTAGGTGTTTTCCAGCTGGATGTAGCAAGGTACATATGGGACTCGATGATCCCCAGCATCTTTTCCAACCTGAATGATTCTGTGTAAAAGGTTTGCAGTGCTTGGGAAGCAGCTTGTACCATGGCTCTTGTGTAGGGGTGTTTTATCTTGGTTCTAGAGCTACTGAAAGGAGCTGGGCAGGGCTTTGGCAGAGGACTTTTTCTCTGAGATGTTGTTGGAAGCCTGAACATATTCCACTAGCACCAGCAGTAGAAGTAATCAGAAAGAGATTTTATTAATGTTGCCCTTTAGTTCCTTAGCCCTGATGCTATGGCTCGTAGTTGTTTCATCACAATTGTGTTGGGTGGTTGCTGGAGCATGACACTACATACTGCTTCCAGAAATGGAGACGAGACAGAATCACAGAACACCCAGAACATTAGGGTTTGGAAGGGACTTTGAAAGTCCCTTCCCCAATCCCCTAGTCCAATCCCCCTGCCAGAGCAGGATCACCTAGTAGTGGTTTTGTACAGTTTGTTCTAATAAACTACTAATGTAAAGCAGGACAATGCAGACACTTGCTAGGCAGTTAGGCTGGAGTAAAAAGGTCCTCTCTTGTCATCAAAGAGAACTGAGACTCTAGCTTTCAGTGGAGACTCTGCACCCAACCTAGGAGTTTCCTGGCTGGCCTGTTAGATGTAAATGGCTTCTGTTGAGGTTGGATATCATGATGCCCTCTGCCTTTGTGAGATGCTGGTGAGAATTTCAATCCTGTCTCTTTGCTGCAATCCTGATCACAAGATTAAGGGTTATTCCTACTTCTGCTCCTTGAAGGACATTAAAATCTGACCAGCCCACCTACAGAAAAGTACCTCTGGCTGAACTGCAACTGCATTTGGTGTGGTGGGTTTTGGGGTTGTTTTAACTGTGATTCTCTAAACCAGTCAATGTCATCTGGGAACGGCTGCAAACGCCAACGTTTTTCAATTACATGCACCCACAATAGTGAACAAAGATTCTCTAAACCAGTCAACATCATCTGGGAACGGCTGCAAACACCAACATTTTTTAATTATATGCACCCACAATAGTGAACAAAGATTTGTCAGTGATCCTCCCGTTGGCACATCTCTGCTCAAAAGAAACGTCTGTCTTTTAACCATACCCCTCTAAGCCTTTCTTTTATGAGGCATCCTGTTATGCAAGACCTTGGCTGCCATCCAAACCATATTGGGCCCCTTTTAAGCATCCCTTTTACAACCTATCCTTTACAGTAACACACCAGTCCCTTGTTTCCCAACAACTTTCTGTACAGAAAGCTTTCAGTCCCAAAGAAGCCTTTAGACCCAGGAGTTGGGTGATGTTCACCACAAATAACAGCTCTTATTAATCAGCAGCATTAATCTATAAAGGCACTATTCCGAAAACCAACAGCTTTGCTGAGACTGTCACATGAAGACCAACACCTAGAAAACCCCTTGGACTTAATTAGACTCGCATTTCTTTTGGGTTGTATGTTCAGTGCTGTTAAGATACTCTCTCTCAGTCTCAATTTGGTTGACCTAGAGGACACATACTAGCCATGTACTGACCTCCAGAGAAATTCTCCTGAACTAATCTCTGAACCTACGACAGGCTTATTTCACAAAGCCTTAAGAACGTGAATGTGGAGATCTCAATATCCTGTTACACCCCCTTTCTTGTCCTGCCATCTGGTTAACAAGCCACTATGTAGGAGAGTAATTTGTCTATCTGTAGATCTCAATGAGGAAGGTAAAGAGAATTAATTTCTGAATGAAACACAAAATCACACCGTTACTTAGGATATGGAAGGCATTAGAAAGAGAAAGGCACCGTGTAAGACTCAAATCTCTTGCTGTAGACATGAATGCAAAATTTAGCAGTCTAGTTAAGACGTCTTTTTTGTCCTGTAGACAGAAGAGCACCTGTTCATTGCAGAGCAGCTCCTTGTAAATAGCTTGAATTAGTTGTTAATATTTTTCATATTGCCAAGCCTTTCATTTGATTTTGCAAGCGTGCTGCGGTAACCGGTACCTGGAGATGCTTTCCTAGGGATGTCGCTGCTGCTGTTGCAAACAAAGGCCTGGGAAAAGGGGTGTTTTGGCAGGAGGGCAAAACATCATCCTATGGGTTTATTATTGTTGAGGACAGAGGTCAAACGAGCAGGTTTTATGCCAGGTAAGTTTTATGGCTGGCAAATTTTCGTGCCAATTTAAAAGTGGAATTGCAGTGCCTGGTACACACATGGCTTGTTGGACTGTACGAGCCACAGTCCTAAAGGGAATTTGAGGGAGTCTGTGTTTGAAAGACTGGGAGGTAAACCATGATGGATTATTGCATCAGATGTGTTACAGCGACAAGAATGGCGACGTGCTGCCGTGCTCTCAGCCTTGAGACAGGAAAAAACAGACTTTGGTCTGACTTTCATTAGCTAATGCTGAGGTAAGTTAGAGAGGATAGGTTGGATGGCAAAGGAGAACCAGAGTCCAGATCTGACGTTCCTGTTGTGTACATGGACATCTACAGCAGGAGGTTATGGATCACATCGATGCGTGCACACTTTTGTTGTATCTCCAGACCAAAAAAACCTCCAGGTCTGTTTTTCCTGTCACATTTGTTTTTTCCTTAGCTTTGTTTTTTTGTTAACCAACCTTAGAGCCTGACCTCTCCAGCTGATGATGAAGAAGAACTTCCACTATCTCTAAAAGACACGTGTCGCTGCCAAGTCTGGCTGGGGTCATGGATCCTGCTTTTGGATAACCTCAGAAGAGTGAGACCCATTGCTCTGTGCAGTGAGACAAATTAGGCACTGCTTGTACCCTTGTAGCATGACATCAGGACCTCTTGCAGTCCTCTCCAGCCTCTGTCTCCAGCCTCACCAACAAGGCGAAGTTTCATTCATTTGTGAGGCTACCTGGGTATGGCTAACGCCTTTTGGATTCCAAATTAGATTATTAAACATATTTTTGGAAGGGAATGGGAAGAGAAAAAGGGAAAGCTCATTTTTCCTATTAGTTCTTCACCTGAGTCTATCGTTGTACAAACAGGATTGGAAAAACAATAAGTGAGTACACGACTTCGGCAGGGCTTTAAATCCTTTGCTGTCAGGTATTAATTTAGGCTGCAAGGAAAACAATGGGCTGTTGGGCGCCATTGGTGCAGCTGAAAGCTTGGTGCACATGACTTTTCCACTGGAATGCTTTCAAGGTCTCTTTCCTTTTCCTATCCTAGCTGCAAAACCTTTATGCAAACGGTCTTAGTCACAATTAGATTACATCAAAGAATGTTTGTCTTGGTTTCAAGCCTGCTTGGGCTAAAACCAAGATAAATTGCAAATTGGCTAAAACCACCAACAAACACCCACTTTTTCTGGTCATTACAGATGAGGAATGTACAGTGCCTTTAGGTCTTATATTTCCACCGCCCTATCCTGTCCTTAGTCAGCAATTTGTTAGGTAATTGGAAAACAAAGTTCAATAGACTGTCTCAGAGTGGGTGGGGATTTTTTTCTTTCCCCTTTTGGCTTTTGTGCGTCACACAGCACTTCCAAAGGCATCAGATCACAACTGGATCCATGTAAAAGCAGCCACATGTGAAACACAAAGGGAGGAGGAAACCCTCAGTTCATAATCCTCAAAGACAACTAAAACTTAATATGGCAAATGACAAGGGAAGGCAGCTCTTTTCTGCCCCCCTCTCTCCCTCCACAATCACAACAAAGGAAAATTAAGGGATTCCAAATGAGGTTGTTCCCAAAAGGGCTTGTCCTGCTGCCTTGGAAATGTTAAGCTGCCAGCCTCGATGTTTTTATAGGCTAGAAGAGGTGGACAGGGATCATTTCAGCAGCTGCCAAAAGAGAGGTGGCTCTGGAGGGAGACACTGCAAAGCTCCAGGTGGGGACTCCCGAGGGCTGGTGAGAGGGGAGTTACCCACCGAACCACCAAGCAGGGCTGTGAAGAGCAGCTTTACATTAGCACATCAGTTTTTTGCAGGTGTTGGCACGACATAGGTTGTGAAGTCAGGAGCCAGGACTGACTCTCACAGGCTGAAAATGAATAGTCACCGCTGGTACAAATGAGATATTTGCTTCTGGAGGCCACGCGATGTCTCCGTGTTAGGGGTCTGTGCCTCTGCCCTCTCCACATCGTGCCAACCTTGCCACTCGTGTCTTGTGTTTGTGCAGCTCAGCAGGCACTCGTGGAGTTATTCTGGACTTACACCATTACTTTTTAATAGAGGTGGCCGTAAGGAATGGATTGGATCTGTGAAAAGAAGTGAAAAGTAGAAAACTACTCTTGGCTAGATACTGACCATCAGGAATATTTATTCCTTGACATTTACATTGGCCACTCAGCCCAAAATAGAGTGTTTTCCCAGGAAGCAATTCCATGAAGGAACATTTTCTGAGGCTTTTTTTTAGACTCTTTCCCTTAAGTATCCCTGCAAGAGCTCAAGGTGGCTTCTGTGGTTGCTGAAGTCAACCTCTGAAACCTCTGCCGCTTACTCAGGGGGTGGCAAAAAGGCCGTGCAGAAAATCTGAACAGCTGGAAGTTCATGATGTCAGGCAGCAGTTCCAGCTGTGTGCTGCAGCATGCAGCCAATTAATACACTGTAATAAAGAACAATCATGACTGTCAGTCCAAACTGAATGAAAAAACTGTGGGTGATGGTCAGCTTCCCAGGTATCTGCAGCTGCCTGCTTTTTCACCTTCCCTTTCCAAATCACTCGTCACCTCAGTTCCATGTCACAGCATCACAGAATATTAGGGATTGGAAGGGACTTTGGAACATCATCTAGTCCAATCCCCCTGCCTACCTAGACCAAGTCACCCAGGAACATATCCAGGCAGGTTTTAAAAGTCTCCATAGAAGGAGACTCCACAACCCCCCTGGGCAGCCTGTTCCAATGCTCCGTCACCCTCACCATGAAGAAGTTCCTTCTGATATTGATATGGAACCTCCTGTGTTCCAGCTTGCACCCATTGCTCATTGTCCTATCACTAGATGACATTGAGAAGAGCCTGGCTCCATCCTCCTGACACTCACCCTTCACATATTAATATTGGGGTCACCCCTCAGTCTCCTCTTCTCCAAGCTAAAGAGACCCAGCTCCCTCAGCCTCTCCTCATAAAGGAGGTGCTCTACTTCCTTCACCATCCTCGTTGCTCTACGCTGGCTGGACTCCCTCCAGCAGCTCCATGTCCTTCTTGAGCTGAGGGGTCCAGAACTGGACACAGTATGTCCTTCATGCCAGAAGTTCTTTTAACAGTGGTAATATTACTCTAAGGAGTAATGCAACCCTCTGCAGTCAGAGCAGAGGCATGAAAACTGGTCCCTCAGATGGGAAGGAAATGGTCGTCGTAAACTTGCAACAAAGAGATCCAGCTCTTAGCAGGTAAATGTGCTACTACATTTTCATCTTGCATCCTTAGTAACTGGTGAGCTAGAAGTCACTTTGAACATTTCTTTGTGGGTTTTGTCTAAGAGGCTCTGGTTCACATGGTGACGTCTGGGTGCATCACCTAGCCTGCCTAATGGTGTTTTCTGGTCAAGGTTTGGGCACTAACTGTCCCTCACTGTCAGGATTTTTCGCCACCATGTCCCCTAAGTGCAGCAAGGTAAGAAGTGGCTTGCACTGCTGCCAGGAGTAACCCTTGGGGTGACTGTGCTGGTACTAGTATGCAGCATGGTCTGGCCTGAAACACGAACAGAAGCTGCAAGATGACGTTTTCATCTTCATAGTCACTGAAACTGTCACCAGAGACCAACCAAAAATGCAACATGTCAAGGCAAAAACCCAAACATAAAACCAACCCCCAAATTACCCGTGACCATGAGATCTGTCAGAGTGACTAGACGTCCAAGTCATTTACAATAAGCATTGAATTTATCAGTAATGTCCCATTTAGACCAACTGTTCAGCACACAGCACAATGTGCCCTGGTGTCTTGGCCTCTTCCAGGTGTGCAGGGGGCTTGTGACCCAACAGTGTGTCGGCTGCTGTGGCGGGCAGGGAGCAAAGGGAAGGTCCTCAGTGGAGCCAGGCTGAAGTTGTGCAGCAAGGCTTGGAGAGATTCAGAGAATAAGAGCAAGAGAACGGTTACACTGATTTGTAATTAACTCTGCAGGGAGTAAAACCAGCAGAGTTAATGGAAGTCAACATACGGCTTGTTGGGTTTAACTCTGAGAACTGGTTTTGTCCCTAACATCGAAGCCTTGTGAATGACCCGGCAGGGGCTGAGTGGACAGGGATGGCCAGCAGCTGCTGAGGATGCTGCCAGCAGCTGTCTCTATCTTTGCTCCAGCCCCTGGGAAGGATCCTTGCTGCTTCTGTGTCTTCATGGTCATGTTCCTCAGGCTTCGTGCTTGTGGCTGAGACAGTCAGAGCAGCGATGTCCTGCTTGCTTGTGAAAACACTAGTTTCTCTGTCTTAATGTGGATTTGAGAACAACCCCACTCAGACAGCAACGCCTCTCCTCTCAAGGAGATCTGTGCTTCAGGACAAAGACTGGCTTACTTATGAACCCAGCTCCCATCCATGCTGGAAACCTCCTAACTCAAGGCTACCAGAACATTTCACTCAGCCAGTCACCCTGTCTTTGGTTATAAACGAAACCATCACCCACAGCCTGTTTACTTTGCAGCGTGGCTATAACCTAAACCCCCTAAATGCTACCAGTGTGTTCCTGCTTTGCTGTAATTAGCGGGGTGAAGTCGCTGCAACCCTACGACAGCTTTGCGGCGCGACTCTTCCCCCTGGGGCATGGACCACGTGTGTGGTGCTAACCACCCCAACCAGCTGTGGGGGAACATGTGCCCTCGCTTTCAAGCTTCACACTTACCTCTGTTCTCATGGTGAATGCGCAGCTGGCTCACGCGGCTTCTCGTGCCACCGAGGTGGAGCAAATTCCTCAGGTGGGGGACAGGCAGGAGAGCCGGGCTCTCCTCCAGAGAGTCAGATGAAAGGCAGGCAAAGCTGCCCAACCGATTTCCTCTGAGCAGCCCCTGCTTCTGCAGGCTGCAGGCTGCCTTTTGGGGCACGACGTGGTTTGTTAGTTGACGTTTATTGCTCTAGAGCTGCAAGCAGGCTGAGAAAATATAAGGTGCAGTAGCAACGTGGAAGGAAGCAAGGGACGAGAGGGAAGTAAGGAGACAGGTAAAACAAATACAAAGGGGAAGAGAAAGGTTAATGAACTTGCTTCATCTAATAAAAAGTTTCTTTCTCTCCCCTCTGTGAATGCTGTTGTTTCATCAGCCCACTCTGAGGACCTTCTCCTGGTACTCCTTGCCCAAGCCCCTGAGGAGTGAGGTCCATCCACCACACATCACTTGAGCAATGGGTTCGGAGCTTAATCCCTGCCATGGCAACACCAGAGGCTGAGGGGTTACCTTGAGCAGGGAGTGGGGAAGACGGTCTCCACAGCCCAGACAAATCCTTGTCTCTTTTCTCGGTGTGCCAACAAGGACAGTAATTAATGCCGGGGGGGTTGGTGGCTTTAATGATGTGGACACCTGTTCCCTGAGAAATGGCCTCGGCTCTCTTTGGCACGAGTCGCTGCTGAGGCTCCTCAGCCACAAATTGCTTTTCCATAAAGGCAAAGCAGCTTTGTTTATAAACTGCTGCAGATAGGCTGGAGTTTTCATGATGAGAGCACAGAAGCAACAGTCATTACAGCCCTATAAATGAGTTTATTTATTCAGCGAGAGCACATCTGCCAGGCTGTCGTGAGGTAATCTGCTGCTGCTGCAGCCCACAATTAATGGCTGCTGGGGGACAAACGAGACAAGAGCGCGACTCGCCTGTGGAGAAGGGAGAGCTCCGCTGGCTTCACAGGCGACCTCATGCCGCCTGCCCCAGCATCACTCCCCCGGCAACGGTGATGGTCTGTCTGAGGAGCTGCGGTGGCAGATCTACCCTCAACCTTAAGACGGGCATGGAAGGCAGGAGCTGGCTTGAGAGAGGAAGGGACTGGGCATGCAGTGGAGCGGCTCCACCCCAAAATGAGCTGCTGGAGGGTAGGGCTGTCCCTTCTTACTCTGCTGGATCCTGAAATGAGAAGTAAGAGTAAATCTGGGCTGGAAGCAGAGGGTGGAGTTAAGACTCAGGTTTCAGATCCAGTCTATAAAAATGTTATTCTTCAAGGGCTGTGTAGATCCAGAGCTCCGACTTGATTCACCGAAAAGGTTGGAATAATGTCTTCACTCTGTATCAGCTCCTTGGCTCTTATTTTGGGGCGGGGGTGAGTGAAAAAGAGGTGTTAATCCAGGGGTCTGGTTTGGACTCATGCTCAGCTGGAAGCAAACACCCTGTCCACGGAACAGCTCCTGTGGGCAAGTTGCAGGATATTAGTTGTGTGTCAAGTACTTGACCCAAACAGGCTTGAAGAACTTGCTTGCATTGCCATGGTCAAACGCTGGAACATGCAGGACAGATGGAAACAACTGAAAAATGCTGTAACCTGGCATGTCATCAGTACTTCACAGCTTTCACACTGACTGCCAGCAGCAGCAAAAAGAGCCAGTAGCTAAAAGACTTCAGTTGTAGAAGGCAACCCTGATGGAGGCTGAGAATTGATCTGCATGGTTGGGACTGTGGTCTCTTGATGGGCTGGAGAAACACAGCAAGATAAGAGGATGTCACAGGCAAAGACCAAACCAACCTCTCCCCTTCCTTCTCCTTCCAGCTCCAGGGTGAGGTAGCTGTGACTGGCAGGCCCAGCTGATACCGCTGCTGCTTGTCTGGTCCCATCCAATGGCCCTGACAGATGTTTTAATCTACTGTTTGAAGAATGACTTCTGCGCAGCTCTGCTGCTCAAACATCTGTTTCTGTTTAGATAGACAGAGGCATTTCGGACTGAACTGGCCATGCCACACACTGGGAATTGTTTAAACGGCAACCCAAGTTGCTTACATTACTCAGTTACAGCACGAGGAAGATTTACTGGAGCAAACCTTGACATATTTTTAAGCTCTGTAAAATAGATCATTCACAAAAAAGGGAACAGTTTCGCTTCCTAAATACATCCTCTAAAAGAGGGGGTATTTGCAGTTATAAAACCATAAAGGCATCTCTGAAAAGCCAGGGCTTTCCTTCTTACATCGCTGGAATCATGTCAAGGGAAGAAACGCTTGTTTAATCGTCATTTCCCTGTCCCTGGCTTTCGTAGCTTTTGTAGCTGAGCGTGTGTGTGTGTGTGTTTTTGCTGTACCACCTCTTGCCCTGCTGTTGTCAACACCCTCTGGTTACTCCTACTCCCAACAGCCCGTGACGCGACACATATCGGAAGAGAGGAGCAAGAAGCAGCAGCATCTCAGACGATGATGTATCAGCCCAGTACCACTAAGACAGTAAAATCTAAAGGACTCCCTACATTCATAAGTTTTGTGTACCTGCTGTCCAGCCTCCAGCCTTTGAAATGAAAGAAGGTGCCATCACCTCTCGTTTTCTTCTGACTTGCCTGGTTGTTCAAGCCTGGTGCTACAAAGCCCATGGTCAGATCAGATTATTCGCTGTGTATCACATGGAAGGAACATCCTGATTGCTGAGAGTCAAAGGGGATCTGCCATCATCCAGCCCTTTGCCTGTGTTTTTGTAACAGGTGGAATGACTTGTTAATGCATTTGGCTGATTTTCAGTGGCAAAATACTCCCCTGGGGTTCTGGTTTAAAAATAGAAGAAATTGGAGCTTTGTCTACAAAGTGATAGAAGGAGCAAACTGTGACCTTTTCCCTCTTTTTGTCCTACTGGGAATTACTGGGAGAAAAAACACACGCTGCTTGCTTTCTTCAGCATCCTGACCCCTTCTCTGTGGCTTTTCAGGTCTGCGAGCCAAGGAGCTGAGGTAGAAGCCTGGTCAGCTTTCCCTTTCAAGTTGCAAGCTCCGTTAACAAGCACCTCTCAGAATCGAGCACCCTACAATACTTCTGTCCTTATACACTATTTCTATTCTTCACGAACAAAACAACAGGAGCCCTTACATAAACACGGGCATGCTGGTTTGTGGCCGGCTGTGCTCCGGTGCACAAACAGCATTCATGCACTAGGCAACGCTCAAGGGACTTATCTTCCTCTATGAGTTTGGCTATATGGCTCAGCTTCATCATAGTCCTTAACTATTTGTCTGACCTGGAATCATTTATGGGCTTAGAGCTACACAAACATCTCACCTCCTTTAAATTAGATGTGTTCCACTGCTCCCCTCGTCTGGGTCCCGCAGTAATTAGCCTGGAAACAGCGACTAGCAAGTTGCATTCAGCTGAACTTCTCTTTCAAAGAAGTGCCAAAAACAATCGCAAGAGACTAATGATATTTCCTGAGATCCACCTGTTGCTCAGTTTCCCTTCAATTAAGTGACACAGGGGAGGTGCGGGAACCGCTTCTTGTTATAAACACAAATTAGTATTCGGACAAATGAAGCTGGGAAGAGAAAGGCGAAGGCAGGGCAAAACAATGAGAGAAAAGCTGCCTCTGCTTTATCACAAGCCGGCCATGCGCGGGGCGCTCAGGAAGAGGCACATTCCAATGCAGCATGAAGGCTGGAAGAACAATGCAGCCCTTCCTCAATAAGGCATTTGAACAGGCTAAATGATCCCTCTGGAGATTATATGGAAGTGAAATACATCAAAATAGGAAAGGAGGAAGAAACACATTTCTGCCTTGATGAGGCACAGCCCACGTTTTGCTGAGACGTGACAATGGACTTCTAGTAAAAACACCAAACAGCAGATGAAGGCGTTTTGGGGTGGTAATTGCTAGCCCGTGCTTCACTACGGTGCAAATGCATCCTGACAGTGTTCCCTTCTCCCTGCCTTACTCTAGGTGTCTTTGACATCTATGAGCAAAGCACGGGCTTAAGGAACTGCAGCAGAACTGTGACTTTAGTGTCTGTAGGCACGAAGCAGAAGAGGAGATGAAATTCATGAGTCTTTAGGAAGTACCCAGAATGTGCGTAGTGTCCTGGCCTCGAAGTCACCGCTTTCATGGAGTGACTACTCTGCTTAGTAGTGGCCATGTCTCCTCACCACAAGTTTGTCTCATGGCATGAGTGCTGCAGTTCTGTCAGGCAACTACTAGCCTTCCTGCTCGGCTAGTAGGAGTTGAAGGCCCTGTTTCAGCACGAAGATGCTCCAGGGCTGCCCCACTGACTCTCTCTATCCTCCCTGTGGCTGAGGATGAAGGTTTTAGAGCATTGCTTCAGCTGCCTTTCCAGCAAGCCAGAATGAGTCCCCTCTGTTTTGGCAACCCTTTCTTCGCTGTGGGGTGGCTTTGCGTAGGGTAGCCTTAAACCCTGTAGAAACCACTTTTTTCTTCCCTGTTGCTGCATAGGATCAGCCAGGAGTCACGGGGGAGATTTTACAGGCATCCAGGGTGCTGTGGAAAAAGCAGAAATCCATAAACAGGCCATCCTGTACCTCCCTGATTGCTGAACAGCACCTGGGTTGTGCAGAAGGCTCTGCACAGTAGCTTTGGCAGGCTGATAACTATTGTCCTCCATCCTCCTGATTATGCTTACCTATTGATGCCAACAGCCTTGTCGAGAAGCACCATGAGTACATTCCTCAGGAAAGCCATGTCTGCAGAGCTCTGCATCTCCTCCTGCATGTGACATGATCTTGTCCCCTGCATGTCCTCATCCAGTCTGGAAGGAAACCCAGCCATATGGCTCCTCCTGGCTGGTACCAATTCCGTGCTGCACACCACAAAGCACATCAGCCCTAGAGCGTCGGCTGTGCTTGTTTTAACCCCTAGCCTGGATAAGCCATCCAGACACCTGCCCAAATGTCATTTAGGACATATTTCATACCCCATAATTACATGAATTCCAGGTGACTCAGTCATGGCAAGTCACCAGGGTTGTTGGAAAGACCACTTAGTACCCTTGTCCACCTTCCCATGACTATCTGACTATCTGTGGCAAAGGCTGTCAGCTAGGAGCCAATGGCAACAACCTGTTCGTGGTCTCTTTGAGAAGCTCAACCACTTCCAGGTGTTTTCTGACTTCAGGTCATTCAGAAGCTCCATTATTTTCCTCCAGGAATCTCACGGTCCCAGGACAGTCTGAGATACCACAGCCAGGTACTTTCCCAAAAGATCAGGTAAGAGCAAGTAAATGACTCTTCAGGATGAGGCTATTCTGCTTCCAATTAAGTTAATTTTGATGAGATTACGCCGGCGCCTATGCTCGTGAGGTGCTCAGCATTGTGTAGCAGATGCCTTTACTAGCGATGTCCATTTAGGCAACTTTATCCCTGCTTTGACATGAAACAAGCTGCTGTCTCGGTAAACGTTTAGTCAGAACAAAAAGAAAACTCCCCAACTGTGTCTTGAACAGCACTAAGAGATGTGCAGGCCAGGGTAACTTGGACAACCCTGAATGGGGCTCAGCTGGGGTGGTATGGAGTGGTCAGAGACCTGGTGGAGAGAGAGGCCACCATCAGTTGGGATAAAGTTATTAGGACAAAATCTGTTTACCACCACGCTGCCCAGGGAATTCATTTTCCTTGTGTGTAATCTTTGTGTATTTACACCCCTTTGCATCTCCGGACTGCACTGAAACTGTTTGGACCGCTCTCAGAGCCTGCTGGCATCCTGTTCTCACAAGCCTGCTCAGAATGGACCAGCCTCTGTTCCGACATTGGAGCAATTTGTAAAGTTCTTTCTAAAGAAACAAGACTTCATTTAAAAGCTGGTTTCTTGATGAAATGCTCTTCAGGGACATTCCCTATGTTACATGGACTAGGGGACTACAGACCTGTTGCTGCAGAAAGTAGACACAGCTTCAGACTGATGCACTTATAAGCATACATAATAGTACCTAGGTTTGTGGAGAATATTTCAATAATAATGTCTATGTAATATTTCTAGAAGAGTATCTCGGATAAATATCCATCACTTCATCATGTTTGTTGGGTTTTCTTTGTGTAGACGAGTACCAGCAGCACTTTGTTGAGAGAGGAAGAAGTAGCTGAGATAGTCTGTTCTGCCAATGATTCCCCAAATTATTTACAGGCTGCCCAGGGGGGTTGTGGAGTCTCCTTCTCTGGACATGTTTAAAACCCTCCTGGATGAGTTCCTGTGTGACTTGGTCTAGGCGATCCTGCTCTGGTAGGGGGGTTGGACTAGATGATCTTCCGAGGTCCCTTCCAATCCCTAATGATTCTATGACTCTATGAATACTATCGTGTAATTAGTACCTAACTGTCTTTAAAGTCATCAGGTAAGAGCTTCACCTTTTTTCTTTTTGAAGTTCTACAGTGGATGACATTAAATTATGAGCAATGAATTGGGTTTGGCTGACGGCCGGTACCTGTGGCCAGGACAAAATCCTTCATGTAGAGGTAACCTCTGTTTTCAGCAAGCACAAGCTGCCAACCTTTGCTTGAGGAGCAGCATCTGCCTTTTGCCCAGATACACACATACAGGTTTAATTTGGTGTTATAGAAGAGTTTGGCTTTACTGATTGCTGGAGGCTGAGAGGATCTATGTGCTAGGGGAGACCACATTAGATCTGCGAGATGCAGAGTCCTCTATGGGGCAGGGGGAGAAAGGGCTTAGCCGCACCTCACACAGACTTGCATCTCCTACATACAAAAAGGTGTGTGTGTGTGTGTCTGAGACTGGGGAAATGGGAACCCTCCAACCTTCCCATCTTACCTTGTCTCAGTGGGACATTATTTGTACCCAAGTGAAAGCAGCAGCTGATTATATATAATAAAGATAAATGCTACAGTGCAGCGCTGTGTTTATTAAATGGCTGCATTTGTAGGGGAGTTCCTTGGCATTGTTTGTCCTTGGTATAAATATTTTAAGTCCCTGTCGGTAAGTCGGGCTGGTGTGTGTACATTACATAGTGTACTCTCTTATCCGGTTAAGAAAAGCAACAGATGCAAATTGTCCAAACAAACATTTTGTTTCTCCCCACAGCTGGCCTGATTGTCATCATTCCTTCCAGCCTCAGGCTCCTTCTCTGCTCTGGCTCGAACATGTGGCTTTTACAGGTGTGGACTGCACTGCTGCAGAACAATCCAGGCCATGGGTTTCCCCATGTACACTCTCCCACAAATTCAGCCCACCGCACCACGAGGAACCTAAGGCTGCATCCATCTGCCATCAGCCCATCTTTCTTGTCCTGTCTCAGGCAACATAGGGAAGAGTTTGTTTCCTTCCTCTTTTTGCAGCAGCCACTTACATAAATGGATTTCTGTTATTGCATCTCCTCTTAGTCCTGTTTTCATTCTAAACAACCTCAGTGGTTTCAGCCTTCCCTCTTAGCTCACAGTTTTGAGCTCTCATTACTATTCTCTGGAATGTTTCCTGTTGGTCCACATCCCTCTTGAAGTGTGGTTCCCCAGCACGGACCCAGCACTCCAGCTGAGACCTTCATGCACAGAGGAGTCGCTTTGCTTGCCTTATTGTGTTCAGCAATCCTGTTGTACTTCATATTTGCAAGAACATGGCAAAATTATCTACTTTCAAGGGGCACACACGCTTGCTTTGTCAGAAGTGATCAGTTCCTTACAGAAAACCAAAAGTAGTTCTATCACAGAAGTTCTATCTGAACTAAACTGTAGCGCTCTGCTCTGTCTTCATTTAACACTTCACTGCTCTTGACAAGCCACATGAAGCCAGAATATAAGATTGGCAGTTGGGTCTTACCTTCCTCTACAGTGTCCAGGAAGCATTTCTGAGCCCCTCTTCAATTTAGACAGAGGCACTGGTGAGAAGAAAAATCAAGGCTGCCAAAATGACTGAAAGCTTCAGCCGAGAGGAGGGAGCTGGCTGTGGGACGTGAACAGTGGTGTCTTAGTCACTACCAGCACAGGGCATCCCATTCCTGAAATGAATCAGACACAAAAAACTTGAGGAAAGGTACATGTGATCTGTGTTAGATAGTTTTGTCCTGCTCCGGCAGGGGGGTTGGACTCGATGATCTCTTTGGGTCCCTTCCAACCCCTAATGTCCTATGATCCTATGGAAGGATGGAAGGAAAGAATGAAGGAAGGGTGGAGGGATGGAAGGAAGGATGAATGGAGGGATGGATGGATGTATAGATGGATGCATATATGGAAGGAAGTATGGAAGGATGGATGGATGGAAGAAAGGATGGAAAGACGGATGGAAGGAAGCATGGATGGAAGGAAGCATGGATGGATGGAGGAATGGATGGATGGATGGATGGACGGACAGACAGATGGATGGACGGAGGGATGGATGGACAGAGTGGGGGTGGTGGCTGCTGGCTGGTGCAATCCACATCTGCGATGGCAGCTGGGTGTGGAGGTGGCCTCTGCTGGGATCATTAGATGGGACAGGCCATCAATTACTTTTCTAAAGGCTCCTACTGCCCCTAATGCGTTTCCCTTCTCCTGCTGATGGATGGGGCACCCAATCGGGACGATCAGAGCAAACCCAGTTTCCCCACTGTTTTCCGACGGGGAATGGGTTTGACACCTGCCTGAGCACCGTGGGCAGCCGGCAGCAGGAATGCCGCCACCCCCAGAGACCCACCAGAGGCCATCACTGCACTTTCTGTTGTCTTTAGCATTTTAATGCCCCGGGGAGCCCTTCCTTTCCCTCCTGGAGGACTCTGCTGCAGGAGCATCTTCTGGGGGGTGTTTATTCCTTTCCCAGTCCCCAAGCAGAAGTGCTCAGACCCCATAAGCAGAGCCCTGCTTAGGGTTCCTAAGGGAGGAAGGGGGAATTTCCAGGGGTTTCCCCACCACCCCAGCAATGTGGCTACAACAGAGGATCCTTATCAGTGGATTCCAGCGGCCTGAGATCGGAGTCCCTCGACATTTCCATTAGAATGGGCTTCCTGAGTCAGGCAGGAACAAAAGGATGCCTGAGCCCACGGATCAGCCTCAGGAATTTCTCTGGTGAGGAGAGAAGGGCTAACCCGGGCTGGGGCTTCCTCTTCCCTCTGGGAGAGGGCTCCCTGTAAACGAGGATGAAGCTTGTGCTTCCAGCTACAGCCCTGCTCGGGGTGCTTTCCTGGGCTGCTGGGTGAAAGCACAGGCGATCCCACTGCTGTGGATGGGATCCCACTCATCCCCAGCTGGGGAACGGGATCCCACTCATCCCCAGCTGGGGAAGGGGATCCCACTCATCCCCAGCTGAGGGACGGGGATCCCACTCATCTCTCCCGCTGGGGACGGGGATCCCACTCATCTCTCC
>JAOXOE010000256.1:30382891-30424129 GCA_028565055.1 Phoeniculus purpureus
GCCACAAGAAGGTCACCTCGGAGCCTCCTCTTCTCCAGACTGAACAGCCCCAACTCTCTCAGTCTGTCCTCATAGGATTGGTGCTCCAGCCCACTGATCATCCTCGTGGCCCTCTTCTGGACACGCTCTGACTGTAACTACATGGGTGACCGAGACCCAAAAGCCAAGGTGGCTATTCTGATAGAGGCACTCTCGTGAGCTGTTAGCACAGCAGTCAGAAGCTGGGTATCTGGCTGCCTGATGTCACACATTTCAGGTCCATCAGCCTTACCAGGGTCCAGAGCATCCTGCCAGGCCTGTGAAGCTGAAGATGTGCTGAGCACACCCAGTGCAGGACAGGCTCAGAGGCAGCTCTGGACCGATTATTTTCCCCAGGTTTTGGGTAATGGCAGAAGGAGCCTGAGAGGACTACTGCAAACCCAAATCCAGACCATCAGGACCAGCTTTCTGCAGGCACCTCCATGGGTGCATCTTGCATGGCATGCACTGTGTGTTGCAAAGACACACGGACAAGGCTGCCCTTGGTACAGAAGAGACATCCCATACACAGTCTTCAATTTACCCAACTTCTGCCACTGCCTGATTAAATTACACTCGTTCTGCCATCTCTGAGCTTACTGGCCTACAAAAGACAACTGAATTTGTCCCCACATGCCCCAATAGTGTGAAAAGGGCTATTTCATTAATCAGCAACAAGTCAGTGCTAGAAAACCTCCTTAAAGGAGCCTCAATGGTTGTGGGTTTTGTGAAGCTGGCTCATCAAAGAGAAAAGCTTAAAGAAATTAATCCTGGGTGAAGTAACCTGCTTTATTCCCTCACATACAGGGGCAGGAGAAAAAGAGAACTGGACCAAACCGGGCAGAGGCAGTTCCGAAGGAACAGCACGCACGGGAGAGAGCAGGGATTTTGCTCTGCAGTCATAATAAGGGTTCAGGGATAGCGGAAGGAGAAGATCAACAAGCTTTCATAGGGCAAACATACCTCCCAGTCTGGCAGCAATGCATCAGCCATCCTCTCTCAGGCTCTTTGGGTGGGCATGTTTACAGCACAGAGCACTAACAGGGGCATGAGGAAAACATCACAGCTGCAGCAGGGAAAAGTTTGGTTAGACCTCCTGAGTTCATCAGAGCATTCCTGATTTGGGGAGTCAGACTGTAGACCCCCTGTCTGCAGCAGGAGACCCCTCATACACACACAGGGTTTTGGCAGAGTGTGGTCCCCTTCGAGTCCCATGCACACCAGCGCTGCCAGGTCCAATCTGCTGGCTGTTCCTCTGCCTCAGTACATGGTCTAACACACATCTCAGAACGCTTCTGAAATGAGTTGCCTTCTGTACTCTGAACTTGTCATGCAGTAATGAATGAAAGGTGCAAAGTGGCATGTTTCCCTCTGATTTCTCATGGTCTGTAGATATCCCCTGGCTTACATTTTGGAGGCATCTTCTCCACCCCTTTCATCTACACAGCCCTTCATCTCTGAGAAATTACCGTTCAAAAGTTCAAGAGCCTGGGTAGCTCTCTTCATCCAACCAAGCTGTGCTGGAGCAAGATGGGGCTGGGAAGGGAAAGGAAGAGGGAAAAGAGGGAAAGAAATTGGATCAAGTGACTCTACCCCATCCAGGACTGCAGGGTGGATGAGTTCTGTCTTACGTCTCTGCAACACGCCATCAGGCTGCGGGTCCAAGTGCTCAATACCGTGGGTCATTTTGCACTATCAGAAGGTGTCTGCTGAGGGTGAGCTCAGGCTCCTACTGGGATGGCTTGCCCAGGCTGCTTATTTGTAAGCTTTTTTTTAATTTGTGTTCTGACCTCCAAAGCACAGTGTCTAGAAAACAGGACCAGAGAAACCTAGGGCTGGAAAAATCCTGACACACTATCATTTTCGCTGCTGGTGCTGCAAACGCCTCCTCTGATACGTTCCAGACGGATGCATTGTTCGCGCTGCAACTTGGCATGGGTTTTGATCCCCTGTTTGTACAGTGTGCCAGGTGCCTTGCTGTTCATGAAACCAACCCCTCCGCTGCTAAGGAGCCAGGAAAGCGAACAAGCGGTGGTGACATGCCAGTGGTACAAAACGCTCCCATCTCCTCAGGCCAGCAGCGAGGGCAGGGGCGTACGGTATGAGCTAATACCCGAACGGCAGCCAAGAGGTTGAGTGCGCCTTCTCATTTCCTCTGCTTCGGGAGGTTAAAGGTGGGCCTTTCATGTGCCTTAAGTGTAGCTTTGGTTTCGATGACTCAAACTAACCACACATGGCTGGACACCCGTATTTGTAGTAGATTTGTGCCTCCTGGTAGCTCTCTCACCACCACAGAGCTCCCTACCCTTTTTAAGGATGAGCCAGTTGATACTCGTTTTGAATTGTACTCTCATTTCACAAGCTTCACCCTTTTTTTCTCCATGGCTGCTGAGAGTCCATGACCGCTTATTTCCTTATCTGGCACGTCCCGCTCACTCGCATGCTGTCCTCAGCCTTTTTGGCAGCGAGCTCCGCAGACACAGGACTTGTCCAAGTCCTCCTCCCAGCTCTCCCAGTAACCTTTGCAGGAAGAAGTGTCCCATTAAATGTGAGGTGTTAACTGCTCTCCTGCCTACATATTCCAAGATGTTTCCTGCTCATATTTCAGGAGCGGTCTGCAGTGTTGCAACCCCCACTGGGGCCGTTCTGTCAGTCCAAGCATTTAATTAGCTAATTACAACCTGCTGACATGAATACACAGAATATGGTCTTCGAAGAGCAATTTTTTTTTCAATTCATTTATTATTAACCCCCAGTAAACATCTGATATGCTCTTCCCCGAGGGGACAGAGTGGTAATTGGTCCCTTGAACACTGAGTTCCCTTTCTAATCTGCCTGAGCTGGAGCCGAGTGTCACCATCTGTCAGTGTTTGCACATACAGCCCACCGCGCGCTTCACGTCGTGAAAGGGGAGAAAGAGAAAAAGGAAGCAGCGAAATCTCAGGGAAGGATTTTGAATGGGGCCAGATCCCAGCTCCTCTGCCCGTCACTCCCCACTTGCACATCCGCATCTGGCCTGGCGGGAGGTACTGAGGACCCAGCTGAACAGCCCTGCCCAGGATGCTGCACTAATTGGGCTGGTTCCCCTCCCCGTTACCCTGGGTGTGCTCCTGCTTCGCCAGGCATCTCTGTAAGGTCCGAGGTTAGCGGTGGGAATGGCTCTCCCACCAGTGCTCTGCTCACAGTGCCACAAAGTGGCAAGAGCTGGGTTATAGTTTTTGGAGGGGCAAATGTTTTCAAGATGTTGACAACAAACTTACCTGCCAGTCTTTGGGCTTATAAAACTAGGACTTGCCTCGGAGGTAAAAGCCGAAGAATCCAGAGGAAACAGACAACCAAGTAAATAACAAATAAATCAATTAGGAAAATAAACAGCAAATTGTGTTGACGTGGGAATGGGAGAAAACTTAGTACCTTGAGCTGGCTCGTTGAAAAGCAGATGTCTGACTGTAGACAGTTTGTCTTGGTGCCATCCTGTGCAGATGGGGAAGCTGGTGGTTGTCCAGAACTTGTCCTGTGCAGGGTGAGTCAAGCACGGGCAGGTGCAGGTATTACCATTGAGCCTGACTAAGACCCATGTGTTCGACCCTGGGAGAAATAAAAACATCACCGAGCAGTGGCTGGGTGGTTTAGACAGAGACTGACGTGTGGCTAGACTTCCTTGGCTCCAAATGTTGTCTGTGTCAGTGCTCTGACTCTGACCCCTACTTGGCTTTTGTTTCGGTGGTGGACTGTGAGCACGTAGCACCGGATTTATCGCAAAGCCGGTTACCAGCGGCTGGTACGTTGGCGGTGCAGTGAATGAACCGCGTGGCAGCGCTGACACAACAGTGCAATGCATCGTCTGCTAATTAGTGCTAACGTAAAGCACATGAAAATGTTTCCTGCTTTGGGGGACCTTCTTCTTTAGAAAGCCTTGAGCTGCAGTTCAGGTACAAACTAGTGACATTTCGGCATTCTGAAAGATCATTCAGAGGTGCTGGGGGACAAACCTGCCCTATGTGCAGTGCTCAGGAGGAAAGCCTAAGACCTAAAGCAGAAGGCCAGGTGTACTGCTTTTACCCCACGTAAGAGCAGAAACCACTTCCACTTTTAGAGCTGGGAATCATGTGTGAGCTTCAGCTTACCTCAGAAAAATTTGGGGGTTGGATCTGGTCCATCTCCTCCTGCAAACGAAACATTTCCTTCTGGTACAACTTTTGCATGTGGTCCAGTGTGCCCATCTTCCTTTGGGAAATGCTTTACCTTCAGGAACCTGCAGCCAGCTGGCAGAACTCCTCCTGAGCAGAACCCTGGAAAACATCTAGTTTTGGTATCATGGCATCCCCCTGCATGTAACAGCCTGGTGCTGAGGGGGACGGTTTAGTGCTTTGCAGTGCTGGGTCGAAGGTTGGACTTGATGATCTTGAAGGTCTCTTCCAGCCAAAGAGATTCTGTGATTCTGTAAGCTGACAGGTTCTGTTTAGCTCTCCAGTGGAGCCTGGTGGACACTATTCATCCAGACCAGGACAAGCTGCATGTTCCTACCCTGGGGGAAGTGGCACACTCACAACAGTGGGCAAGGGCAGAAGGTGGCAGTCAGAGGCATGCAAAAAAGTGGCTGCTCTTGACTGTTCAGTTGAAGCTTTCCAGGCTGTTGAGGCATCCCTAACAGAGCTCCTTGGCCCCACCGCTGCTCTTTCCTTCATACAGTCCCACCAGGGCTGAAGCAAAGGGATCTCATCTTCCCCTCAGAGGGATGCTTGGACAAGCACCAGGCCCTCTCTGCTCACATTTTTGAGGTTTCCTTCCACAGATGGGATGTTTCCACGCAAAATCCTGGTCTTTCTGGATGAGCAGAGGACAGGAGCCTTGTTGTGGGACTTGGCGCATTTGTGTTAAGCAGGTTTTGGGTAGGTGCCATGCACAGATGGATGCAAAACATTTCAGCTGTTCCCTTGTTGTTTGCTTCAACAAAGGGACACAATCATTTCACCGAACCCTGCTGATACTGTAGAAAATGTTTCTCTTCTCTTTGAGCTGCCCTGGCTTTTTTTCCCCTTATTCTTCTTTTTGTTGGTTTGTTGGGTTTTTTTTAATGCAGCATTATTCAAACAGGTTGGCTACTGACAACTGAGATCATGATGGCAAAGACAGTTTAAAAAAAATATCATGAATTAATTATCTTCCTCCATGCTCGGCTGTATCACTTATCAGGACTTCAATGGGAGCACTGGCCCAGCTCTCTTACTGTGTGCACGCTAATGGCTTGCTCCCTCTATTATCCCTTTTGATCAGACACAGGTGGACAACAAGGCCTCCTCCTTGTCTGTTGAAAAAGGTGCACACTGTTGTCAGGGTGATTATATCTAATTACATCCTGGTTAATTATCAGACGTGAATAATTATAGCAGAACTGCTCTCCTCCAGAGATAGGTGCATCTTCCAGATGTCACACCACGGTCTCCGCAGGGCAATTTCCCGAGACCTTTTGTTGGGATGCACCAGCTGCAGGAAAGGGCTGCGGGGGATCTGCTGAGACCCATCGAAGACTGAACAGTCCAGTGGTCTTCACTTGCCCTCGTGACCTTCAAGCTAACAGAGCTGGGTTCTGTTATTTATACTGGCAAGAGCCAGTCACACACCCCAACAGCCACGTCCAGCCACTGCCTGTTGGTAGATGCATACAAGACTATGTGTCCCTTCCCCTGCTGCCACACAAATGCTGGCAGGCTGTCATGCTGGCCACCACCTCATGGCTTGTGGACAGTCAAGTCCCACCTCTGTCCCCTGTCCTCACAGCACTGCCCAGCTAAGGAGGTCCCAGGCCTTTTCAGAAAGCATGAACGTTTCATCTCCTAACAGAGTCCCAACATTGATCTAAACCCACCCAACAAGTCTTCCTGTCACCTGGTTTATTGTGCTGGCTTGGCTATCAGAGCTGAGGCACTTCTTGTCTTCTGGTCCCACTTACTTGCCAATAGCTGATGGTCAGTAGAAAGTTTTGGAGTACTGTTTAGGCAAAACCTAAATCAGGAACAAACATTTACATTAGTAATGCCTACTTCCAGTTAACTAAGCCTAAGGCTGGAAGAGCTGCCGCTGCACAAGCTTGTGAAGCTAACTGAAGCACAAGCAGTTCTCTTCAAAACACAAACCTGTCTTCAGATATGTTGGAGGGTCAGTCACCATGCAGACAGCAAGGTGCCCATTGTGCTGTGTGTCTTCGGTGCAGAGCACCGCTCCCACTCAAGTGCCATTTGCAAGAGCAATCCCAATGTTATGTTTTGATGGACTAGACCACGCAGCAGCAAACATCTGAAACCCCACATTCACACAGCCCACTGCACTGCCCTACTCCTCACCTTGCAGCTCATTCTGTAGGGACCCCTCAGCCTGGTGCTAATTGTTCTGTGAAAGATGTGACCATCTCTGGCAGCCTGAAAACAGCAAAATACGTATTTATTGAATTCATCTATTGCATTTGGTGTAACAGGACTGGCACCACGTTTAAGGCTACACCAAGGTCTGCACTGTGGAAAGGAGCAATGAAGAAACAGCAGTGAAAGAAACACTCTAGGGCTTAATTTAAATAAAAGCAAGTTAAGTGAGCACAAGTTCTAGATCATTTGTACCGAACACACGTGAGCATTTCATTTCATGCTACAGTTGACCGGCTATGAAGAGACATCAGACTTCTCTCATGTCTTCCTTGGTGCTTCACGTCCTCGCTGCACCTCAAAGACAGGAAAAAGCATTAAAATGAGGCAAAACAGCTCTCAGTTTCCAAGTTTCTTTAGTATAACATTGATTTCTTTACAGTGTAAACATTGAGCAGTACTTTGAGTCTTTGCACATTCTTGGGTTAAAAATACCTAAAAATCTACATGAGCATCAGAGCCTGGATCTGAGCTGTGCTTTTGAATCATTTCTCCCCACGTAGCTCACTCGGTTCTCAGTGTGGCGTGTTCGTTTCTGTCTAGCGCATTCCCACGGGATGAAAACAAACCACAGCATGCACCCAAGGAGTGCAACGGATGGGCTGGTGATGATGAAAGTTTCGTCTGTGGGATCAGAGGAGGTCTAGCCCAGTATAAAAGCCCTGAAGGCACAGAGATGGTGGGTCGGTCCTCAGCGCTTGAACTCCACCAGCCTGCTCCTATCATAACAAACCTGGAGGCATTGAGGCCAGTGATGTGTGTGCAAAACATTTCCTGATCTTAATCAGCTCTGAAACTGCTAGATTTTTGATTCACCCACACTTTTCTTTCTCCTGAATTGTATCACAGCCCAAATAGGACTTTTTATTTGATAGTCGTCCATCACAACCTACCTTTGTGATGTTGATACCCCATCACCTCTTTTTCACCTCTTTTAAAGGTAAACTGTCCAGTCTTTTCAGTTTCTCCTCACGTGGGAAATTTCACGTGTCCTTTTCCACTGCTGTCACCCCTCTGAACTCTCTCTTGCTTTGGTGCAGGCTTGCAAAACTGGGGAGTATTGGGTGACCAGATCTGCATATGTTATTCCAAAAGTGAATGCATCATCGACTTACATTATTAATTGCTTGCATTTTACACATTATTCTCTATCCTGTTCCTTTTGCAGCCTAACATCTTGCCTGACCAATAAATTAGAGCTGTGCTCTGCATCCAAATGATTACTGAGCCGTCCTCAGTGACACTCAGATGCCTTTCCCAAGCCACTGCAGGTAATTGAGAGCCCTGTAAGGCATATGAGCACAGCCTTTTTTTTTCTCCCCTTCAGTGTTCAACACTTTGTCTGAACAGAGCTGAACTTTGTCTGACACCGTGTCACCCATTCATCTCATTAGATTAGGTGCCTCTGAAGTTTCTCACAGCCTTCTCAGAATTTGACTAATTCTGTATTCTTTACAGATTTGGTGAATTCACATCCACCTTTCTCTTTTTTGAATATCCTGAGCAACCCAGGAGGCAGAATGGAATCTTAAACAGCTTGAAAGGCAAATTTTTTCCATGATGAAAGATAGATGTTTAAGCCTAGTTTTTGTTTCCTACTTCAGAATTAATTAAAACTCTTCTGTGAGCAAACGTTATATTAGACTTCTTTTTTCCCCCTCTCAGTACCCATTGCTGTCCCACCCATACAGGTGAAAGCAAAGAAAACAAGAGGATGAATTTTGTCTCAACACTTTAAGAATGGCCATGGTTCCCAGTGGCATCCACTGGGAGTCCTCTGCCTCCTGGGGATAGTTTCCCTCTATTCTAGTGTAACTAAAACGCCACCGTTTCCTTTTGGCTGTCTGTCAGACCACTGAAGGTACAGGAGCACTGTGTGTCTGTCCTTACTTTTAATTCTGTTTTATTGTGAGGGACGAGCAGGATATGCCATGGCGTTGCCCGAGCGTGGCAGACTCCAACATGGCAAGGAGGAGAGGGACAAGAAAGGTTGCCAAGCAGGAATTGAGTCTGCATTCTGCCAGAACAATGCCGCATCATCCAGACGTGTCCTGGAGCACGCAGCACCTCAGTGATAATTTCACAGAATTAATTTTCCCAAAATGGAAAAAAAAAAAAGGCAACAGCACAGAAAGAATGAGGCAAATTACCAACACTAATCAGTCTCCCTCTCTCTCTTCCCTTTCCCCTTGTATGATAATTATGATAATTAACAAGCTAACAAGCTTCTAGTAAAAACAGGGCCAGAATTTCAATGTATAATTAATATTTACATCCATAACAAGTTGTCATTTATGGTGCATGTTGATTCTCTTTTTTCAAAAGGAACTCTGCTTTGTACTCAGAAAAGAAGAATCCTCCGAGAACATGCGCTAAAAGGGCATCCAAAACTCAGAAAGCTTGTCCTTACTTGGGCGGGGGTATGCCAGGGTTTCCACATCTGGGTTTCTTACCCATGATGAGGGCACACACATAAACAGATGCAGTTTCCTTCTTCTTCTCGACATAAGAGAAAGCCACGAATCCACCACAACACTCCAAACCATAAAACAGATGCGTCCACAGTGCACTTGTGTTTCACAAAAGCACCTTGTTTAGTGGCCTGCAAAGTCAAGCTCAGGTGACCAGTCCTTTGCAGAAATTATAGACACTTAGTAGTCAAAGCTCTGCTGCTTGTTGTTGCGTATTTTCTCCAAGAAAGCTGGTTCTACAGTTTCCCATCTGCTGGGGAATACAGAGGAAGAGGCAAATACTTCATTAAAACAGGCTCACATTTCCCGGTCCTCATGCAGGGTGGGAGCCATGCTCAGATGTCACAGTGACGATGGACAAGAGTTGAGTGAGAAATAACAGTTAACAGTCACTTCTCCCTGAGTATAAAAACATCGCCCGCAAGGAGCTGGATAAACTCGCCACAATAAGCACCTTAACACTGCAGCTTGTGCTTTACAGCTGAAAGATTTTATAGCCCAAGACATAAGAGAGGTACTTCTTGATCGTAAGGGCAGGTACCAGCTGAGTTTCTCTTAACCCATTCATACGCGATGGTTCTTGTCTCGCCTTACGGCAAATCGTTGGCCTCAGACTTTCACACCATGGTCGTCCTTCAGAGGCACTGAGGGAGACAAGACAATGATTTACAAGGCATCAAAACCAGGTTACATTATGAAGCCAATCTCTATGGAGACTCAGAGAAGTAATGGGAGATACAGCCAAGGAATATTCTGGGAAGACTTACAGTTCTTATTCATTAATATTTGATCCAACAACATATGTTCTTGGGCTGGCTGGTTGTCAGGCTTTGTCTTTGCCATAAATTAAACCACACATTTTCAAAGGAAGCATGTGTGGTGGGTGAAGGACTTGTTCCACCAGCCCAGCCCTACGGGAGTGATGATGCTGCTACGGGGTGGGAGCCAGCTCATCCTCCCATACCCCCATGCTCCCTGAGTATTTGCTTGGCAGAAGAGTTGGGAACAGGATGCAAGGATGAAGAAGTAAGGGAATACACACCTGGGAAACTATGGTGGCTTCGAGTGTCTCTATGTGACAGGTATTTGAGAAAAAGAAGGCACTGTAAATATCCACAGCTCAGAGAGAAACTCACAGAAGTAGCCAAATTCAGAAGGGAGCCAACACTTGGCATTTTAGTTTGAATCAAAGGTAGATATCTATGGAAGTGGAGTTGGACCCCAATACTAGCATTACTATTTCCCTAGGTAAGAGGAAACGTGGTCTAGATACACAGTCAAGTCTACAGAACCTGAACTAATTGAAACAACTCGCTAAATCATTGCTCATGTCCCAGCTGTGGTGATGTGCATCAGCATTCATCTACACCCAGCCAACGTGTAGTAATTCAGAGGAAAAAAATGAGACAGTTGTGAACTTGTGCTTCTTCCAAACTACAACACTGACAGATCCCTGCCAAGTGTTGAGAGTGGAGTCATCCTGTGGCTGTTTCCCAACTGGCTGGCAAACTTTGAATGAATTCTCTACAAATGGACTACACCTACCTTGGTTGGGTACTTGCCCTAAATTGATTAAACACACACAATACATCAGACAGAAACAGATCTCATGTCTAAACCTAGAAGAGTCTCAGCTATGACTCCTGTAGTTATTTCAAACCTGAAGGAGGGTACTTTTCCATGATGAAATGCAGGAAACATGTTATACAGAGGATGCTTAGCAGTTGTTGGACCATGTATTTAATAAGGGCAAAATAATGACACAAGAGATTCTGATTTCTTCCACAGAGAATTTCAACCATATGGCTTTTTCCTTAACAAACCAGGACGCCACAAGATAAAAGCTCTTAGAATCATAGATTCATCAAAGTTGGAAGAGACCTTCAAGATCATAGATTATATTGATTAAAAATTAACTGATAGTTCCCAAAGTGCAGCTTGAAATGGGAAATTTTATAACAGGTGCAAAAATCTGCAGTAGGTGGGTGTGACTTTAATAAACATTATGTATATTTATATCTATTTTTATCAGGGGGGAAAAATTAGTTTGAAGATAGCAGGTGGCACAAGGTAACAAGATTCTTCTATTTATCTGTGTGCCAGTTAAGAATTACAGCAGAAGTTAGACAGTTCAGATGGCCCTGTTAAGCCATAAAGTACCATGATGTAAAGGAATTCATCTTTTACTGTGGAAACTGAAGCATTTCTGTGCAGGAGAGTTAGTCACTCACTAACTGTGTGCTCATGCAACAGTGGGAATATTTACAGGTTGCTTAGGCAGGGAAATAGTTAAACAGAAGCAAATTAATAGAGGTAAAGCAAAGAAGTCTGCTGTTGGCAAGGTTAAGGATGCAAAACTGCTTTTCAGTGACTAAGTAATAGGATTGGGATGAAAAAGAGGAAATATGAATTCTTTCAAGAATTTCAGCTGAATCAGGCAATTGCCTAAATCCAGAGAGAACAAGTCTACCTAGACACATTGAAACACTGGAACAGGTTGCCCAGAGAGGTGGCAAAAGCTGGAGGCATTCTAGGTCAGGCTTGATGGGGTTCTGAGCAAACTGATCTAGTTAAAGACATCCTTGCTCACTGCGGGGAGCTTAGACTAGATGATATTTGAAGGTCCCTTTCAGCTCAACACATTCTATGATTCTAAGATCCTGTGATTCTGAAGGAGAATTAGTGACTGGAAAGAGAAGTTGAATAATTTAGAGAGCTTCAGCCTTCTACAACTCCTCAGAAGGATGAAGCTATACGAACATAACATATATATATACACACAGGTATATGCAAAGATAGATATAGATAGATAGATAGATAGATAGATAGATAGATAGATAGATAGATAGATAGATGATAGATAGATAGATAGATAGATAGATAATCTGTGCATATATGCAAAGGCTCTTACTATTTCCTCTGCTAAATAGTTGGTAACACTATGTTAGAAACAGGTGCAAAGCTTGTTACTGGTCTACCTGTGGCCCAAGGTAACCCTGAGGATGCAGCTTTGGAAAGGGCTGGATGTGCTCAGCCGTGCAGACTGTTAGCAGTGGGGAAGAGTGAATGGGTTTGATCAGAGTCAGTCTGAAATATTCTTGAATCAACTGGACGCTCTTGAGCCTGCTCAGGGATGGTGGTACCTGGGATGCACATGGGATGGTAACGCACTATCACACAACTCTCCCTTCCTCCAGATATGATAATACAGCTTTGTCTGTGGACAACTCCCAGCATCTAAAGAGAGCTAGGAAGAGCCAGTAGCTCTTGATGAACTTGCTCTGGGTGGGATATACAAAGCAATGACTCCCTGGAATAAAAATTAAGTGTTTTGTGCAAAAGCAGAAACCATCTATCACTTCTCTATTCCCCAGCTCAGCCCATGACCAAAAGACATCTTTTATTCTCTGCTACCCCAAACAGAGCTTTTAGTAACAAGCCCTTTACTGCTGACATGTGAGAACGTACAGAAGGGGTCTGTGTATAGCAAAAGATGGAAAGAGAAGAAGAAAGAAGTCAGTACCCAACACAGGGGACCTTGGCTGTCCCATCACAAAACATAAAGACAGGTGTAATTCTCTTCACTTGCCCCATGAGAGCGTGAAGATCTCTGTCATTTATGTGCTGCTTCTTTCTCCTATCTTAACGCTCTCAGAGACTCCTCTCTGTAGTTGCTCATCCTCGCCATAAATTCCTTTAAAAGTAATTGGATGATCTCCAGATTCCAAGGTGCCCTTTGTCAGAAGAATTCCTGGGTGTGTAGCCCGTTTGGTGACACTGAGAGTTGCTAAATTAACAAAGGACTGATTAAAGACACAATTCTTTGTTCCTGGTGGAAATCCTGTTTTAGCAGCAGGGTTCTTTTAAGAAAACCTATAATGAAACATGTATGTTTGGACATCCAAGTTACTGTATTTTACTTACTCTGAATTCATGGATACCATGACCTGTGCATGCGTCTCACTGGGATTTGGACCCTATGCCACACGCTTGCTACCTTCAGCCTTATAGATCCCAGATGCGTTGGCATCACTGGAAGCAATTCCCCCAAATCTGTTGCATTTTTGCGCTCTGAGTGTCCACGTGCACCTTAGTCACACGCAAAGACCCTCACAAATGATAACCAACCTCTCACCAGGACAGGAGCACAGAGAGGTGCCAGGGACACAGCGCCAGTTTCCCATTTCCCTCAGCACAGGCGTGGCCCCGCTGCCCACCTTCCCCTCTGCAGCAGGTAGTGCCTTCTGAACCCACCCCTAATATTCTGTGATTCTGGCCTTTGCTCTGCACCTGTGTGGAAGGAAATGCCCATCTCCTTGCCTTCCTACAGACACACATAAGGGGAACGCGGGAGTTCTGCCTTAGCTGGGATGTGACAGCACTGCAGTCAATGGCAAACCCTGTTGTTTTTTTTCTTCCCAGTAAGAATGTGCTTCTGGGCACAGTAACAGAGGATACCCTCCACCACCCCCTCCTCGCTGCCTGTTTGTTTTCTCCCAGTTAAGTCTGTGAGGAAATCCTCTTGGTAAAGCAGTTAATAAGATTAGATAAATGTCTTTGAAACCAAAATGCTGATATAAAAATCAGAACAACAGAGCACCAGCTGGCTTTTCTTTTGCTCATTCAAATGCAGCTGGAATGCCACAGCCAGTAATGTGCAAACTGGGAGTGATAATCAATAAGCAGTGAAACAAGAGCAAGATGCCTCTGGAGGAATTTTCCCTTGGTGAGAAAGATGGATTAACTCTAATTCTCGAGGCAACTGAACAAAACCCATTTGCCTAAATTCAGACATAATTTAAATACTGCTCCAGAGAAACGTGACAGCCTGGAATAGCAGAGAAACAAGATCCTCCAGCCACAGCTGATGATGTTATTCGATGTTGGCACTGGCCTTTTCTTTTTAACGTTGGCACTGGCCTTTTCTTGAAGCGAGGAAGCTGGTGCCCACACAACACGGAACGCATATTACTGATGTATAATGATTAAAGGCTGTTTAGCTGAGGACACCAGGTGAGAGAATGATATTGCTGACTATTAGAGCTCTGTGCACACAGAGGCACACAGTTCTGGGCAGCTTATCCAGCAGGGTGCTGTGTACACAGCAGGCTAAAGACAGAAACATTAACTAAATCACAAGATTCAGACCATTTATCTTACCGTCGCATGGGGGAAGAGTTTATCTTTCAAGCAGGCACACCTGCTCTCCTTGTAAAACTTTACTTGTGCCACTACCAAGCATGTTATTGTTTCTTGTTCAAACATGCCGCTGCAGGAGCGGAACTGAGCCCAGGGTGGGTGTCCATCCCTCTCTGAGCAGCACCCAGCCCTGCATCTGCACATCCTCACTCGTGCTGGAACACCTGTCCCAGCTCGGGGCACTGGTGCGTGGCAGCAGCCGACAAGCTCCATTACCCATTCATATCACCCGTGAGAACGGTGCTGGGCTAAAACCAGAGGTCTTTAGAGGCTTGTAGAGAAGCAACACAAACTTCTCATGTGTGTTTCTGCCCTATGGAATCAAGTGATGAGAATTAAATCAAATATGAAAACGTAATGGGGTGGGTTATTGTAGTGGAAAGTCTCATTGACCTGGATTTCAGAAGAAACTCGGAATGTCTTCAAGACAAAATTCACATGAAGTGTCACCTGGCCAAAGGGAAAACTCTGTAAGACCAGCATTAAATCCATACGGATGAGTGATCACCTCAAAAAGTGAATCCAAATGATTCTAGTCGCTCTGACTTTGACCTTGCCCAATAAGAGAAAGTAAAAAAAACAACTGAAGCAAAGCCCCAGACATTAAATATAATGAAAACCACAGAAGGCTTCACCAGCAGACCTTGTGAGGGAAGGGAATGTGAAAGGTGGAAGGAAATGCATGTACAGGAAGGAGGCTGTGGAGAAGGAACCCACTGCATCCTAAAAAGCTGTAAACTACGACGGGACTGAGAAGGAGCCTGGAAAAAAATGCCTCAATGTCAGATCAGTGACAATATTTTTAACACCTATTTGGAGCAAGGAAGGAACAAGGGGGATCTAAGTCATAGAATCATGGAATCATTAGGGATTGGAATAAGTGCATGTCATTTCTTCCAGAGCAGGAAGGCAGACCATGCATGCCCACAGAAGGAAGACAAAGAGGAAGAAGACCCTGTACTCATTAGATGAACACAGAATGACCAGAACGCATCAACATGAGACACTGCAAAGGCAGATGTGGTTCTAATGTGTGGTAAAGCCAGAACAGGCAGGCAGATATTTCTGCTGTTATGTCAGACGGTGACACAACCTCCTCTGCAAGACTGGGAGGGAAGTGCCAGGCTGGTCTCATGGATGAGGAACTGAAACCAGAACAGGTACAGAGAATGGCTACTGGGTACCTCCAGGAAATAATGAACCTACTTTATGAGTGGACATTAAAAAAGCTGGGCTTGTTTAGCCTAAAAATATGAAGACTGAAAAAGGATCTAGTTCCTTATTATAGATACAGTGAAGTGACACTTAAACATTCGAAAGAGAGAGCTACGCAAGTAGGGGACAATACTGGCACAAGAACAACTGAATATGAATGGGCTGTGAAAACAGACAGGATACTAGAAGAGGGTTTCTAAGCAACCTGAACAAGGTTCTGCTACAGCAGTACAGCAAACAGAAGCGTAGGACAGACAAATTACTTCTCGCATGCGATGCAGTTGATAGTGTGCAGTCTGGTTGTCTGCAAGAGAAGCACACAGCGACTAGGAGGCCCCATCTCGTCCCATCCTTGACATTTTTAAATGCTTTTCACTAACTGGAGGGGAAACTACATGTATAGAGGTCAAACTCAGGGTCTTTGGAAAATTTGCACAAAAACACCTGAATAAATAGAACTTATATTAGGCCAGTTTGTAAAAGTCAAAAGGAAACGATAGCTTCCTCTAGACTGTTAACAGCTGCAATCCCTGCCATCCAGCAAGGGTGTTGGCAAGTGAAGCCCCACCATCAGATCCACTGACGTAAGTGACCAGCACACTCTGGCTCACACCCTGTTTGCTATGAGCCTGCAGAAGCCACAGCTATAGGTCATCGTGCTGCAGATGCTGGGATGCAGGGCTCCCTCCATCAGGCATCCTGTCTTTTCCACAGACAGGGCTGCACCTTGCTTGAGGGTTAATGGAAATAAACTATCAAAATATCCATAACATAGCTTTGTCACAGACCACATCTAATTAATCTCCATGAATCAAGTACCTGTGTTTGCAGAGGTGGTTGCTCGCTCCTGATACGTACATAGCATCTCACAATTTCATTGTGAGAAATCTCATTCAATCCAGATGATTTATAATCCCTTTAGGAAGTCCAGTCACAGCCACAGTGCAAATAATAAACAAACTGCTTGTGTAATGCCCAGGAAAAGCTCCTTTCCTGAGATCAGTCATGTTCTCTCTTGCTCCAGTACATTAACCTGATTTAAAGTAAGGGATGCAGAGAATTGCTGTTGAGTTCTGTCTCGTATTATCTGGTACAGATAGTCAACCAAAAAACCCAACAACTCCACAATAACCACCACCCCCCCCCCGACTTTATACATATGCAAATCACAGGGGAGACCTCAGCCAAAAAAACAAAGAAAAGGAAGGAAGATTACAAATCAGGTCAAACTGGCCAGTATTTCTAGCATGAATAATAGACTGTAAATAAATAAATAACAATGGTGTGTGGTAAAGCTTCAAAGCTCACAATGTGATTCTTCATGTCAAGCAACTCCTGATTAATCTGAATAGAAATTAACAGCAAAGTGGGAGATAACTGTGTAGCTGCTCTGTCTATCCTGGACCTGGAGCGCAGGTGCTGGGCCACATCTGCCCCTGAGGACAGCACAGAGATCATTATTCTTAACCAGAAAATGCCCTGTCCCACTTCTACAGCAGAAGACTCAGGAGGACACAGAAATGCTATCAATTTAATGGCCATCAGTCTGTAATCATCCCATAGCCATCTCCCCAGAGATGTATTTAGTATCAGATGCATTTTTCAAAGAAATAAATATTCCAGATTTCAGTGGTAATAGACCATTAAAATGACACCATCACGCTACGTGGAATTCTATAAATTAGACCTCGAATACGAGAGGCCAGACAGAAATAGTTATTACTCTCCCCTGCTCTGCTTCTCCTGCTTCTACAAAGAAAAATATTTGTAAAGAAGCAGAAAAATTGGTCCTTTATAACATGCTTGTCACCCTGAGGTAGACACTCTGTCTCTACTGATGCCAGTCCCTAAATACCAAGAGAGAACCACCAAGAGGGTCAGCCGCAGGACAATTTCATTTCAGAGTGTGGTGTTGGAGCTGGGTGTGCTTTATCTTCCCTCCTGCCTCTTTATCCCCTCCCTCTTCCCTCACCTCATCTCTCCTTACCCCTTCCCTTTTGGCACTCTATAAAACAGAAGGCAGGGCATCCAGCTGCTTCCACAGCAGAACAATGTTTGGGCAGAGTCCATGTTGACACAAGTGCATTACATCCTGAAGGGTCAACTGCAGCACTTTTTTCTTTTTCAGTTTTTGTTACTTTTTCTTCACCAACTGCGTAAAATTAACCTTCCACTTCTGCAGAGATGCCATTACTTCAAAATCTGTGAGCTAATCTAATTTGCCACCTCCCATCATTGTATTATCCTGCTGGCTTATTATTTTCCCATTAAAACAATTAGAAACCCTCCCCTTCCTTAATATTTAATACAAGTTACACCTAGAAGGCACACGTAGGACTGGTTAGACAACCAAGACACCCATCTGGGGTTTTTCTGAGTAAGCATTACCTCAGCTAAAGGTCAAACACAAAGCCCATGGCCCAAATGCCACTCAGTACCTCAGTATCTACCCCACTGTGCAGAGCAAAGATGTCCAAAGGCACGGCATGATGTACACAAACCCTCTTCACAGCTCATCAATGCAATTCATTCCTGTGGTCCTTAGGAATGATAAACTCTGCGTAGGAGGATGTATGCTGTACTGCCAGTCCCTCAGTAAATGCACTGTCCTACAGCTCCAAAGGGGCAAAATAGCTTCAGTTACCTAAAGGCAACAGCCCAACCAAAACAAGCTCTTCAACTGCTGATTCTGGGAAGCAGAAATGCTCCTCACCTTTTCAGAAAACATCCCACTCCACAAAGTGTACTTAAGGTGGAGTTTAGCTAGCGGAGCTGTTTGCAGAGAGTTGGATCAGACACAATTCCACCTATTAGACAAGCAAGTGGCATCACTAGTAAAGCTCCTCCCAAGACGGAGACCTACATTCTCAGGGTAAGAGGCCCATGATTCTTCTAACTGTTCCATTCCATTCCATTCCATTTCTTTTCCATTTCTATATTTATATTGCTATTTCTATTCTACTCCTATTTCTATTGCTATTCTAGTCTGTTCTCACCTTAATTTTTTTATACATCACATAAAATGGACTATTACAAATGGACTGGTGGTGTTTGAATTGTCCTTCTCTAATGGGATCTCTACTAAAATCAGCATAAGTAACATCAGAAACACAGCCCCCACCCACCCCACATCTAAATACTGCCTGCACGTCAATCGTTCAGAGTCCAGGCATTTCAGGTAGGAAACAATCAAATAAATCAAGGAAACATTTTTTTTTTCAAAAGAACCCCCAACTTTTCACTATTCACTTTCCCAGGCAGTCTTTGTGTGTTTGTTCTTCCAAAACACAATGCTGTGGCATCTCAGAGTTTCTGAAGTGGCAGTGTAGGGACTGTACTCTTATGTTTCATTGAGTGCTCGTTCAAAACAGCTGTATGTTCTATATAAAACATGTTTACACAGTAAATGTACTTCCTGTAGACACAAAGAAATGTTAATGAATAACCATTCCTGCATTTCAAATTTTGCAGGGCTGTGGGAAGGATCAGTGCACGACAAAATAGTTAATGTTCACCCACTTGCTGGCACATGAAATCTGTTACTACAACTAATCCCTTCCAGAGAAAAGAAAACATGGAAAACAAACTGGCACTGGCTGGTTCTACTACAGGGGTTTTTTTTTTCCTCTTGTTTTTTCGGTAGAGAAACTGTGAGATGCATATACATGGGAGAGGAACAGAGGAGGTATTCAGTGGAGAATGCCAGAAGGCATGGACTCCTTTTGGTAGGCAAGGCTGTTGGCTTTAATTGTCTACATTGTCTTGGATTCTCACCTTCAGAAAATAATGCTAGTTTGATCTCACACGGTATTCACTACCCATATTTACATCCTATTGCCTGGGGCCCAGGGAAGGCAAACAACAGGCATTTTCCTTTCAGTCCATTTGAGCCATATAGATTTTCAGATAGAAAAGAATTTTTAAGCAACAGATTTGCATTTCTCCTTGAAAATGTTTTAAAAGCAAAAACCAAGTGATCTAAGCTTTAGCACTGCCCCTTGAAGAGGTTTCAAAAAGAAGACTGGTTTCTACGCACGGTGAAGTTCTTTCTGAAACACAAAAATATTGAAGAGTTAAGAATTCTGTACACAAGTGTGAAGGCTCACACACGATACTCGCTTCCCTACAAAGTTAATTAGGCTTTGCCATAGAGCAGTTTTATCTGAGAGGCACAGCTCTTTCTTCCAGTCCTCTGAAAATAAGCAAAGCTAAAAACCAAGCACAGATAGGAACCAAGTGACTTCAAGGGACACCCAAACAGCACGAAGCAGATCCTTAGTGGAGTAAAGGATCTACACTGAAGTAGATGGGGCAGGATTAGTTTACACCAGCCAAGAGTCTGCTCTGCATCTGCAATTTATGAAAAAAAGGTTATACACCATACATGGACCAGATGCCCTCATGTAGTACAAGGCAAAACCAAGCTGTGCTGGGGACGTTCCAGCCTTTCTACACAAGATTTCACAGCGCACAAAATTACTCTGTGTGAATGAAGATCTTTTTTAACTGTGACAACTCTACACGGTTTGAAAGCGCTACTGTGGACAAGGTTTTTCAAAGGCCACCCAACATGCAGCGCTCAACTCTATCTTCTTCACAGGGTGGCATATGAGCTGCACATTTCGGTTTTAACAGACTGAAAAATCATTACCACAGCAATAAGGCCTGAGAACAATTTTCTCACTAAACACATTCCTCGACAACCCTTATTTTTGTTCTTCTCTTGAGATAAGATTTTTTGGTGATATCACAGCAACTGAAAACAGCCCATCTGCAAATTTCCTTTTAGGAATGTCAATACCTTCTTATGTTTTGTAATAAACAATAATTTGTTAAGATAATCTAAGCATTAGTTCAAATAACTTACTTTCTTAAACTGCTTGGGGAGATGGGCAAATTGATGAAGTGCTGTCCAACTGTAAACGTCCCCATGGTGAATCTGATGAACTTCTATCTAATTACTGCAATGCTGTTGCAAAATATCTTTTCAGAGATGCTCAGTTTCTCCCAGTGACCTGAAAGTAATCAGAGGGGGGGAAAAATCACCAGAAGCAATGGCCATAATTAAAGGTACGTACAACAAAGCTGATGAAATCAGAAAACAGGACTTCTTTACACACTCTCTAAGAGATAAGAAAGTAAACGTCAGGATGCGAAGCTATTTTGAATGACCGAACACTGCCACCGTGTGTTCACTTCACGGACTATTAGGTAGCTTGAAAACAGCTACGTAAGAATTAAAAGATAAAGTAAATAAAGATCGTTCCCTTACCTCTTACACAAAATTTTTCAGTATAAACGAAATAGCGGAGACGACCCCAAAACAATGTTATGTATTTTCAGTCACTTGTGTTCCATTTGTGTAAGAACACACGGCTCTGCTCTTAACCCCTCCTCTCATCATTGTGGAGAGCGCTGAGTTAGAGACAAATCAAAGGACAAGCTCTAATTCCGCACACAGATGCCTACCACTGTAGATGTTCTGCAGTGCCCACCTCAGTACACGTCTAGTTCATCATGAGCATCCCTAGAAGGTACCAACTCTCACAAATCTTCAAAGAACTACAAGGTAATTATTTCAGATTGACTTTTCTTCAAGTGCTTATGCAACTGAAAAACATCCAAAGAATAATGGAGATAATTCTGTAAGAAGTCTTCCAGATCAATTAACTTCCACTAGTTCTAATGTCAGCAGCCAAGGATTTACTCCATTACAACTCGCATTAAAAGCACTCAGCCTCTTGTTATTTAATACAATCTCTCACCAGAAGACTCCCTTTGATGTGGAAGATGCAGAGAATCTGCATCTCACTTACAAAATGCTAAAATTTAATATCAGAGCCTCTCCTCTTTTAGAAGGGATAGTCAAGAAGATGCAACAGAAATTCCAATGACTTGGCCAAAAAAACATTCATACCTGAGTCACATTTTCAAAATTTTGGCCAACAACATCCTGGAGTGGATCACAAGAGGGGTGGTGAATAGATTGAGAGCAGTCCTCCCCCCACCCCTTCAACTTTGCCACATCTGGAATATTGTGTCCAGTTCTGGGCCTCTCAGCTCAAGAAGGACACAGAACTGCTTGAGAGAGTCCAGCACAGAGCCACAGAGACGAAGGGAGTGGAGCATCTACCAGCTGACAGGGCTAGGTCTCTTGAGTTTGGAAAAAAGGAGACTGAAAGGTGACCCCATTAATGTTTATAAATACTGAAAGGGCAGGTGTCAGGAGGATGGAACCAGGCTCTTCTCAGTATCATCTAATGATAGGACAAGGGGCAATGGATGTAAGCCGGAACACAGGAGGTTCCACATAAATATGAGAAGGAACTTCTTCATCATGGGGGGTGACAGAGCAATAGAACAGGCTGCCCAGGGAGGTTGTGGAGTCTCCTTCTCTGGAGGTGTTTAAAACCCACCTGGACATGTTCCTGTGCAACTTGGTCTAGGTGATCCTGCTCTGGCAGGTCCCTTCCAACCCCTAATGTTCTGTGATTCTTTTAGCTGGGATGCCTAACATTACCTTGTAAGATCAGGAATCAGAAACAAATTCTCAGCTATTTTTAATTAATACATGCACACACGCACACACACACACAAACTGGCTAACTGGACTCAGAAAAACTGGCTGAAGAACCACCACTCCCTCGTCAGGCATTATCCAGGCACAAAAAATACTTCAACCGTCTTCCTCTGAGGATGCTGTCGATTCCACATCTGTATCTGTATAGATTTGAATGACTACTAGCTCCAGGAAAATGCAGGTCTCAGGGAGCAAGGCCAACAACTAAAACACCCCAAGGAACGTTTGGATGAAACACTACAGTTGCATGGAGACATTCTCTATTACAACTCTAAATATTGGACATTTCAAGAATGAAAGCATTTTCCAAAAAAGACTGAACAACTAGTTCAATGCCTACAGAATCTCTATGCAGGTTTGGACAGCTCAGCTCCAGAAATAACTCATGAAATAATTTCAGGAGAGCAAACATCAGAACTCTTGCATTTAAACGTAATGTGTTTCATCAGCATTACTCAGATGTGTACCCACCCAGTATCTTTTGCTCTCAGGATTACTGTGTTCAGAGTCAAGATTCTAGCATCTTAAAACTCAAAATTACTCCAAACAGATGGTAACTGAAGAGATCAGGTGAAGTAACTGATAAAGGACAAACTCCATGATCCTGACCATGTCTCTTGCCATTTGTTCTTCAATGTGCATTGTGGAATATAGACTTATTTTGCAGCTCTATTCTGCAAGTCGTTTAACAGCAGGAAGAAACCATAAGCCCTGTAATGCAGCCCTACTGGCAAATGACAGCATTTAGCCAGAATAAATTGGATTGTCCCAGTCTGTTCCAAATTTTTTTAACAATAGATGATAGCAGTGTTCCCATCACAGAGCTTCAGAGGCAGGAAAACAAACTGGAAAAGCATCTTTGACAGAACTGCAAGAAGTCCTTCCTGTTTCTTACTGCAGACTTAAAGCAGCAAATCATCTCTGGCACTAATTAGTAAAGAAGAAACTGTCAATATGCTCCACCTTAGGTAGATGCATATGAAGAGAACAGCATGCAAAATCATTCTAGGAAAGTTTAAACACAGGACAAAAGGAAAACGTGTGCTGCTGAAAATACACATCTGTGGCCTGAAAGATGCTTTTCAGTACCTGAACAGACTTTCAAAGGGAGACAGTGTTTCAGTTGTGTACTTCTAAACCATGACTCTATGTTGTAGCTTCTTGATCTCTCCCCTACAATAAATATATAAAGCTTAAATAATTTTTTTGCTTTACAAAACCCAGTACTCATTTCTTTACACTACTTAGCACCATCAAAGCGCCATCATAAACATCACTACCGATCTACATTCAGAAGTTACTATGTCTAAGCAAAGTCAATGTGTCTGGAGTATGCCTTTGAAAGTACAATTAAGACTTGCAAATTCAGGTGTTAAAACACACTTCATCTGGTTCATTACTCTCTATTCCTACTTTAAATTTCTTATCTAGTGCACATTTCTCCACATTTAGTTCCACAGTAATAACAAAACCCAACTTTGAAAGGTAACTGTCACTTTCCAACACTCACTGTGTTGGAAGAGTAGCATAAAGGAACGAGTATAGTCTTTAGTTTCTATCTATCCCCCAGAGTGAATAAAACAAACTAGTCATTATCTCACTGCACTTCCCAGTCAAGAAACATTACAAAGAATCTTATCAAAATATAGGTGGAATTTCTAATCCTTTGTAGAGACAAACATTCTCCACAAATTACTCTCTGGTTTTACTCTCCATTGGAGAAAGCAAAGAGATTGGTGGCCTTCTGCAAATCCATTGTTCAGCTGATGTATTCCTCTGGAATTCTACTCTTAAGGGATGAGAGAGGGAAGCATTTGCTTTGAAAAAATAAATTATTCAAATAAATGTTGTGTGCAACAGGGGTGTAACTTTTTGAACCACAGTAAATGTGTTTGTGAGCTTGTGCATGGGAGTGTTCATACTTAATCTTCATGAAATTACCCCACCCTGCATCTTGGTATACAAAGAACTCATTACTGTGTAATCTGCTCTACCTCAGTCCAAGATCTGACTGTTTTGAACCAATAACAACCACCAGAGCTGCAACAAACACTATCTTATGCTAAATGTTTGCCATTTTTTAACATGTTGATCACAGTGTCCAGTATATTTCAAAGGAAGACATTTCTTGTTTGGATTTAAATTTTCTAGAGCTTTTATTTACACTCTTTTCTTATTTTCACTATAATAGAAAACCAACAACATCAAAAAATTTTAAAAAGCACATAATACACTTAAAGTAGAACTTGCATCATCCCAATTTAACTCATAGAAAGGTTTTTCATTGGATTTGATGAACAGTCCATTCTTCAGATGCTGGATCATTCAACTCCAGTTTTAATTGGTACCTTCAAATAAAAAGACTAAATGTTGCACCCAAGGTTTGACAACTGATTGTCTTTCATTAGACTTGTCAAACTGAGGGACTTGAGAACTCTTGAGCTATAACAATGTCCGCACCATCTTAAACCAAATTAAGCTAGCTGCATTAGTGTTAGCTTTCTCTCACTGATTTTCCTTATTTTTACTAAAACCTTGTTTGTGAGCTCCATGGTTTCATCCCACTTGTTTTTCTCAGGGCTTGTGTATGTCACCAAGTTCTCAGTAAACTGCAAGACTAACTTCAAAAACCTACAAGAAATAAAACCAAAAAGGAAAACCTAATTACAGGATTTTAAAAGAAAAAAGGAAATTAAGAGAAGTGTCTCAGTGTCAGATTTACAGTTGATAACGTCTCCACATTTCCAAATCACCAGGATGAAAAATATACTAAGGTTTCTTCTAATTCTGAAGGGTAACCACTCCCCCATTCTGACAATAAGTAGCAACGATTTTCAGAACTGCAAATAAACACTGCCATAGAAAGAATGTGTGATGGAATTTTCCCCTGATGGCTTCCTTTCCTTTCTATGTCAGGTAGCCATGATATCCAACCAGCTGTTACATGACACACTACGTGTAAAATTGCCGGCAACATTAGATACAGCTTTTATATGTCAATGTTTTTTGAGTGTGTAGTCCTGCTCTATTTATTCTAAAGAAGCGTCTAACAAAAATTTTAAGTGAACAATGGACCATGTATTTTCAACTGAATTATTTCAGTTGAGTGAACACTGTCTGAGTTACAATGATCACTATGTACTGAAAGTCATAAGGATCCTTTTCGTTTACTCTACAGGATTTATATCACAGAACAAAAAGGAATGTGTAGGACTTCCTATTTTCATGAAGTAGAAGTCATATACTCACTTCAGATACTGCTGATAATCAAAAGGATTCTTCTTACAAACCAAATGGATGTTGACTAACTCCAGAGTAATCAACACTAAGATGAGCCGCAACATAGGAGACAAAAATTTAATGCTAGAAATAAGCAAAAATATTTTGCATTAAATAAACTACACACAAATTAAATGGAAATCATTAATGCAAAGTATCCTACAGATGTCTGCCTCTATTCTAAATAGCTGAATATTCCATAGTGGGGGGAGGAATAAATTTCAGAAGTCCTTTAGCAAGGAGCAGAGAAATTATCAAAACTATAAACAAAACCTATAAATACTGAAATGTCATGAAGAGGGAAGCAAAAGAGAAACACTTGTAATTTCCAAAGGAACCCTCACCAGAACCCATTACTCCTTGGTTACTCAGGTGGGGTTCTACCAGATTAGTAATAACCATTGTCAGTTGTCAGCATAAGCTGCTTATTAAATAACATCATTAAAATTTTTAGGAATACAACCTGGACACAAATACAAATGTTTACAGTTTCTCCAGCTTTTAAAGTACATTATTAAATCCCTGGAAAGCACTTCTGAATAGGAACAAAATGAATGGAAGAGCAGAGTCACATAATCATAGAACAGTTTTGTCTGGAAGGGACCTTCAAGATCATCGAGTCCAACCTTGTCCTAGACCTGTCATCACCACTAAACTGTTTCCCTTGAATCACTTCTCTATCTACGAGGCTTCTGACCAAGGTATAATGATAAAAAGCAGCAAAACGAAAGTAGGCTGAGTCTTGAAACCAGTTTAACCTGTTGCATTCAACTAAAACTTCAATGGCATTTATAAGCTTATAAATGAAGAGTTAGTAAATTTAAAAAGTCTAACATTGAAATGATACTTTTCTTTGAAAGCCTATAATTTACATACTGAATTAATCTCCAATTTGAGATTTTCTTGTTATTTCACTATTACTACATGTAGCAAATGAAGCGAAAGGGACTCTGTATCTGGTTTGTACAGAGACCTAACAGAAGTCTGGGTTGACACTATGCAATGGTTAAGAAGAACACATGAACACTGTTTACTAGAAACTTCTAAGACAAACCACTGGAAGCTATCAAGAGCAGCATCATGCAGCCACTCTCTCATAAAGTCTACCACAAGTAAGTAAAAAACAGCCAACCTGTTCAACATTCGCTGATAGTTATGCCTCTGTCGAGAACGCAGAGTCTTGTTCATCCACTGTTTGTATCTCAACTCAGCGCTGCCAATCACTTGTTCAGACACTTGATGGCACTGCGTGCTTATTTTACGGAGTATCACCAACACTTCCAGAACAGGTTTCGGAGAATAGAGAGTGCTAATGTGCGTATCGCAAAGTTCAATCAACAGCCTCCAAAACAGGAAGGAATTGTTAATGTCAATCTTTCGTTAGCTGGATTTAACATGAGATACATTTTTGTATTTGGTGTGGTTTGATTCATAGTGTTTTAACTCGGAAAACCTGGAGACAGATTACTCTTACGTCATTACTGAGAAAAAGCAAGGATCTGTGCAGGAGGGGTAGGGATTGGCTTCTTTGACACTTTACTGAATATAAATGCAAAACTGCTGGTGATGAATGTGCTTCCCATTTGCGATCAAAGAAATGCAACCACAAGAAACAGAACTGCCTGGCTGAAATGATACACTGAACACATTCACAGCAGGGTTGTGGTTGAAGCCTCTCACCATAGTTCAGTTCGCAATGAATTAATATTCACCATAATAAAAACTCACTCAAACAACTGGTATTGATTAGTACTCCCATTCGTGTGTGGTCTTTCTGCTGGGCGGATCAAGAAGCAGACTCAGCATTTTGAAAAAAGCAGGTGGCAAGACCATTGTTTTAATCAGAACTACAACAGATTATACTTTGCACTCAAAATAAAGCACCTGAATACCTTTCTACTGTCATATTCTAACCTCAAGTGAGACACATCACTTAAAACACTCTGTTCCTACAGAAACGTTTCCTTGTCTCCCTCACATTCTGAGACAATAAATAATCTCTGAGACAGCAAAACATTACTGATTAGAAGTGGTAAAGGCAGAAATCTCTGAAAACAGTTTAACATTTTAGTAATTAGGCTTCTTTTTCATAAAGTAGAAAAGTGCAGATAGGAAACAGAAGGCACAAATGCTACGTAAGTAAAATCCTCTTTGCACTACGCTGGCCACGCTTAATGGATATGATTAGGAGAGTTTTGTTCCAACATATTAGTTCAGTCATGTAAGACTGTTATAAGAGTGCCAACTAAAAGTCAAATTGTTATTCCAAGTCAGATATAATTGGAACTAAAATACCTCCGAGATTAACAAGTATAACAAGACATCTTACATTTCAGAACTTGATACTAAAGCTTGTAAGAACAGAATTATGTAGCAGCATATGACTATTTTAAACGCTACACACAGTTTGTGACATTGTGCAAATTAAAATGAATTTCTAATGTAGTTCTAACACACTAACCATGTAAAAACAACTTAATCTAGTCAATACACAAATAGGTAAAACATTGTGCTTCCACGTCCTGAAAGAAAAGTGTTATTTTATTTGTGCTGATTTCTGACTCAAATCTCTACTGTCGTAACATGCAAGATCTACATTGTCTTATCTTCACTTCGAAGAAGATGCCTAACTTCATTCTTCACATTTGTAGATTAAACCAGCAGCAAACAGTCAAAAGAGTGCATACATCATTTTAAGTATTGTTCTAAAAACAGAGAAGTGAATAACTTGGGTTTGAGTGCTCTCGTGTTGGGCTGCACATAAAAGCTGACAGCGAGAAGCCAGGAGAACATCACTCACCTCTCTGCCAGGACGCTATTGATTGGGTCAGCCGAACTATAGCAATTCAGAGGCATGTATGGCTGCAACTGAGATATAATTTCAGAAATCATCAAAAGTAGATAACTAGCTTCAGTATTTCCTTCCAACCTTAAAAACAAAATAATAAATAAATTAAGATTTGAGATCATAAATCTGCAGCACTTATTTCTCAAAAAGCATAGATCAAGATGTGGATTTGTTGGATAGCAGTGTATTTGGTGTCTACTTTCACCCTGGTATTACAGCTCTTTTCCTGCTCTTTCCTCACAAGCAGGTTTTTCTTTTCTCCAACTAAACTCAACCTCTTCTCAGTCTCAACAGTCTTGTGAACCAATTGTAATCCTCTAGTCATTCATCAAAACCATGCAGCATATTGAGTATGTGCTAGATGCATTGAATTTGCTCCTTTCAATTCTAAACAATACCATTTCTTCCAATGATAGTATAAATTGTTTCCTCCTTTTCAAATAACAAGGGAAAGTTAACACTCTCTTTTGCACTGATTTGGTTACCAAGTCCTTCTATTATTTTCTGGTTTACACCTGCTGAGTCATCTATTTTTTAAAAAATTTGATAAACTCAAGCTCCTAAGACCCCCTTCAGCATCCCTTCAGAAACATGACATAGAGTCACTAACTCCTTTGCCTAATGCAGATGTCTACTCATTCCCTCCAAGCTAGGACACTATTCACAGTTTTTATGGCATATTATTGATACGTACAGCATAGATTAAACTAAAAAGGACAGACATCTTCTCCCAACTACTCTACCTACTATTTGGAGAGACATTTCAGAATCTCAAATCCCATTCTTTTTAACTGTTTTCAGAGCTCTTTTAATAGCATTGACATACCCTTTAATGTGCTCCTCAGGCACTGTCGGCAATTCTAGCCACAGGTGGATGCTCTTCATACATTCCAACACCTCAAAAACATATAGCACAAAATGTTATGTACAGTGTAGCAGAGGAGATAACGTATTTTACTTTCCTTAATGGTAAAAATCATCTGAATAAACTAATTTACTATAATTCACAAAATGAAGAAAGAATAAAGTATTAACTAACACGACTTGTAACACACCGTTTGAGCACTGTCGAGAAAGAAAAGTATTGTGTATGTCTGCTGCAGTCTCAAATCAATAGAGGAACATCTGCAAGCAGTTCAAAAATTCATAAACTGATCAACAGAGGCACTTGAAAGCAGATTTTGCTGCAATGACAGAATCTTAATCAGCTGGCTTCCACATAATAAAAACCTATAGCCTAGTCCAAGATTTCTAGAGATGTGCCCAAACAGAGCATTCCTGATATTAAAAAGCACAAGGAGATTAAGAAAACTACAGAACAGCAAAGATTGGGGTAAGATGAAAGCAATTTGGTGTTCTAGAGGACAACCACACCACCAAATGCTTCAACAACAGTGTGCTTAATTACATCTCATTTTAGCAATTGTAAACTGCTATAAATTCTGAAAGATAAAATTGAAAAGGTCATTAAAAAATGGTAAGGTTTTAACTTATTAGGACATGAAGGCAACCAAAATACTTTCATGGTTGTAAGTACCTGTTTCTTGAGTCGGGAAATTGGATGAAATCGAGAACGGTAGCAACTTGCACAGTTCATCAGCGGTTTTATAACCATGTGTTCCTGATTTAACAAAAACAGGAACAATACCCACAGTTTATTTAAGCTATCCTAATCATATGCAGACCCAGGCTTATACTTGATTTTATGCAAGTCACCTATAGCACTGAAATTAATAAAAACTTCCAAATGTCTAAGGGCTGAAGGCAGCAATGAGCACAGCGAGTGTTTGAAGCTTAATTTCTTATAACACATTTTAACTATGAAACCTGTCAGCAGCTGACAGAAAACCAACCAACTATTCCCTTATTGCAACAGCTTGCAATACATAAAAGTAAAAAAGAAAGTAAAAAGAGCCGCAACTAATAAATGAAAGATTTACACCTCAGTTTGCTGTATGATGTTGAAAGAAGAAATCCCAAATATTAACAGAAAATTGGGGGGAATTGCTAATGATGACACGCATTAATGATATTCCTAATGATAATTTACTGCTAACAAAAAATATCTACAAATTCACAGAATAGCGTAAATCACTCCTCCATTAGTGATTTATACTGTCTCAGAGAAAGAAAATCTCAAGTACTATATACCTCAGTGCCTGAACTAAAGCTGTTCCACATTCTGTTTGGTGAATTCAGCAGATAAACACATTAGGTGTCGATACAATTTGACAAATGGAATCAGCCATGTGAATAATGAGTGCTTACACCAACAAATCAAGGTACAGGAAAAAAAGGTAACCTTTCAGTAAGCTTTCCGTGCTTATTTCACTACAAAACTAGAAAATAAAGCGTACATTCACTATTTTTCACCTATAGGATTACTTAATTACCACAAAATACTGCTGTCAATTCAGTAACACTCTAAATCAGGTTTGGCATTGAAAAAAAAAATCTTTCAGGAGTGAATATTGATCCCTACCTTGAAAGCAAACATGTCTTCATCTGAGAATCTGCACAGAAGAGTAATTGCAAATGCAACTATCTGATTAGCTACCTCTCTGGGAAATGCTTCTAGATTGATCTCGCCATGGCTTAAACGATCTCTTACACGTGGACCCTCCTGGTGGTTCAAGAAATCCCAAAGAAATTCCTGTGGAAACATACACCAAATGTAAAGAATTCTTTTCTATGCGTACTCACACAGAAGAGAATATATTCAGTGTATAGAATAACTCTGAAGGTACAGGACCCATGGGATCTATGAAGGAAATGGGCATTTAGATGGTGAGAAAACAATGGGAACTATACCTGTAGCAAACTCCCCCACCCCACACCCCAACAAATAGAAAAGGGTAATGTGTTCCATCCTGGAGCTTCTAAGGAAGCTCGAAACTCACACACATGCTGTTTCATGAGACATAGCAATTGATTTCCTTCAGCTTTGTGCCCCAGTTCCTCCACAGCGCTGCTGTTCTGGCAACAGGACAATAAACTCAAGAGTCTCTTACAGTCTCAAAATGATGTTGAATTAAGAGACTTTTTGAAGCCTCTAGAGATAGTCACTATCTATTTTGGCAGCAAGATGCGGGATGTGCTGTGGTAGGTTTGAAGCTGGTTTTGTACCATCTGCCCAGGCACTTCCAAAAGCAATCATAAATACACTTTAATTTTCCCTGTACGAGGCACCGGTTTTATTTCTGCTCATTCAGCTGATCTTTAGAAGTCTGAAGAAAAGTATCTCTGAGGCTTCTGTATCTCACAGAAAGTGTCTTATATCCTATCCCCATACAGCTTCTCAGGTACTATTTATATCCTTCACAATGAAAGACAGTAACAAGCTTCTGGTTCTAAGCTGCCGGAGATAAGCTATGAGAAAAAAATTATTATTAGGTATGATTGTAAATGCATCACTGCATTTAAAAATAAAACAAGAAGAAAGCTACCACAAAACTGTCAAAACACTTGCCATGGCAGGCTCCTCAAGAATTGTAGGAAGCTGGTTGACATCTTCATTATCCAAATACTTTGCTAGCATCTGCAAAAAAGTAATTTGAGTAGAAAATCATTACTGAGAGCCAAACAATCAGATAAAGAACACCAACTGAAGTAATTAATTTCCCCAATTTTAAGCAATTACTTCCATCACTCAAGAATCAAGGTGCCTAATTGTTATTGATAGGCAATTTGAGTATTTCAAGAGCATTGTAAAACTGAGGGCTTCTGCTTACAGTGTTTAATTGCACTTATTTTGAGTAACGGTATCTAGGAGAAATGACAGAATGTTTGCTTCTTCACGACTAAGAATTTCAATATAAGACTACTTCAATCATAGAATCATAGAATCATTAGGGATTGGAAGGGACCCCAAAAGATCATCTAGTCCAATCCCCCTGCCACAGGGAAAACTTAAAAAAAATTCTTTTTTACAAGACATTGAAGTATGTTTATTAAAATCTGTATTAATTGTTATATTTTCTGAGAGATCCAAAATATAAACTAACTGTTTATCACCTCTTATTATTATTTCTAATGTTTTCCAACACAAGAAAGTTCTTTCTGGTCTCTAGTAATGGGAAATAAGCATGTGTTAAATTCTGACATCGACACACATGTAAAAAAGATAAAAGAAAAATATAAGTACCTCATCAAAAGTGGTGTAGAGAGCAGAAGGCTAGAATGGAAGACAATAATATTTGATTTTCAAACACAAACAATTAAGTAGACACGCATAGCAAATTTACATTTATTTATTTATTTATTTTGTGCGCTATGCCAGAAGTGCACAAACAGCAAAAACAAAAGCCCTTGCACATGAAAATAGGAACTTTGTGCCTAGTTTTTAAAAACAAATACAACTTTATCCCCTTTGCACCCTACACTACTGTTTCAGACCTGCCAGTAAAGCAGACGTCTTTAAAGAAAAGAAATCCCAAAGAGGCTTTCATGAAACTCTACTGGAAATTTGTAAATAGTTTTCCACAATAAATTGAAAAATGTTGGGGAGAAATCTGTAAAGGTTTAGACACTCTGCTTTGGGAATAACGCATTTTTAAACACTGTTAGCACTAAATCTCAACTGACTACAGACAGAAATGCTACCTCAGCTGTTAACAATCGATTTGGACATCTGTTAGTTCTAGTGAAGAGCAGTCTAAGTCCAAGTTCCAGCTGAGGAAGTAAGAGAATCACACAGTCAGCATACCTGAAAAAATAACAGAGATACCCAAAGGGTTATAAATACAGTCCAAGTGGAAATAGAAGCCATTTGAGAGTAAAACTCTGAGGACAAATATCTCAGATCAAATTTGCTTTGTAACACACCTTTTAAACACACAAGAAGTGCACAACAGAAGCTAACCGCTGATTTCAAAATAGCACAGAAATAACTTGTAAAAAGGTGGAGTAAGAGAGGGGAAAACAAAACAATGTACTTTGGGTTTTATACTAAAATTATTAACATCTGAAGATTTGTTTCCACTTGCTTATTTAAAACTGTCCTTTTTGGCTACATCTGCAAGAGGTCTCTTCAGGTTTCTCAATACAGTTAACAACCCTAATTGGCACAAAATAAAATAGTAAGCCCACAAACTTTCTGAGAGACCACCATAACTATATCTTGTTAAGCAACAGATACAACAAAAAGCTTTGTAATCCTATTTTAGAAGTATGTATTCTTTTTATTTTGAAATAAGATTTTTCTAAACAAATATTTTAAAAAAATCAAGTGTTACCTGCTTTGCTTGAAAGCTGTTAAAGCAGCCATCCAATATGGCAACATTATTTTTAAGACAAAACTGGACTGTTTTACAAGCTCTTCAGCTATGGAAAGTGTTTCATGGCTAAGATCTGCAAGTTGGCAAAATAACATTGATAAACTACATACAATCTGTGGTCTATTAATTCATTCTTAATATTTCACTTAAAATAGAAGATTATTTCAGCATTTGGATTTGATGATCTCAGAGATCTTTTCCAGCCTCAATAATTCTCTCACTCTCTGATTTCTAAAGCGAAACTTAACAGTTATCTGTTTTAACTCTGCAACTACAATGGTCATCATATTTTAAGACCAAAAATTGAGGTTTTAAGATTGCATTTTAGTGATAACATACAATTACAGAGTAAAAGTAATTAATTCAATAAGATTTGGCACAGTAGGATGAATATTTGAATATCAGCATGTTGTTCCTGCTTTATCAATTTTCTATGCTGACATTCATTGTGATAAACTAACTTTCATGCTACCATAGAATGAAATTCACACTTAGGAACTCACATGACAAATAACTTGTCCAAGAGAAAGCTTAAAATGGCAGGAGCAACTTGGTTGTGGTTGGTGTTTTCTTGAAGCAAATCAACAATTGTAACATTTATACTAATGACTACTGGGATGTTATCAGCTTTATTGGGTTCCTAGAAGTCCTGTCTCAGTTCCATAAACAGAGGTTCCACTAGCAAATTGATTACACAGCACAAATGGAGCAGCACCATCACGGACATCAAGATTCAACATAAGATGTTTTTGCTTTAAAAATAGTAAAAATAAACTAAATAAAGTCTGTACCAGGAAGGTGAGAACATTTTTCTCTGACACTTCCAGTCCTTCCCTGAGAAAAGCATCAGTGTACCAAAGATGTGTCCTTTACTGTGTGCCATACTACCTTGCCTGCAAGATGCAGGGAAGTCCTGCCAGGACCCCTGCAGCTGAAACTCACTGATTCAGGAAACAATTAGATTTTATTACGGCAAACCAGGTGACTTTCTACATTTGAAGTATTTTAGAAACAGTAACATCACATTTCAACACACTATAATTAAGAATTCAACAGTGTTTGTGACAGCCTACATACTAAAAAGCTGTTCTACAAGCACGATTGGTTCATGTCATGACAGTGTATATGGGTATTAAGATTAAATCTTAGAATTGTGGAAAATGCATTGTTTTTAACAGCATTTTTGGACACTCTATGTAGCAAATATAACACTGATGGTTAGAATACATCACGTCTTGTTAATGGCGAAATACTTGCCTGGAAATACATCAAGCTCCTCCAAGCCAGTGCAGGTTACATAAGGTCGATGTATTAAATTGCATTTGGTCTGCAGAAGATATGTCTCTAACAACTGACCCAGTCCTGCAGTTAAAAAAAGCAGCATAGCACAATATCTGGGGAGAATATACCATAATATATTAGACAACCTTATACAGCTAAATCTTTTGCAAACAGTTAGTATTTGTAGGTCAGGCATAAAGGGGGTTTTTGCTCTTTCAAAGAACATTCCATCTTTTTTCAGTAGGGGCACTTAATTGCATTTACATGCTTGAAAAACAGTGTAGATTTAGGAGGAAAAGTATCACTGTATTTGGCGTTGGCTGCTGTTGCTGCTCCTGCCTCATTCTTCTGCCTTTTGTTCTGACCTATTCTTGATTGCCCCAACAGACAAGGAACTGGGCTTAAAAAACAAAAACCTTAAGTTTCTTGCTTTTCCTGATAGTGTAAAAAACACTGAGCACAAAACTCATCAGTTTTATAATGGCTAAAGTATTCTCTGGAAATGCCTTTCCAAGTGAACGAGCAACAGCAGGGGAAAACTGTCATTACACAGCCAGAGGCCTTTGAACATATTTTAAAATTATTTTTTCAATAAGAGTGGTAAGTTTTGCTAATGACTATCCAAGCCCTCGCAAGTCTGACTGGTAAGAAACTGAGATTCTTCTTGGTAACTTACTTTGCAGGAATTTCTTGTGGGGACGCAAACCCATGCCACAAAACATTACGAAGATTCAGGCCATACGGAGATCCAATGAATACCTTCAGTACATTCATCTAATGAATAAACAAGATGATTAATGCATGAAGAAATCTAGTATTTATTACCTTTTATCCTTCCCTGACAGAAAATTTCAGAAGTAATTGAGAAACTACATCTACTGTCAATATGACTGGACATAGTTTGTCAGAGTAATGGCAACTCATTATGTGCAATTCCCTTCACTCTCTGAAAGGAAACATTTCAGCTTAACCAGTACATGCTATATACTAGAATACATGAAGAACCAAACTAAGAACCAAACCTAAGTTCAAACAGTTATGACTGGCAAACAGATGAGATCAAGTTTAGCTCCTCTTATTAAGAGCTTCTTGTACTACAAATCCACCACAATTTAAATCAAATTAACATATAGAATTCATAGTCAAAGCTGTACTCCCAGATCACTATGAATGAAGAAAACTGTATTTTTATTTTTTAAATGTAACTATTGAATTATTCCACATCCCACCATAATATATAAGAAATAGTTCTTATAACACTACTACAGTGACTAACAGTTCACAACCTTAACAAAAAAATTACATTTGCAAAACTTAATGAGAAGTCCATCTGCTCCATTTACTTAAGAGGTTTTATTGGTTTTCACATGGGGATTAACAAATTAGCCTCCTTTATTTTGAAAAATTCTAGTGTTGCAAATATTATAAAGCATCTCAGTACAACAATGGTAAAGGAGAACACAGCTTATCAGAAACAGCCAGTGCATTTCCAAGTAGTGCAACTACACATGAAATGTTATATGAGTTGATTTTACATGTAGAAAAGTAAAACAGAACTGATGAGCTTGCCTTTAAAAACATTTCCATTGACGGTATTCACTGGTTTTGCCATGTCCTCCAAAGCTGCAATGTGTATAGAATGACAGTTTTTCCAATGTGTTACTAAATTTGCGAAGACTTTTTCAGTGCAAGCAAAGGCTATTCTGGAAACCTGCCATGTGGCACTCTGAAACCCAGCTCAGTACTTACTGCTTACTCCAAAACTATGCACTTACCACAGCTTGTCCAAAGACAACTGCAAGCTGCTCAGAAGCAAGCAAGTCCCTCAGAAGAAAAGGACAATCTTTACCAATAAGCAAGTATACCTATTAAAAGAAAAAACAGATAACAAAAGTAATTCATTATACTTTTTACTTCAAATGTACAACTTAACTATTTCACCCAGTAACCACGTTCATTATTGTAAAAACACCAATCAAACAAACTCAATAAATCTTTAAAAGCTTTTAATTCTGTAAGTTCATGACAAATTAAAATTTCTAGAAAGAGCGGATTCCCTACGCAGCACTCCCATGGTCAGGCTTTTCATAATGTCTGTACACATAGAATCATAGAATTGTTTAGGCTGGAAAAGACCTTTAAGATCATTGACTCCAACCATTAACCAAACTGCAGGAAGCCCACTGCTAAACATACTGCTCTTCTCTTAAGAAAAAAACTAAGTAAAGCACTGTAAGAACATGCAGTTAAGGGAATAAACTCTACTCAGGAGACCATACTCCTTTCCTACCCTAGAAATCTATAGGATTGGTCATTGTTACACAAAGAAGTCTTGGGGTTTGCTTTCTGATTCTGGCTGTTCCTTAAAGTATTTTCTATCCTAGCTGGGCAACCACAGCATCTCTAGTCTCAACTCCTATGAAGCCTTCCATTCTTTGCACTGTCCCTGTTGTTTTTCTTCCAATCTTTGGTATTTTTTTCATTACTTTCAAATTGACCACCCTTCATACTTGAGCAAATTGGTCATCTAGCTGTAAACTAGCCCGAGGTAGCAATACCTTCTCTAAAGCTCCTCACAAAGGATTAACAACCAGACATTTTATCTCATTTGTGGGCAATATACCCCAGCAGCAAAGCCTCTTAAACAACTGTTGCTCCCTTCTCCCTTTCCTGGATGCCCATAAGTGATCGTTGTATCTGTTTGTGTGGCCATGCAGTGAAGCAGATCAAGGAACTGATACAGCTGAAAAACAAAAATGGGGGTAGGGCAAAAGAGATGGAAAGGGACCTGGACCAGTTTATCAGTCTGGTTTGTTACTAGGCTTTAAAATATTTGCACTGACACAGTGTACAGAATACCAGCAAACAAGGCAGACGGTGTTAAAATTTGTGGAACAAACTTAGACAGTATGATCACCAGATGCTGAACAATAGTCTAATTCACACCTTTCTCAATACCACTAACTATTCCTCAGTCTAAGACATAACATGTACATGCTCCTTGCCTCACGCTGGTCATAGAACAACTTGCAGCAACACTCTTCAAAAATCTTAGCAAGAGTGCATACCATTAGTAACTACTACAGGGTAAAGGAAGAGTAGATGTGTTAACAAGACAATGTTCACAAGACAGATCCCAGATCTATCCAGCTGATCAGTTAGGTCAAGAATTTAAGTTGTTAGCAGACTTATAGATGTCTAGAGGGCTTCTAGCACAAGACTCCTGTCAAAACACTTAAACAGATACACACTCTGCAAACAGAGCTCTACAGAAGTTACTAAATCATCGTATCTGCTGTGGAAGGTATTTTGCTTCCTTTTCAGTTAAATAAACCACACTGATATAGCAAATTTTGCTCTTCTTGAATTGTTTAGTAAGAGAATTTACAGAAGCAACTCTACCTCCACATGTGAAGGAGCTACAAAACATGTTTCCAGTAGCACAACTGGATGCAGAAAAGAACATCTGTCCAACTCAAAATGCAGCTGCGCTATTAGAACATTACTATTGCAAAGGTAATCTCATTTTTGCATCATGCAATTAATCCAGAAGGTCATTCCCATCTTATAAAACCTAATCTGCAACAGAATCCCCATGCTGGCACTTACATCACCCAAGGCTCGCTCCAAGCACGAGGTTAGTTTCATTAAGCCAAGAGCAACTTCTGTACTTTGTGTATGTTGTAGAACATCAAATACTTTGAGAAATAGCTGCGTGATGGGAGAGAGGAAGAATGTGGTGTTAAATATTCAGATGGAAAAATCAATTTGTCAAAGCACAGAAAGATCTAAATATTTCCCTGTGATAGCTGCTATGCAAATGTAGAAATAAAACCATTCAGAGATAAAACTGTAGATGCCCGGAAAGAAACTACTCTAGAGCATCTCCTGTCTTTTCAGTTCCAATGTATCTAGGGCCTTATATCTCTAAAAATTGCCAACAACAACTTGACACAGTAAACTTTGATATTAAGCACAGATTATTAGAAAAACAAAATTCTACTATTTTAGGTTATGGAACAGGCTCAAAGTACCTCACATTCTCTTTGTTAGAATCTAATTACACAGACAGGAGAATTAGGAGCAACTATGTGCACAAGAAGGACATCAGGTTACATTGTCCAAGCATTTTGGTTCACTGGTGTCTCTCCTGTGTTCAAGAGCCAAAATCCAAAGTGTCAACAGCCATTTCCATACCTCTGTGCAGTTTGTCCAGCGGAACCACAATGCATACTGAACTGCAAACTGCTCCTTGGTCAGAGATTTGAAGTGCAAGTGAACAGATTCACACACGGGTCCTAATGATCGTATGCTTTCGATATAATCCACACTTTGATCTAATATTGAAAAACAGAAGGTGATTAAAGGACCAAACGTCTCGAAGGTCCAACATTTTAAAATTCACAAACTGTAAAAGCTGTTACAGCTTGTACACTGATTCTTTTGTCTAGACTACTTTAGCACAAACAACACACTACAATTTACTGCCCAAAAGACCACACAGATTAAGATATAGAAAAGTGCAATGTGAAACAAGATGAGATTGAGTACCTTCTCCACAATAAAAAACAAAAAAACCCCAAAAACCTAGATGCAAGAAAATCTGGAACTAAAAAGGATTATGTTCTAATAACCTACAAGAGTATGCAAATTCCACATAATCAAACGGGAACCTAGTGCAAGCTCAGAAGGATCCATCAAGTTGCACCACTTATCTCCTTTAGAGAGTGCAGATGCATGTGGTACCTTACAGAGTGGTGTCTCTGCTCCTATTTGGTAGAGCATCTCTATAGGAAAACAAATTATTCTGACTTACTGAAAATCCAAAGGCAGGACCATGTATCATTTTTACCTTCTCTGCAAAGTAATAGCAAAGCTTGCAAAATGCATTTTGGCAAATTAAAATTCAACAAGTTCATCAGGGTACAAATACTTTCTTTTGGCTAAAGAACAATTGTAAACTGTTCTATACACAGAAGGGAAACCAAACAGTATTTATTTACAAACTAACGTTGGGAAGACAAAACGAGAAGCTGCCATTGGAAATCTGATGGAACCAGACTGTTTAAAATTTACTACAAAAGGCTATAAAGAACATAAAAGAAAGCAGTTATGAGGTAGAAGAGAATGGAACATCTTATGTACAAGCACATGAAGCTGGGAAACAAGATTAATGAAGAAGCAAAAGGAGCAGCTTGTCATGTAGCACAGACTGCATGAATCTGATGAGCCAGCAATGATCAAATACCAAATGTGGATGAAAAATGTAAGGCTCCTTGCAGGTCTAAACTGTACACACTCTAATCTGCAGCAAAACTAATGCTGTACTGAAATAAAAGATTATAACTAAGTCAGGATTGATGTGAACTGCAGTGAGATGCTGTATCAGCCTTAAATATGTCACTACTACAGCAGGTAAATACCAACCTGATCCGAGGTAACAGACATGTTGTGTTACAGTTTGCCAACATACTTCACCGTTTTCAGATAAAATATTATTAATATCATAGGGGTCTGTCTTCTCAAATCCAAGTTTACAAATTGCATAATGTACAGGTGGAGAAAGGCAAGTGGTGACTGAGTCTGACAACGCCATCTAGAACACACAGGTAAAATAAAGTTATTGTATTAAAAAATTACATCAGAATGGAGATTATTAGAGCATCCCCACAGGCACCAACACAGTTAGTAACAGCATCTGTAAAGAAGTTGTCAAGATTTGCCACTAAACTTTCAACCCAGCATATCAGGAAGGGAAGAAACTCCTTCCTGTGAGAGCGCTGAGGCACTGGAACAGGCTGCCCAGAAAAGCTGTGGCTGCCCCTGCCCTGGAAGTGTTCAAGGCCAAGCTGGATGAGGCTCTGGGCAACCTGCTCTGGTGAGAGGTGTCCCTGCCCATGGAAAGGGGGTTTCAGCTAGATATCTCTGAGGTCCCTTGCAACTTAAACCATTCTAGGATTCTATGAATTTGGAGCATAACTACTTTATGGAAAACTGAGGGGAAGAAGTGCTGCACAAAGCCTGGAAGGAGTATTTCTGAATGGTTCTGTCTACTGAAGTGATGCCAAGACGGATTGAAGCAAGAGGGTCACATTAATATACAACTGTCTGTCTAATATCTGAGTTCACAGGGAGAGTGATCCTACTTGAAGTAAAATCAAAAGCTTCAGTTCTTTTGATCAGCAAAATCATGATGGTGGGGTGAGGGGTGGGTGGGATGTGAATTCTGCATTAACTGGTAGTAATGGTAGAACAACTCAAGCACAGACATCATCTGGTCTAACCAGAAAGACGAACTGGCTCAGAGGCACAGATTTAAATCTGTAAATATATACGTGTAATTGCAAAACCAACCCAAACAAACCCCAAAACCCAAACAACGTAAATACTTCTGATTTAGTAGCAAACCTCACGCTCCCTCATTAACCACAGACAGACAATCAAGCGACTGAAAACAAATACAACCAATACAAGAAGATCAAGTCCTCTTTAATTAGGAGGCAGAACTAACCCACTGAAACAGCATCACCGAGTCCATCGCTTCAAGGACAACGTATTTACACTGCCGAGCCAGGGCCGTTTCCGCACAGGAGCGAGAAGGGGCCGGCAGTAACCCCCCGCCCGCGCGGCCCCTCCCACCCCGCTCCCGGCA
>JAOXOE010000256.1:30430669-30471248 GCA_028565055.1 Phoeniculus purpureus
CCCCACGAACCATCGTCGCCGGCGCGCGCCATGGCCCCGCGGTGCTGCCGCGCTCAGCCCCCGCCGCTCACGTGACACCAGCCAACCCCCTCCCCGCCGCCCCATGTAAATAAAACCACCGGCGCCGAGAACGCGGCTCTTAAAAGGGCCCCGCCCGGTGGGGCCCGCAGCTACAGCTCCCCCGATTCCTGCAGCACCGGCCCAGTCGCGTGGCCCCTTTAAGCGGCGCCTACGTGCGCTGAGTGAGCGGGCGGCGGCCGCGGCGCTACGGGGCCCGGCGAGGCGGCTTGAGTCTGCCGCGTAACAGGAGGCCTCTCACGGTCCACCCCCCGCTTGCCCCCGGTGTCGACTTAACCCCTCCCTTTCGTTTCCCCAAGTGTCGCCTTGTAACCCACCCGCGGTGGCGGTTGTGGGCGGGGGGTTGGCGCGTTCCCGGGCTGCTCCCGCTCCTTCCCTCCGAAAAGTCGTTACGCGCCTGTCCGGTGCAAAGTTTTGAGTGCGGTGGCGCGCACGGGCCTGAGGAGCCTCGGCGGCCGCTGAGACTGCACCGGCGTGTCTGTGTGCCCAGTGTTGGCTGCACACTGGCGGCTGCTTTTCAAAGGCAACTTGGGGCTTCCCCGTTACATAATCAGCGATCCTTAGGCAGATCTTACGTTGGTAAGCATGCCAGGAATTTGTGATTCCTCCTTAGGTCGTCAGGACTAACAGAAACATATGTTTCAAAGGGAGGAAGGAGCTTTTCTTGGTAATGTTTGACTTCCCGTGTAAACAAAACCACAAGACTGCTTCTGATTACTGTTTTGGGCACAATAATAGTTGTCTTAGATGGCAATGCGAATGTTTCCTTTTTCTGCAAAGTCCTCTGCAGAGAACTCATTTCCTATAGAGTGTTTTAGCCTGTGTGGTGGAACTTCCTGAAGTTTTCAGCGAATACGAAGGCAGAGCTGGAAGCGGAGGACGTTCATCTCTACTGTGCTATGGGTGCTCACACTTTTTAGCAGATTTGATAAAAGAGGAGAAATTACTGCGAGTCACTTACTCTGAACTGTCAGGTGGAGATCCAAGCAATGCACGGCTTTGCCCCTTGTGTTTTTATCTAGTAGTGGAAAAGGTTTGGAGTGCAGTCCTGTTCCTTCTGGGAATCAGGGATGAATTACTGATGAGACATGGAAGTGTCACAAAATAGTGTGAGGTCACTTTGGGAATTGCTGTTTGGTTTGAGCTTATGCGGAGTATTCTAAGCAGTACTAGCAAATGGTATTACTAGTAATACTTATGGAGGTGCTATTTAGCTGATTTTTTTTTTTAAAGTATAGCTGTATTAAGTAAGCACAGTTTCATAACGTTTCAATTTTTTATTATTTTCCTATTTGTTTTCTATTTGTCTTTCTTGCTGCTCCACAAGGAAATAAAATACTTGTAAAGAATCATGGAAAAAAAAATGAAATAAACCAAACATACAGGAGATAGGCTTTTTCCTTGTGGCCTTTTGATTATAGTACTGTGAAGTGCTACATAACACAAGTAATGTAATCTCATTTGCAGGAATATGTTTAAATGGTATTTCCAGTGATACGGTATATAAACCTACTAGAAGTAAAGACATTGGCTAAGGTAGAGGTAGTAATTGCTCTTGTCATTATTTAACAAATACATATAATTGTCCTTGATCCTTTTATTTAGATAATTCAGTTATTATTAAACTTTTCATATAAGTTAAGGAACAAGATTCTCATACTTCAGTTTCAGTTACCGCTGGTGACCACAGGCAATTCACTTTAACACGTCTGCTTTCTGTTTCTCAAGTGTAATCCTGAAAGGATGGTCACTAAATGCTTTCAGTTGACAACAATTGTTGACCACAACTGGACAACAAAGCAGTATAAAATGCAAGAAGACTAACAGAATGATTGGACTGCTAGATCTTGTAGGCTCTTTGGTTTTGATTGGATCGCCTTCCTTTTCACCTTTTATTTCACTTTCTTTATATAGTTGTTATTAAATCTGAGTAGTGACAACTGTAAGTTAACTCCTGAATATTTCTTCGCAATACAGCTTTGCAATACAGCTGTTAGAATAAAAACTGAAGCTGTGTTGTTTCTTTTCCCCGCCAAAAAAAAGGCTTTGCCACCTCCTGTAGTAATCTTCTTGCAACTCTGTACTTTTCCTTTGATTTTTAACTGTATGTTCCTAAACTCCTGTGTTGGTTTGGGTATTTTCCTTAATTTAATAAGCATCAGCTCTCAGCAAGAGCTTGATGGTTTTGCTCTGTCCTTGCTTTTGTTGTTGACAGTTAGTCTGATTAAGTGAATTTGTCTTGTTCCCAATTGTCACCAATAAGGGAAGTTTGCTGGCTTTGCAGCTGCCTGGCCATGCTGGTGCTGTAGTTAATTTCCATCAAGACTGATGAACTTGGTGGTCAGAGCTACGGCTCTCTCTATTCAGTGCTCCAGTTATGCAACAGGTGAGAAATTACCCAGTTCTCCCTCTGTGCCACTACGTGTCAAGCAGCTAGTTTATAGTAAAGAATAATTTGCTAAGTAAGCTGTCCTGTGTATTCTTTGTAGAGAGTGTTACTAAGTGTTTCATTAGTTCAGGTAGAAACTGGATTGCCTTGCAGTATTGTTTGAACCTTTACACCATCTACTAAGTACTCGTAACTTCATTAATGTTTATCTTCATTTTTCTTTCAGGATGACACAGAAGAAAATTCCAATGATGGCAGTCAGCCATCCAAAAGACGACGTATGGGCTCAGGAGACAGTTCTCGGAGCTGTGAAACTTCTAGTCAAGACCTTGGGTAATAACATTTTTTACAATTCCCGCTTTTTTATAGGTAGTCCTTCTGTGTTGTTTCATATGATTTTCTTTCTTTGCTTGTATAGTCTTCCTATTTCTTTCTACACTGAGGCAGTGTCCTGTGAGTAACTACCTGTCTTTTCCTCTCAGCGTATTTCAAGATGTTTTATTTTGAGGTGACACAAAATGTGCTGCAGCTAATTTACAATCAGAAGCACAGCTTACATGTTTTTAAAATGCAATTTGAGTGAGTTTGGACACAGTAGTACCTCCTTTTCCTGATGTCCCATCCTCTTGACATGGATATGTCTTTATGTTCTGTCCCTCAGCATGTTGTTGAATGCTGGTTTGCAGAAGTACATGTGATATGGGATGTAAGAAAGTGACTTTGAAATGGGTCTTCTAAAGTGCTTGTCCAGCTTCTTAGCTGTTGTTTGTTGACATGTAACTGAATTACTGAATTTCTGGAAAAGTCCCTCTTAAGGCTTCTTTGATCTGTTCTAATATTGTTCTTAGATACAGCTACTTTCCTGCTGAAAACTTGATAGAATACAAGTGGCCACCAGATGAAACAGGCGAATACTACATGCTTCAGGAGCAAGTCAGTGAATATTTGGGTGTGACTTCCTTTAAAAGAAAATATCCAGGTATTTCTTTTAAAAGTTTTTCTTCTAAAAATCTTTGCCTTCATACAATTTGGATGTGATTTGTATCTCTGACTGTAGCATGAGCCAGGTGATTAAAAAACGATGTGGGCAAAAGCAGGCCTGAATTATGTGTGGTGTACTTTTCTTTTTACTGTCATATTGTATGTGTATCCTGTGGTTTTCAGAGTAGCTTACAACGTTTTGGTATTGCCACTGAAAGTTTGTGAACAAGTCCCTTTTGAAAATGGACCTCAGTTTTACTTTATTATTGATTTACTGTGTAGCTATATCTCTGTGTTCTGTTTCCTGAATTGTGGTAGCATTTGTACACCGTGGAAGAATTTAAAAACAAAACTAATTTGAGAGGGAGGTTCTAGGTATTTGAGCCTTCATTATTTAGAATTCGAATAATAGAATCACTCAGATTAGAAAAGACCCTTCGGATCATCGAGTCAAGCCTGGTTCTTCTGTCATAGAATTTATTAAGGTTAAAAGAAAACCAGAATGTTTTTCTTATCAGTGCTTGATAATGTTTTGTGCATCTGAGCTCATGCATCAGGTTTCTTCAGTGTTTCTGCAAGTCATTATACAGACAGACTACTCAGAAAAAACTGACCATGTCCTTATAGTGTGTATTAAATTTAAAATTAATTTCTGAAATTGTCGTGGTTGTAGGAATGGTATACACAGACCGACTGCCTGGAAACAAAATTGCCTATGGCTTGAAATTGTTTGTGGCTGAATTTGGGTAACTGCACACGTTTGTATTGCTCTGTTTTGTTTTCTTTGGAGATTTAGAAAGAAGAGATCTATCTCACAAGGAGAAACTCTACCTCAGAGAACTAAATGTTATCACAGAGACTCAGTGCACACTAGGTAAGAGAATTAATTGTTTGATTCCTTTTACACTATTTAAAATGTAACACTGAAAGTGTGATTGAGTTTGGTAAAGAATGACATCACTTTTGGCTAAAAACATACATTCCAAAATGAAAACTATTTTATTACTAATTTGTGTAAATTGGCCATGAAGTATCGGCATTCCAGATTGTGCTGGTTTAGGGGCATCACTCAGATTCATTATTAAAAAGTAAGTTTTGTGTCCACTCTAATTACTTAGTGAAATTGCAAAATCCCGTGTGTGTTGTACAATAACTCTTAGAACTTTTTTCCTCCTTCTAGACAAGAGAACACCGTAATTTTCCAAATTAAAAAGTCCTTCAGTCTTGTTTTGCTCATATAGTCAGAACTCGGCAAACATTAGCGTATCCTGCATGGTTCAGCTTTGTGTTAGAAGGGTGTACGTTAAAGCACTTTCGTGTATTTGAAACGGAATGATGTCATTGATGTGGGTGATGTTGAAAGAGCTTGAAATTTTCTTCTCTGCTAATGCTTGTGTCGTTGAGCCTGGTAGATGTTACATTTACACATATTTTTCTGTATATTGTGTATTGTGTAAATGTAACATCATTTTATTTACTAACAATATTTGATACATGGACTTTATTTCTCACTGGACAACTCTCTTGATTATCTCTTTTAACTTAAATACATGGGAGAGAACAGTACCTAATTTTTTGCCATAGAAGCAGAATACTATATTCTACCTCATATCGAATAGATGTGTATCGAGTAGATGTGTGTCGAGTTAGCTGTGTCTCTTTTTTTATCAGTGGTAGTAAGTGAGTCAATTTCCATTCTTTTGTCATGTTTGCAGATTAGTTGCATTGGAATCTTTAAAGGAAGAGTTCTACATTGTAACTGCAAACTGAGGCAGACTTCCGAACTTCAAATGCTTTAACTGGAGGTCAGAGTCTGTGTGCAGTTTGCTGCCCTGAATTGCCCTCACAGTGATTCTTCCTTAGTTTGTATAGAAAGGTTATGTAAACATCTTAATTTCAGTTAAGGTTCTTCAAGTTGATGAATTTAACACGTCACCAATACTGAAACTGAAATTAACAGTTCACCTGGTCCCTCTTAGAACAGAGGTTCTCCCTCCTGGAGGACTTTAATAGGTGGCTGATTTAGTGTGAAGGTGTCTGTATTGGTAAGGAAGAAAAGAGATGAGCCTTAGCTGCCTGGGTAGACACAGACTCCTAATAAGCCTTGAAACTAAATGGCACAAGTTGCTTCCTTGAGAATCATTGTGCACAGCCGTCTGTTGTCTTCAGCAGCTCAGAAACCTGAGCTGATTTTTGTGGGATATAAATAACGTACAGTTAGTTTTGCCAGGTAGCATCATTATTGCTTTTTATCTATTTTTAGGTCTAACAGCTCTGCGTAGTGATGAAGTAATTGATCTTATGATTAAAGAATATCCTGCCAAGCATGCTGAGTATTCTGTTATACTGCAAGAAAAAGAACGTCAGCGAATAACAGATCATTATAAAGAGTACTCTGTAAGTAACTATCGTGTAAGTGAACTAGGTCTGTAACGTGGAGTATAAGAAAAGGCTGTGCTCAGACTGGTAGTGGAATGTATGTGAATTAATAAAATTGCTTCTATTCCAGCAAATGCAGCAGCAGAACACACAGAAAGTAGAAGCCAGTAAAGTTCCAGAGTATATTAAAAAAGCTGCAAAGAAAGCTGCAGAATTCAACAGCAATTTAAACCGAGAGCGGATGGAAGAAAGAAGAGCCTATTTTGATTTACAAACACATGTAGGCAGATTTAAATTTCTTACCAATGTCAGTACGTAGCTCTTTGCTTGTTTGAGTAAAGCTGGTTTTGTTACCATTTAAACTATTTTATTATCTATTTTGTCTTATTTCAGTTGTGTAGGGACTTGAACAGTTTTGTTTAGAATGGCCAATACTGCTAAAAATATGAAAGTCGTACATATTTAATGTGGAAGTGTTTAAATCTGAAAAGTCTTGAGGAGCTTTAAAAATTTCAATGTTACCTTGTTGTCCTGTCTTTAATCTGCTGGGGGTAGCATAAAACTGGGAGGGATGTTCAAGTTACAGAGAAGCTTCTGTTGCTATTTTATCTGTTCATATAGATGGCAAGTTCCTTTTGGAATACCTCCAAAAACTTGCCAGAGCAATACTACGGTATTTAACCTCTAAAAGAGTGCTGCCTGTCAATGTTATGCCATTCTTTTTGTTAGGAATTACAGTATTTTAGCATTCAATGTATTTCCTGCTTCTGTGCCTCATTATGAATAATTAAACTTTGAAGCAGGACTGTTCTGTTTATAAGACATTCAGGTAGAAATGTTCTCTATTTTCTCTGTATTACATGGCAGTCTGTTATGGAGAGTTTGTTTTTCTTTTTATTGGAGTTTTACGTCCAATGTTAGAGAGAACGTAGTGGATAATTAGCTTTTTTTCTAAGGGAAGGCAGCCTCCTCTACAAGCTTATGCTTTCTATTTATTAATGTTGTTAATGGCATTTTTTTTATACACTGCAGTCTGGTTTCAGAATCAGGTGTATTCTCACTATTCTCGGCCAGTATGGACCAACAGATAATTCTTGCTAAAGAATCCAGTCACAAACGTTAATGTTTAGACTTGTTAGAATTTAATTTTTTAAATTTTTTTTTATAAAACACGTAATAAATAAGTAGTCTTACCTAATATTCATTCAATTCCCTACTTAGTGAGTAGATTTAATCTGTAATACTGTTTTGTGACTGAAATCTCTTATTGTTGCAATGAGTTGGATTTTCCATGAGAGAACTCGGGTAACTGTTTCAGCTCAAGAAACCTGTCTAGTGAAAAAAAATACTTTGGGATAGATGGTAAGGAAGGCTTAAAGGTTTGTATGTGAAACAAAAAGGTAATTGTTTTGTATTAAACAATGCAGATTATCCAGGTGCCTCAAGGGAAATACAAAATCTTACCTACCGAGAGAACAAAGGTTAGTCCTTACCCAGTGGCTCTCATACCCGGCCAGTTCCAGGAGTACTACAAAAGGTATTTTAAAAGCATCTTAACTGCAGATTATGTTGCATCAATTTATTTTCTCTACATCTAGCTGACTGAAAATGTTACAGTGTATTTACTGTAAGGGTTTAAATTAACATTATGTTTAGAGATACTCGCTAGTTTAATAGATGCAGAGTGACAGCTTTTGTCAACAGAACAATACAGGCTGCAGGAGCACTGTTGCCACTGATGTAGTGCAGTGCCCAAAATTTGGCTCAGATATTTACTGTTGTAAAAGGAGACAGTGATTTCGCTCCTGCCATCCTCCTATATGTACTTATGATGTACCTCTTTATGTGTTCAGAGATTAGTGTTGCTACAAGGGTTGGACTTGATGATCTATTAGGTCCCTTCCAACCCTGGCAATACTGTGATACATCAAAACGTCATGCTGGCATGTGTTTTCCCTGTGGCGGTCTTACTGTCCTTCTCAACATTTTTAGAAAGTTTGTAATTTAAAAAATGGATCGGTCTCATAGGCTAAATTTGATGTTGGATTTGTGAGAAATCTTGCTAGTTGGATCTTTGTACTCCATGTACTTGACTCTATACAAATTTATGACTTTGTCAGCAGTGTGCTCCATTTGACATACACTTACTGAATTGATCATCACTGCCTCGTCCTTTGCATCTGTACAACAGAGATGGAATTCATCCCATACATGTGCAGTGTTCTTTAGAGAGACTCTCTGTGTATTCCTTGCTTATTCCTCTGTGTGTGCCAACAGCCCACCCCAAATCTGCATGTTTCAGAACATTCTTGAACGATTTCAATGTTACTAAATTAATTGAATTAAAAAAATCATAGCTATCTTGTTTATTTTACACTTCTTAGATGCAAGTGAATCTTCATAATGAACTTCATAACCTTCATAATTAATCATGTCATGTTCTTTACAGTGCTTGCCCTTAGTAGTAAGAGGACTTTTGATTTTTTCCTTAGTATTTGAAGTTTATAAGAGTAGGTTACACATGCTAAGCTGCATCTAGCTGTAAGCAATGTGATTAGATCATCACATCCTTCCGAAATCATTCTTTTATATGCGTCTCTTGTTCTGCTTCGGTAATCAAGAAACTCAGACATATAGCTGTATTGAAGTATTTGTAAGCAGCATGACTTAGATATTGATGCGCAGACATGAATTAATTATTTTTTAACTTCAGATACTCTCCAGATGAACTTCGTTACTTGCCATTAAACACAGCTCTTTATGAACCTCCTTTGGACCCAGAGCTGCCTGCGTTAGACAGTGACGGAGATTCAGATGACGCAGAGGAAGGGCGGGGTGAGGAAAAGCGGAAAACCAAAGGCAATTCGGTGAGACAAATTGAAAGTATTCTTCAACAAAACAGTCCTTTCCCTTTGCTTTTGTTAGTTTCAGTAGTTTCTTAGTAGAATCCGTAGCATTTTCAAAATGGAGGTAAATCAAATTAGTTTATTCTTGGTTTAGTAGTTCTCTTTATAATACTGCTCTCCAGCTTTCAGTTCTGATCCATTTTTAAAGTAAATTGAGAGAATGATTGAAATTTCAAGCTTTCTTCTTTTTAGAGAAGTCTTGAAGAATCTTCACAGCTCTGCAGCTCTTTGTTACGCCCTTTTCCCCAAAGGGAAGCTGCTAGCATTTCTGAAGGAAATGAACACTTATAGGTGTTCAGGTCACTAAAGTGAAGGTGTTGATCACCTGATACTTTTACTTGTGACATAGAAGCAGGTAGTACTCAATACAGGAGCAGTTACTTTATTCCAATCTAAGCATAAAAAGTGCTGGTTTTTGTTTTGCAGTACATCTTTAAAAGATGGTTTGCCTGTTGATGCAAACACAAAATTAACTGTTACTGGGAGTTAAGAGAAGCTTTCACATACCTGTCTTAACAGTGTTTTAAATGTTCAAGAGCAGCTGAGGTTCAGCTGCTGAGTTCCACTGAACCACTGGTATAATGGTATAGTTAGTGTGCTGGTGACAATCATGTTCCAAGAGTTGAACCCTCATTTTAAGAGAAACAGAATGTGAAGTCTCAGGTGAATTTACCAGTTGCTAGTTCAGTTGACACATGTGTTAGATGGTGAGTATGTATAATACTAAATTATACCATTTACATACTTGCTTTCTTTGAATAGTCATAAGATGCTCCTAACTGAAGCAGAAAGGAGGGGCTCAACTTGTAGGCTAACAAGGGAAGGAGATAGCTGTTAATGTACCCTTTCTGCTTGCATTTATTTTTGAGAAAAAGAAGTAATTTACATGTAGCATGCAAGTTGTCAACTCAAAATTTTGGTTTAATCACACTCCAGCATTTTTACAGTTGGTCTTTAACCATTTCTTCCTAGTTTCCTTTTCCACTGACTTCCACTCCTCTTAACGGTAAAGAAAAGTAACTGGACCCAGCAGACTGTCCTTTCATTTTCCACAGAAGTTCAGAAGGCTTTTTGGTGACAGAATGCAGAAAGGAAAACGTCCTTGTGTTGGAAAAGTGTAGGGAAAATGTAAAATGAGATTTCTGTGAAGTAGGTTTGGCTATGGGAGCAGAGTTGTTTGTTAGTCATTGGGGCATATTCTTGGGGAAAAATACCTGTTGAACACAGAAGTTGTGAGGCCTCTTCTAATGAGTTTTGGGCTGCTTGTTATTCAACAGATCTTCCCTGATGAGTCTTACAACACATGCTAATGCTTTTTCCTTTTTCCCTTGCCCCACTTTTGGAGTCAGGTAGCAATATTCCTGTTCTGTAGTGTTTTAATGGGCCTGTCCTAAATGACCTCCTTAAATAGTGGTGGAAAGAAAACACTTCTTGTTGCTGCTTAGTTTCCTTTGCTTTTGTCTTATACTCCTCCCCTTGCCTGTGTCTCTTGTCTGTTTTGATTTTAGGCTCTGAGGCATAGGCTGATTACTGTTACGTTTGTACAGACTGCCTTTCCCTGTTGTTATTTGGCCTTTTTGATTTCTGTTGTAAAAATGTGATTTTTGCTTTCTTCTGGAGATTTTTGAAGGCCTTTATTAACGCTTTCCTTTATGAAAAATCCCGTGCTGCTGCTCTTAATTATGCTTACATTGATCTCTCGCCCTCTTTGAACCTCTTCTCCTCTTTCTTGCCTCCTCATTCTAAGAAAAACAAACCAAAACAAAAGCCCTAAACTTAACTGCAGCATAAATTCTCTTTGGTTCTATATTAAATATCAAAGTGTGTTTTGCCTTTGGAATTCTGCTACTGCAATCCAAATTAAATATTCAGATTGCTCTTGGTGAAAACAGCAGGTGAGAGTGGCAGAAAAAAACCTTCACGTGTTTAATTCCAGGCAGTGCTGTTTTATAGTACACTTCAAATGCATGGCAAGGGCATTTTTAACTGCTCCTGGCCCTTTACTTTGTAAAACAGCATCTTGCATATAGTGGATTTCTTGCTGAATTTAAAGGAAAACGGTTCAAAGAATTATGCTGTTGTGCTCTCCATTCTGGTGTTGAGACCAACTGGAAAACATGACTGCTGTTGCTGATGCCAGTCTCTTAGCATGAAAAAAAATAATTAAGGTTATAAGCAAAAATGTTCTAGATTGTGATGTACCCCTTGCTCTTGTAGAAGGAAAGATGTATCCTTCTCTTACTTTAGTTGGCTCTAAGGGGGCATAGCAAAGACTTGTCTGCCTATCCAAAAAAATAAAAAATATAGCTATGGTATTTTTATTATAGGACAATTCGTCTGGCAATGTATCTGAAGGTGATTGCGCCACAGACAACCAGGAGGATTCTTTTCAGGGAAGACAAAAAACAAGAGACAAAAGTTCTACTCCAAGAAAAGATGGTTCCAAACGTTCTGTTTTATCCAAATCAGTTCCTGGGTACAAGGTAGAAGAAAAAAGCCCCTGACTGAACTTCTTTACAGACCAGCTTCTCTCTGAAATATTTGTTTTATTAATAATACGGAACTTATGCTTGCTGTACTTTACTAGCTGCTCTCCTGTTGTGTTCTCCATCTGTTTGCTTTCTTATTTCCTTTTGGCTTTTATTTCACGTGGGCCTTTCCTTTACCCTAGCAATACAGTGGCCTCTCTTTCTGTAAATGTCATAGATTTCCAGTTAGTGACACCAGAAAAATCCATTGTGGGTTTGTCATTGGAGCTCCTATCTTTCTATCTGCCTTAACACAGCAGTCAGAATTACCTGCCCGTTCAAAGACAGCATTCAGTATGCTTTTTTTTAATATATGTACTTTGTGTGGCAGCATACCAAGAGAATCAGTGCTGTAAAGTGCAGCTGTGTGGCCGAACATACTGCTATGAGGTTCATTTTAAATGCAGCCTTTTCATCCTGAGATGTACAGGATGGAAGGCAAGAAGCTTACTACGGTTGTATAGGCAATACCATGTAACCACTTGAACAGTACATGGAAAAGAGCTTTTTATATAGCTTGTACTCTGTAGAAACAATTGTGGGCAATATGCTTTTATCTAAGCTAAAACCTTGCTGAGTATGTGAAGACATTTCAGCTGTCAAGCAGTTATTGCCAAACTTTAGACCCAAATCTTCAGTATTACTGTATAATTAGAAAAGTTAAAAACAAGATTAAGATAAAAAGTTGGAATTGACAGGCATTATTTATGTGTCATTACTCTGCATATTAAGAGTAGATCTGAGGATAACGTAACACTTTCAAAGCACATTATTGTCTAGTCCTGTTCCGCTGAAGGGAATGAGAAATTTCCATTGACTTACGTGAGAGCAGGAATAGACCTGTGAAGAAGGAAAACACTACACTGAGATAAAGTATTTAGCAATCAAGACTTCTTATTAAGAGAGGTTATGAGAAACTGTCTCAGCAAAAGTGAGCTGTCGGTGGTTTGCATTTTATATCCACAAATATTTACTGTCTGTATTTACCCAGTTAATAGTATATAAGCTATAACTGATGTTAAGAAGCTAATTTCCAGCAAGAATTGGGCAGCTTTGATTACATTTTCTCTACAGAGTGCCTGCACAAGTTCATAACAGACAACAAGCTCTAGTTGTGTTTTTCTCTTTTCAGGAACTCATTAAGAAATATGCAAACTATGGAGATTTAGACTGTGGTACCATATGTATATTTTTTTATATGTAGCTTTGTAAATGGCTGTAGGCACAGAATGCATACCAGTATTCCCATGAACATGAAACCCAACGGTAAAGCTTAAAAGCTTTATTTAACTTAACATTAGAGGTTGTGCACTGCTGGTTTACAGAAGTTTCACTTAAGTGTGAAGTACTCCAGTGTTTGATTAGTCCAATCTGTGAAATGGCCTTATGAATGTGCACAGAGAGACAACTGGTGGAGCAGAACTGTTCCACCAGACAAAGTACTGCACTTATAATTGTAAAACAGTAATGGATAGTACACAGTGTTGCATTCTGAAAAATGGATTCCCATAGAAACTACTTAGTGATTCAAAATCACTGGTGATGTTGGTAATGAGGTGTTACTGTAAACTTCAAGTGCCACATCTTGGCAATGTCAGCATTCCTTGCTTGCATCAGCCATCAGGCTGTTGATAAGTCAAAGGTCACGATGCTGCACTGGGAGAGTGAGAGGGTTGGCTTTCTTGTTTGTGGGAACTTTTAAATGTTTAAATGCTTTCAGTAAACCCAGCAAAATGAGCTGTTTTCACTGGTAAGACAGAAGGATTCTTGTTTGTTAGTCTACAAAGTCACCAGGTAATGATATACCGTTTGTGCCTGAATTGAAGGCACTTTGAATTGAAGGCTTAATTCGTTTAAAATGTTGTCCCTGTGAATTCTAAACCTTTGTAATGCTTTTGTTCTGTATCGTTCTCTAATATTTGACTATTTTTGTAGAACAGTGATCTTTTGGTTGTGTGTAGTTAAAACTGAAGGATAAGTGCTAGGCATCAACCTGCAAATGTGTAGTTATAACCGCATTGAGTATTACAGGATTCACACATTTCCACTGAGTTATTTTTAAGTAAAAGAAATAATGTATTTTATACGGAGCCATTTTTATTGTCAGTTCTTTAACAAAGAACAGTTAGCATGTGTTTTACATTTTGTCACATTACAAGTAGCAGCAAGTCGTTGGTGCAGGGCTGGCTACTACAATTGCACACACAGGGTACTGTTAAAAGTACAGGAGATTTTTTGCACATGAAACTCAAATGTATTGAGAAACTCTTATTTTAGAACACTTGTGATTCGGGTCACTGTGTATGAAAATGGACTGCTTTGCATTCAGAATAGTTCCATATCAAAATGGTGTAGCTGCAATGCTCACTTAGAGCTGCAGCACAGCAGCATGGAAGCGAAAACTTACAGAGCCGGCAGAGTCATTGTTTTGACTCCGTATCGGTTTTCTCTCCGTTCCTCATCCCAATAAGATGAGGATGTAGAAAGCAAAATTTAAATCAGATGGGACACTATGACTTCCCATTTATAGTCAATAGACTTTTTTCATAGCATTTCTAAAAGCCACTTATGGTGGTAGAACTTGAACTGATTTGAAATGTGAATAATCTTGCATTTTAATGTTTTATTTTTATAAAAATACTTCCATACTATTGGAACTTCATTATTAATAGGCTGTAATTCTTACCCCATATAACATGCACGATTTCTTAATTAAAACAATTTAGTGAAGTAAGACTAGATGGAAGCATTGTTAATAAATGCATCTATATCACTGTCTAGAGTTGTGTATCAGAGTGTTAACTGCACGTACCCTGATGCAGGTGCTGAAAAGCAGCTCACTTTAGTTTGCTGGATACCAAGGAGTTACGCTGCTGTACATTAAAAAAGGTAGTAAACCACACAGTAGAGTCTGATTAGAAGACTTGCACTTGCTGTACTAGAAAGGCTGGTTTGCGTAGAAATAGATAAAAGCACAGTCAAAAACAACAGTTAGAATGTAGCCTGAACAACAGAAGGGTGAATGCTGCAAAACTGAGGAGGTTTAAGTATGTGCACCTTCTGTTGGGAGGAGCATGTAGGACACATAGAGTAGTGACCAGTAAAAGTTTGTGTGATTTTTTGCTTCCATTATATTTATTATTTTGTAGAAATGTTTGTGAATGTTAGACTTCTTCTATTGTTTTATTCTATTTATGTATAAAACAGGTTGACTCTGCTTTTTTTAAATAAATAAGCAAAAAAAAGTCTGTATGAATGCCTTTGTCATCTTTTGAAGGAAGTTACCTATAAACATATGGTGTTTTCTTTTCTTAGATAAAACTGTTTAGACCAGACAATTTGAAGCAGGCTGCAGCCATGTTTTAACTTAAAAAGCTGATTGGAAACTTCAGAAAACTTAAAAGCAATACATTCTGACTCCTTTAAAATGACTCAGGGTGTTTATTATCTGGGTAAAAATGGCTGGGAAAATAGACCTTAAAGTGAAGTTGTACTGCAAAAGATCAGTTCTTCTTCCTACATGTCGCTAGTGGCTGACTGGGGCTCTTATTTACTGACAAGCCACTCAGTTTCATAGAAAACAGGTTGATGTGTCTTGAACTCCCTTTACTAGCTGCGTCTTTGCAGCCACCTTTTGTAGACTCTGGCTCTAATGAGTTTAACATCAGTGAGAACTATATTAATTTTAAATGGCATTTCTTTCTAGTGTCATTATGCAGAGGTCAAAGCTCAACAGTTTAACTGCTGCAGTGTTTCTGGAATTTGTATTGCCTTGCTTCTTCCTTGGTCCTCAATGGGTAAAACCCCGCTGGTGTATCTCTTGGGTTGGGACACGGAATGCAACACAAGTACTAATCTTTGGATCAGTCTGCTCTCTCTCATCTTTTAAATGCATCCCACGGACCCAAATACACTCCAGATGATCACTTGGAAGCTGATGAATGTAAAACTGTAGCTAAATGGAAGAGTGTACTTCTTACAATGATTATGACCAAATACAAGGAAGAACAGCAAAACAGCCACATACAGCATAGCTAACCAGATAGTTAGAAGCTAATGATAGAAAACTCAAGTTCCTTGCTTTTATAATTGTTTTCTATATTTAGGAACAAATATGCAAATGGAAAATGGTATTTAGTTGCTTCCATAAATAGGAAACCTGTTTGGAGATTCATTAAGAAGTATTCTATATCAGAAAAAAATACCTGACCTTTTTAATGCTGCGCCGCGTTTAATTTACAGGGAGGGGAGTGCTAGCTGGTGAATTCCTAGGAAGAAGCAAGTACGTGCTTTTGCTCTAGTTTGATTTACATACAGTTCCACACGTGCCAAATGCAAATACTTCTGTAGTTAATCTACAGTTTTTTTAAGTGCCGATGCTTGTCATTTGATGTTGTATGATTTAAGTTTCACCTGTCGTAGTTCATGAATTTTGAGAGTTAAGGAGATATATGACATTTCCTTTTAAACCTGTGCATGTCTCTGGACTGAATTTATAGCCCTCTTCTACCCTTCCAGCCAAAGGTCATTCCAAATGCTATATGTGGGATTTGTCTGAAGGGTAAGGAGTCCAACAAGAAAGGAAAAGCTGAAGCTCTTATACATTGCTCCCAGTGTGACAACAGTGGTAAGTATCTGCATACACTAAGAGGATTCCTAAGGGAGTTGTCTGGCAGATCTTTCTCTGGAAATCTTTAGTGAACTACACTTGCGTGTGAACAGTTCCATTGCCTTTTCTGTCCTTTGTTACAACTCCTCTATTTAATGTTACGTGTACTTGCACGTTCTGTGAGATCTCGACAGGAGGTGAGTCAAGCTTCAGCTTCTGTGAAAGCAAACAGTCTAAGTAATCAAAAGTTTCATTTTGGATGTAAAAGCCGTAATATTGGTTTTAATCTAGGCCACCCTTCTTGCCTTGACATGACCCCGGAGCTTGTTGCTATGATTAAGACTTACCCCTGGCAATGTATGGAGTGTAAAACATGCATTATATGCGGGCAGCCTCACCATGAAGAAGAAATGATGTTCTGTGATGTGTGCGACCGTGGTTATCACACATTTTGTGTGGGGCTTGATGCTATACCTTCAGGTAATAAAGCAAAAGTGAATTGTTCCCTTCCCATCCCCTTTGAGGTCTGGGTGTCCTTTGTCAGGGTTGATATATGCTTTGCTTCTGAAATAATAGTTTCAAACAAGCGTGGAGGGTATGAGGGGGCAATACTGTAGGAAAGCATTCACACTGCAGAACTCAATGTATTTATTAACCTTTATTTCTGTGTATTTGGTTGTGCACAGTTTAACCTGGCAATTCCTGTATAAGAACTATAGTTGACTTTTACAACAGAATCCAAACAGATCTGCTCGGAAGTAGGTGGAGTTTTTCTCCCATATCCACAATACTGAGAATAATTACTCTTTTCATAAAAGAAACCTGTAAAGAAGCTGTATTGCTGCATATTGCTGGATTATAGCTTTCACATTAGTGAAGTGTTTGTGCAATTCAGGTTCTAAATCAATGAGCATGCTCAATTTAGTATCGTAAACACCTTTTTAAACCTCTTCCTTAATGTTTTTTTTCTTAAACATCAAAGCTGAAACTGAAGTACCTAGATGTCAGGCTACCTGTACCTTAAAGTTAACCTGGTCACTCCTATCACCTGGCCAGCTCAAGGCAGTGATAAAGAAAATACCTGCTAGTACTCCTGCTTTTCATGTAACACTAAATCCATGGTAAGATCAATCATGACTAAGTGGCTGCAGAATCTGAACAAAATCAGACTGTATCCCAAGCAGCCTTTATGAGTCCAGCTGATGTAATATAAACAACTAAATGCATCTCCTCTTTGCTCAACCCATATTGTTCCCTCAGTAAATGAGTTTCAGCACAAGGTCTGCTGATGGATCCCTGCCAGCAGTTTCATCTGTGCTGCCTGAGTGCACTGAAATAACTTGACACTGGTTGGGGGAATGGGACCCCATGCCTATGGCAGAAGAGCAACAATCCCAGACTGCCTTCTGCTCTCACTGCTTGTAACCTCGAACTGTGGTCATACACATGGAAATAAAACTTACAAGTTTGAGCATCATTTGTTAAGTTCTTTGCCAATAGCCACCTCCTTAGCAGCGCTTTTTGAGGTCTATAAAGGCTAGTGCAGCCAGCTGCTACATGTGATGAGCCCATGAGTAAGGGTGAATTTGATACGCTGCTCTCTATTCCTTTTAGAGAAGATGTTTACATTTTAAAGAAAAGCCCTGGTTGCTTTTCATTAAAGGAAGTCCTGCAAATAGACGAGCACCCACTAGAGTGGTGAGAGGGGTGTAACTACATGAGCAAGTAACAAAGTTAGTTTCCCAATAATTGATAACTTTCTTTTTGTAGGTCGCTGGATTTGTGATTGTTGTCAGAAAGACTCTCCCGTACCCAGAAGAGGAGGAAGAAGGGGGAAAAACAGCAAGGAGGGCTAGTAAAACCCTAAAACTTGCCATTCAAAAATTAACTGCACAAATACTTTGGTGCTATTTAACCAACCACTCTAAGAGGAACAATACCACTTTTTTTTGTCCTTTTTACAAAATAAAGGTTTAATTTTGGCTATAGAATGGTTTTCCTGTGATAGAATGTCAGATGTCTAGTTACAGACAAGCCACGTTCCCAATCAGAAAGAGGCGGCTTTTGGTAAGGAAACTGAAGTTGTACGTGCACCCTTTGTGTAAAATTATAGTACCAAACTTGCTTTATTTCAGTGTATTCATCAGTAAGCTCTGTGAGAAGAAAATTACAGAGCAATTTAAATAGACACTATTTGCATAGCAACTGGTTATTTCTGAAAGACTCAACCAAAAGCGAAATAATCTTCCTGGAAAAAACTAACTTTGAAGAAAGAATGGGCATGACAGCTGACCCAACAGTGTACCGCACGTTCCTTTCAGCAGAAATGCTATTTGTAAGTGAATTGCTTACTCGTAAAGATGTACTGCAAGAAAAAAAATCAATCACAAAAAGCTATAAAGGGAGGCGTAAAGAAACACGTCTCCAGTTCAGGAGACTCTGTGCTGTGTTGCTTTTAATGAGGAATGAAAATGTTGTACTGACAAGTAACAACAGCTGAAGGCTTACTCTCCCTGCAGTAGTAGTGAGGAAGTACCATGCACTTAATTCAGGTCATGGATTTGCAGAGGTGATGAGTGACCGGACAGACCTCTGCTTGACAGATGGTTGACACGATGTAGAGCAGTCAAAATCTAGATCTTCTGTCCCCTTAGGTAACTGACTGGTTTACCCTTCCTTTACCCTAGGCTCCTCAACTTGAATATGCTCAGAACCCTGTCGCTAATTAGTTTTATTGGAGATACTTGCTGAGAAAAGAAGGTTTAAACATGCTCTAAACTGAGAGGGGGCACTGAAGCGCAGAAGTTGATTTCACTTTTCTTTATAAAAAAAATAGAAAATACTGAATTGGAGTTGGTTTTTCTAAGCACCTGTTAAAAGTTCAACTAGATCCCAGCTCGAAGCCCTGATCTCTGAATAACACTGCTGAATACTGTGTGTGCTGCTCATTTTACAGATGGGGGGAGGATTTACAATACAAAATTAAATATGGCTTTTTCCCCCCTCACTTCCTTTCTGGCTTAGGAAAAGTAACCTGAATACCTCTTCAGGAAATGTAATAAAGAGTATTAAATATTACAGCAAGTCATTCATGTTTAATTCCACAGGCTAAAGTGTGACTTAGTCCAGTGTGTATCCATTTAAAAAAGGATTTCAAGTATTAATTTCAAGAGTCCAATAAGTATAGTCCAGAAAACAGACTCCTCCTCCTGAGATTCATCTTCTGTTGAGTATTTCTGATTTGCCTCCATCTCCTCGTGGCTGTACGAAGCCTCACCGAACGGATACTGTACAACTGTTCGATCATAGTATACTTTCATTTCAAACTCACTCTCCAGGTGAGAGGGGTGACCATAAATCCCAATTCCCACTGGGCGGCGGAAGTGTGCCGGTACGTGGACAACATCTTGGCCACAAGTTACAGACTGTAACTCGTATTCGTCAAAGCTGGGATGAAGTGTAACATCGGATACATACAAGTCTGCATCACCTTTTAAACTCCTCATCTGAAGCACAATCTTTCCCTCATGGTTTAGTCTCAAATAGCTGTAGTTTCCTGCTCCAATCTGGCCTTGAACAACATGAAGAAGAATCCACTCATCAGGTACATCCTCCTCAAAGGCATTCACCACAGACAGTACTTGAGCTGCCACAAACATTAGCAGGGATCTTCTCCAGCATACCGCCATGGTCTTAAGTTAGACTCAGACTCTTCCTGTGTCCTGTGCAACTACCCTGTGAACAGAAAACGTAATTCAGATTTTAGTGTGCTCTGTTCTTGGAAGGAATTGGATTTTTTTTTCATTTGGTAATGTTAATAGACCATTTCTAGTCCATGCAAACTTAAGCAACTTCAGCTGAGTACATTTAATAACTTTTTTAACAGTAACAAAAACTGTTGCTCAGATTCAAAGCTATGTAGGATTACAGTAGCTTGAATTTCTTAAAAAAGTTAAACAGAAATTAATCAGGGACATGTTCTGACAGAGACTTTGGTTTCACTCTACCTGCACATGTGCCAAATTCAACAGGCATTCAGTGTCAGTTTTAAAAAAAAGTTAAAAAACAGGGTGGTGTCGCATGCTTGAAGAAGCTTAACTTTGTAAGAGGCATTTAGGATATCCTATTTGTTCTGTCATCTTCTCAACATTAGAAGACTTTAAAGATGTAGATCTGGATGTCTGCATGAAGCAGGCTGCGTCCTCACTTGCACTGGGAACAGAGTTAGAAATGTAACCAAAATACCTAGTGAGATAATACATCTATAATGTATCATATGCTGTGTGGATTATTTCAAGGATTAGGCATATTTTCCCTGAAAAAAAGTATTTGCTCTTCCCAAAAGTTTGTTACTGTACAAATGCTCAGCACATACAAAGTCTGAAGTTACAGGAGAGAGGAATGGTAGAAAAGACTGTTGTTAAGATTAAGGCTATTCCACCCTTCCCTCCTGGTGAAGTGCCTGTAGCACTCCAGCCCTTTGCACAGTTGCACTACCTGTGTATGTGTACATAAAGAAGTTCTGAACCTTAAGAAGACTCCCAGAGTCTACAGCTGTCTCACATGCAAACTGGAGTCGTGTAGGAGTCACAGGTGTACACACACATCCCCTTCCCCTATTCCTTCCATAAGGACACTACAGTTACCTCAAACAGGAAAGCTACCACCAAGTTGTCCTGTACCCTGCTAGTGTCCAAACAAATGGCATTATTTCCATGGAAATGTCACTTAAACCTCAGAGCTTTTACAGTTAACAGATGTAGGAAAAAATCCCCAACAAAACAACAAACCAGACAAGTACTTGTGTAGTCCCGTGTTTTCTTCCCCAAAGGTCTCTGCAGTGCAGGGCCACAGTTCTGCAGTGACAGCACAAAAGAAGAAAGAACCTGCCAAGCTGACAAACACGCTCAGTGGCAACAGGAAAAACTCCAATACTCTGCTGCCCTTTGTCTCCCTGTATCATAAAGCGGTTTGGGTTGGAAAGGACCTCAGAGATCATCTAGTTCCAAGCCCCTTGCCATGACCAGGGACACCTTTCACCAGACCAGGTTGCCCAGAGCCCTATCCAGCCTGGCCTTGAACATTTCCAGGGAAGGGGCAGCCACAACCTCCTTAGGCAACCTGTTCCAGTGCCTCAGCACCCTCACAGGGAGGAGGAATTTCTTCCTTAGATCTCACCTAAATCTCCCCTCTTTCAGCTTGAACCCATCCTACTTGTCCCATCACTAGAGTCCCTCGTAAAAAGTCCCTCTCCAGTCTTCCTGTAGCCCCTTCAGGTACTGGAAAGCGGCCGTAAGGTCCCCCCAGAGCCTTGTCCGAGCTGAACAGCCCCAACTCCCTCAGCCTGTCTCAGGTTCTCCAACCCTCTAATCGTCCTACGAGGGGCAGACTCTGCCGCCGCTTCCAAACCGAACCGCTGATTAAATACCCGAGCGGCGGCACCGAATCAGCCCAGCACCAGAGCGGGCTACTAACGGAGTTACCGAGCGGCAGACGGGAGCGTCGCGGAGCGGCGATTTCAGGCGACCTCGGGCAGAGCCACGGGACCCCCGGGGGCCGGGCAGCGCCTCACCTCCGGCCTCACAGGTGGCTCCGGCACCGGGCGGGCCCCGAGGACGTGCAGCAGCACAGCGCAGCCGGGACAGGCCCCTCCCCGGGGCGGGGCGGGTCGAGGCCTCCGCACTCCTCCGGCCCCCTCCGCCCCAGTGCCGCAGCTATCGCGAGAGCAGAGCACGGGCGCGGGAGGAGGGGAGGCGGGAAGGGGCGGCCGTTGCCATAGCAACGCGGCGCAGTCCGCACACACCCCCTCCGGCTCGGATTGTCCCGCCTCTTGCGAGAGGGGCTGTGCGGGGGTTTGTAGCTGGGGTCGGCCCAGCCCAGCGCAGCGCCGGGACACACTGGTTGTCTGGTTGGGAGCGATAGTTAAGATCATCAGGTCCAACCTTCGATCCAGCCCTGCCAGGTCGTCGCTAAGCCGTGCACCCCAGCACCAGGCCCACACGTCATTTAAATACCTGCTCCTCTGGGCAGCCTGTGGCAATGTTTGATAACCTTTTCATTTAAGAAGTTCTTCCTAACATCCAGCCTAAACCTCCGCTGATGCAGATTGCAACCATTTCCTCTGGCTCTGTCACTTGTTACCAGGGAGAAGAGGCTGTCCGTCTCCTTACTCCAACCATCTTTCAGGTAGTTGTAGAGAGAAGGAAGGTCTCCCCTCAGCTTCCTTTTCTCCAGGCTAAAGCATCCCAGTTTCCTCAGCTGTTCCTCACAGGACTTGTGTCTCGTGTCCTGACCCGACAGGGCTCACCCTGGCCTTCACCTGGATTGTAGCTGGTGGGGGGCAGAGGGGATGTGGCTGGGCTTGGCAGGGCAGGGTAGCGGGGGTGTAGAACTGCTTTGGAGCACCATGCACTTGTAAACCCAGTAAAGTACAATTTGCGGAGTTGTAAGTTCTGAATTAGGTATGACACATGCGAGGAGGATGGTGAGGCGTTGAGTGACTGAATATGTGATTTTCCTACAACACACTAAGCATTTTTCACAATGAAATCCTAAACTTAGAGGAGCCTCGTTTTATCTGCACTGAAGTGGGATGTAACGCACTTACTGGAGGACAGTTTGCCTTCCAGCAGCTAGTAACAGTGTATCTGGCTATCAGCATAAATAGTAACATAAATAGCATCCCCGCAAGTGGTCACAGTCCTGCAGATGTGATGTTGCAAGGGCCAGAGGCAAATGATCACTCCCAGGACCTGCTGTCTGCTGTTTATTGCTGCACAGCCCAGGACGCAGCTGGCTCCCACTTCTGCAAGGGTGCGGTACTGCCTCATATTCAGCTTGTCCAACAGAATATCCTTGTCTGTGGAGTTGCTTCCCAGACAGACATTCTCCTGCCTGTCATTTTACATGGGGTTGTTCTGTGCCAGATGCAAGACTCTGCACTTAGTCTCGTTGGAAATGCTCATCTGCTTGTTTCTCCGGCTTGAGAAGTCATTCTGATTGACTACCATGGTGACTGCTCTCCTCAGTTTGGTGTCATTCACAAACTTTGAGAGCAAGACATTTGTTTTTCTTCTCAGTAATGCTGCTCCACGCTCTGTCATGGACTGGTTTGTGATGTACCTGCTGCATCACAGATCCATAAAGTGGGTTAATTTGGAAAGGACCTTTAAAAATCACTTAGTTTCAACCTCTCTAACATGGGCAGGAACATCTTTCACTAGACCAGGTTGCTCAGAGCTCCATCCAAAGTGGCTTTGAACACTTCCAGTAGCAGGGCATCCACAGCTCCTTTGGGCAACCTGTTGCAGTCCCTTAACACCTCCATTGTGAAAGTTCCTCCTGTAAAAACAATCTCCAATCTAAGCTGACTTTCTTTCAATTGCTCCTTGTCCTATCACTTCAGACCTTGTTAAAAATTGTCTCTTATAAATTCATAGACTGAAAAAAATGGGGGTAGAGATATGGTAGCGCTCTTATTCTGCGTAGCTGTTGTAAAGACAAGTGGCTGCTTGTTGCAGTGAAGGTGAGAAGACCTCCTGTTCTGTGGTGCTCTGTGGTGCTTGGATGGAGAATGATGGGGCCCATAGTTCTTCTGAAGGGAACTGCCAGCCTGATGTTTTCTGCAAAAAGCAGTTGTTTAAATCCAAACTGCCTGAGTTCTTTATTAAACTGGCACGTAGTCGTTGTCACTGTGTTTTGCCCGAGAACTGAAATGAGTTGCTCATCTAGGACACAGCGACTGCTCAGGTAAAACCAGAATGTATCGCTTCATAGACTATTATTTCAGAAGACTACTTAAAGGGAAGGTATAAATAAAATATTTAAGGGTTGTGTGGGAGTGTCAGGTTTCATTTTGGTGTTGGGAAGATATTAAAATGTATTAGACCTTTGTTATGGTGATAAGAATAATATGAGCTGTTGTGGTGGGCTCCCCGCTGGCTAGCAGCCTAACCACCACCCAGTGTCCTATTCACTCCTTCCCAGTAGGGTGTGGTTGGGAAACAGTGGGATGTCATAGCTCCAGAAAAAGATAATTTAATCAGTGAAGGAAAGATGAAAAAAGGTGATACAAAGGCAATCACTCACCTCCTCCTTCAAACAGGCCAGGCTTTAAGCAACGCCACCTTAGAAGATAATTCCCCAGACCCCCAACACCTTCTTCATAGAGTCATAGAATCATTAGGGATTGGAAGGGACCCCTGAGCAATGACCACCTTATAAGGCACTCCCAACAAATGCTTTTCTTCCACTGGTACTACTATAAGATTATTTCTGAGCAGAATGCATTAGCCACTCAGATTCAGCAGCCCTAGCAGTCGTAAATAGTGCTTCATTTCTCTGTTGCTCTTCTTCAGCAATGCAAAACTGAATCAGATAAAACAGTTTTGGCCATCAGACCTTCTCTGAAGACCCCACACTTGGAATGACTGTGCTGTTGTACTGAGCAACCTCAGGAGCTGGCCAAGGTGTTGAGAAGGAACAGGAGAGAGCTGGCAACCCCAGGGAAAACACAGAGGTCCACTGCAAAGGCAGCTAAGTTCAAAGGCAAGAACATTTTAAATTATAGCAGCACTGCATAATTAAACATGCAATGCCAAAATAATGAAATGATGCCTTTTCTGGAATAGCTGTAGAACTAGCATTTACATCCTGCTCTGTCTGGTTCTGCTTCTCTTTCTGCCTCTGTCTGGAACAGTTGTGTGTGTGTGGGAGTGCTGCGAAATAAAAGTTAGAGGTTTACAGTAGTAGTACAAAGATAGAGTCTGTGTAGTTTTAATCAAAGGCATTTGAGAGCCAGTCTTGTCATGTTTTCTCTGGTCATAATCTTAACATTTATATCAATGTAGTTAAGGAGTTCCTTGTGTGACCCATCTCTTCCTTCTGGTAGATCTTGACACATTAATCAGATGTAGAAACGCTCCATGGCATTTGGTATGAAACCCAGAAAAGGACACTCTGTAGTTGTTGTGCCTTTACTTAGTTAATTTGTTGCTTATACAATCCTAAAATATAATGAGGTTTCCAAAACCTCCTCACATCATAGCATGATAAAATAATGACCTGCAGAAACCAGCCTGCTTCAACCAGTGATATGACCAGAACAAAACAGTGAAGAGAGAGATGAAATATGAGTCTGATTCTGCAGTGTTATTCAGTGGTGTACTTTGACTTTCAGCCCTTTCCCACAGAAAAATTAAAACCTAGAGCAGGAAATTCCCTTGAATGTTATTGCATTTTCCATTATAAATGCTTCAGTGTTGGAGCTTAAAGTTTTAAGTAAGTGATGTTATTTTATGGTATAATTGCTGCAGGTATTATGCTGGATCTCCTCGATGTCTGAAAATACAATAGCTCTGTTGGATGTGAACCTTGCTGCACTGGTGAGAACTTGGCAGAGTGATTTTTTTTCCTCTGTGGAAACAAGATCAGCCAGGTACAGTATAACTATTTGTTACCTCTGAGCTGGATTATATGTTTGGTTTCCTGACACTGAAGCACATCACATGGTTTCATATGATGCTATTTGTTGACATGGTTTCATTTTTCTTGTTGTCTTGTCATGGTTTAATTGTGTTGAGTGGGACAAATCACATAGTCATGTGTGCTGTGTTGGTATTGATCAATGTTTAGGTTGTGTATTTCCCTCCCATTTTTGCTTTGCCCTCTATCTCCACCTGAAGTGATTTAGCTGCAATGCTGGTCCACCTGAAGTGATTTAGCTGCAGTGTTGGTAGGTAGGGAGGTTGCTGGGGAGAAGGTTTTTAAGGGAACATGAATGCTGTGCACAAGGTAAGAGCACAAAGGAGGTTCTGGGAACAAGCAGGAGTGGAGAAGACAGATGCCATTGCTGATGATTTTCTTAGATTTGTGTTGCTAGAAGGCCTGGCTGACAAATCTGTGCTGATACTCAATTCCAACTGCCCTGATACATAGAAAGATCTTTTTCAGGTAAATTTATGAATTATTTTATGAAAGAAATAGTGTATAGTATATGTAAAAGATGTGTTGTCTTTGTTCTGGAACTACATTGTTTACCAGGTTTTGATATTTTTTACTTACTTTTGGGGTAAATAGTAAACTATGATGACATATATTTTAATCTGCTGTATGTGTAATCCAGTGATTAAATAGAAATAATAATGACAGTATATTATAATGATACCTGTGTATATATTGCAATAGATTATTAGACAAACAAAACATTGACTGCAATGAATTGCTAAAAAAATGTGTTTAGTTTGCAGCTCCAGGCTTCTAAAGAACAACTAAGTTTTAACAAGAGGGACTATTTGAATTTGCAAACCCTATTACTTGTAATTTTAAATGAACCTTGAAAAAACCCCCTGAATTTCTACATGAACTATCTGTTGAATTTTTATAACAACAAATGTTATGATTTTAAATCAGTCCTCCAAAATGAATTTTCTGTGAAAGTTCATAATGGAAGACGATTGTCAGTTGCAAGAAAACCTTAACAAGTCCAGAATTTAACTGTTTGAAGTTATTGTAGAAAATTGTTAGTAAATAACTTATTTTTGAAATCTGGAAGGGGATGTGTTTGGGTAAATTTCATTATGTTTAGTGGAAGAAGCTGAGGCATTGTGACAACAGATGGAGGCAACATTACTGATGTTTTTATTTTAGTGTGAGTAAATTGATGAAAAGATGCCTTTTGGGCAGGGTAGAGTGACCTTTCTTTTCCAAAATAGCCGGTTCATAAACTTTAAAAACCATTTTTCTTCATGTATCACTGACTAATTTGAGTGAATACGTAATGCAAGTTACATAAAGGGAAGCAGGAACAGTGTTGTGAGGTTTTGCTGATAATTTTGTTATTTAGATACTACTAGAACACAAGCAGTCATTTTGTCCAAAGAGACTCAATACATATGGAATATCTATATATTCATATAGATCTGAAATATATATGAAATATATGGAACATATTTAACATTGCTTTAGAAAATTGCATTTCCTAAATATATATTTAAGCAAAAGAATTAAAATTCTGTATTCCCTTCCCTTACTTGTTACAAGCCTGTATAAAGTTCTTATGCTACCTAAAAAACCTGCAGTAGAATGTGGTTTACACTTTTTCTCAGACTGTGCATCATGAAAAAAGACATCTAATAAAGAATGAGAGGGGAGTGTAGCCAGGACAGCTGTATCCTGCGCTGTGTCAAAAACGTGTGACCTCCAGGTCAAGGGAGGTGATTTGCTCCCTTTGCTCTTGTGAGACCTCACCCAGAGTACTATGTCCAGTTCTGGAGCTCCCAATATAAGAAGGACATTGAACTATTGGAGCTAGTCCAGAGCAGGATCACAAGGAGGATCTGAGGGCTGGAGCATCATTCCCATCAAGACAGGCTGAGTGAGCTGGGCCTGTTCAGCTTGGACAAGGCTCTGGGAGGACCTTACAGCAGCCTTCCAGTACCTGAAGGGGGCTACAGGAAAGCTGGAGCAGGACTTTTCACAAGGGACTCTAGCGATAGGACAAGGAAAGTGGTTTCCAGATGAAAACCAGGAGATTTAGATTAGACCTTAGGAAGAAATTCCTCACTGTGAGGGTGCTGAAACAGTGGAACAGATCGCTCCAAGTAGTTGTGGATGTGGTTCCATCCACATCCATTCATCCTCCAGGGAGGAACCACCTCCCTGGAAGTGTTCAAGGCCAGGTTGGATGGGGCTCTGGCCACCTGATCTAGTGAGAGGCATTCTTACCCATGGCTGGGGGGTTGGAACTAGATGATCTTCAAGGTCCCTTCCAACCTAAAACATTCTATGATTCTATGTAGAGTTCAAGTTGTTATAAAATTGCCTCATTATTTTCTGCTTGAGTTGCCCATGGTTTTGAAGTGTCACAATGAATGTATGTTTTCATTTAAAACCATGATTAAAAACTGTTATCACAGAATCACAGAACATTAGGGATTGGAAGGGACCTCAAAAGATTGTTTAGTCCAATCACTCTGTCAGAGCAAGATCACTTAGACCAAGTTGCACAGGAGCATGTCCAGGCAGGTTTTAACTGTCTCCAGAGAAGGAGACTTATTCAGAGCTGCAATCAGTGGTGATGTGAAACTTTGCTGTATCAAGAAATGGTAATGGTAGCTATTTTGTTTTTATAAAGTAATTTTCAAGGAAGCATTAACATCTGAAAATGTTATTATTAAACATTACTAAAAATGTTTTTACAATACACCATCAGAGAGGAGTGATATAACAACAATTTTGCTATAAGCTTACTGGACTCAGTTTTGTTCCCTGAAGTGCTCAGTTACAGTTTTAAGTAGTTCTGCATTGGTCTTCAGCATTGGCTGCTCAGGTGTCTGTCCATAACCAAAATGCTGCTATTGCTGACCAACTTCAAAAGGCTTAGAGCCAGCATGGCCTTTTCGAAGCTGTTGTTTTACAAAACCAGCTGCTGTCCTTCTCAATGTGCTTCAAACTGGGGAACCCTGTAAAGCCTGTTTTGAAGCTCACTGGCCTTTTGCAAGCCAGCTGGCATCTCCTTCACTGTGCTTTGGGACTGGGGGGCCTGGAGTGCAGAGATTCTTAAGCTTTTTGCACAGTTCTTCCAATTTTCCAAACCTCAGATTTTCCTATAGTTTCTCATGTTCCTCACCACTGTGGAGAGCTGTTTTCTGTATTTGGGTTTTTGTTTTCTCTCATGTGGATAATTCAAGACCATTTTACAAAACAAAATCCCCCAAAGAAACCTTCCAATTGAGAATAAAATTAGTTGTAGTAGTTACACATGTCCTCATCTGGTACCTGTGCAGCTTTTGGGTGAAAATTCCACAGGGTTTTGGTAATTGGGAGTTAAAACATCTCATTTGTGACCGTTTTTACACATACATGTTTTCATAGAATATTTAAATTGGTAAGACTCATTGATTAGCCTTCCTGTAATTTGAAGCAACCAATTTATTCTTTTTATGTAAAATTTTGGTTGACCAAAGGGAAAATGTGCACAAGAGGGCAGCATTGGCACTTTGAATGTTTTAAGCCTCCATGAAATTCATTAGACTTCATCTGGACAAGTTAGAATAACATGGCCAAAGTTTCTTAAATTGGTTTTGATGTATTTTTCTCTCTTTTGACCTTTTTGATCAGCACCAATATAATTGTAGATGGAACAAATATTTTTATCTTCTGGGTGGTGTTTTTTGATAGCTTTTGAAGTTCTTTCTTTGGAAGTTTCTAAGCTTGTTTTTAACTGTGTGACACCAAAATGGAAAAGGCTGTACTGAGAATCTTGTATAACTTCTCCAGTGAAGTGATCCTGCTGTGGCAGGGGGATTGGACTAGATGGTCTTTTGGAGTCCCTTCCAATCCCTAATGATTCTATGATTCTAGGTAGGAAGTCAAGAAAGGGAGCCAGAGACCTGTGCAGTTAAACAGGGAGCTGCTGACCAAACTCAAGATGAGGAAGAAGAAGAAATTCTGTAGGTCATGGGAGGAAGTGATGGCCATTTTGGGTGATTATAAGGCTCTGGTGAGAGAACGTAGTAACGCAACTAGGAAAGCCAAGGCCTCCTTGGAATTAAACCTTGCAAGAGAGGTCAAGGGCACAGAAAGGGCTTCTTCAAATACATTGTGGCTCAAACTAAACTTAGACACAATGTAGGCCGCCTGCTGAATGAGGTAGGTGCCCCAGACCACTGAGGCCCCAGGAGAGTTTTCCCTGATTGATGAGGACTGGATTAGGGATAAGATGAGCAAACTGGATGTACATAAATCCATGAGCCCAGATGGGATGCACCCACGTGTGCTAAGGGAGATGGAGGAAGTCATTGCCAGACCACTCTCCATGATCTTTGCTAAGTAATGGGGATTAGGAGAGGTGCCTAGGGACTGGAGGATAGCAAATGTCACTCTAATCTTCAAAAAGGATAAGAAGGAGGACCTCACCTCCATCCCAGGAAAGGTGGTGGGACAATTTATCTTTGATGCTTTCTCTAGGCACATCAAGGACAAGAGGGTTATTAGGGACAGTCAGCACGGCTTCACCAAAGGGAAGTCATGCTTGACCAACCTGATATCCTTTTATGAGGGCATAACCAGACGGATAGATGATGGCAAAGCAGTGGATGCAGTCTATCTTGACTTCAGCAAAGCATTTGACACAGTCTCCCGCAGCATCCTTGCAGCCAAACTGAGGCAGTGTGATCTGGGCAATACGGTAGTGAGGTGGATTGTGACCTGGCTGCAGGATAGAAGCCAGAGACTAGTGGTCAATGGGACAGAGTCTAGTTGGAGGCCTGTATCTAGTGGAGTGCCCCAAGGGTCGGTACTGGGACAAGTACTAGTTAATCCATTCATTAATGACTTGGATAAGGGATTAGAGAGCTCTGTCAGCAAGTTTGCTGAAGACACAAAGCTGAGTGGTGTCGCCGACACCCCAGCAGACTGTGCTGCCACTCAGTGAGACCTGGACAGGCTGGAGAGCTGGGCAGAGAGAAATTTAATGATGTGTAACAAGGGTAAGTGTAGAGTCTTACATCTGGGCAAGAACAACCCCAGGGACCAGTATTGGTTGGGGACTGACCTGTTGGAGAGCAGTGTAGGAGAGAGTCCTGGTGGCCAGCAGGATGACCACGAGCCAGCAATGTGCTCTTGTGGCCAAGAGGGCCAACACCATCCTGGGGTGGATCAGAAGAGGGATGGTTAGCAGATCAAGAGAGATTCTTCTGCCCCTCTGCTCTGCCCTGCTGAGACCACATCTGGAGTATTGTGTCCAGTTCTGGGCCTCTCAGTTCAAGAGAGATATGGAGCTGCTGGAGGGAGCCCAGTGCAGAGCAACAAAGATGATGAAGGAAGTGGAGCACCTGCCTTATGAGGAAAGGCTGAGGGAGCTGGGTCTATTTAGTTATAAATAAGTGAAGGGTGGGTGTCAGGAGGATGGGGCCAAGCTCTTCTCAGTGTCATGTAGTGACAGAACGAGGGGCAGTGGATATGAGCTGGAACATAGGAGTTTCCATATAAATATCAAAAGGAACTTCTTCCCAGTGAGGGTGACAGAGCCCTGAAAGGGGCTGTCCAGGGTGGTTGTGGAGTATCCTTCACTGGAGATGTTTAAAACCCACCTGGACATGTTCCTGTGTGACTGGATCTAGGGGATCCTGCTGTGTCAGGGAGATTGGACTGGATGATCTTTCGAGGTCCCTTCCAATCCCTAATGTTCTGTGATTCTGTGATTCTTCCCTATTTGTTGTCTTCTCAGGTGTGAGAAAACTGGACAATGACAAAGACAACTTTGAAAAAGGAGCAGAGGACAAGTTCACACTCGATGCTCCGAACCTGGGAAAGCTGAGGAAGATTAATATAGGGCATAACAACAAGGGTGGCTCTGCTGGATGGTTCCTCTCAAAGGTTAGTTACCTCTGAGATAAGAAACATAAGGATGTTGCAGGATCACCTAGATCATCTAGACCAAACCCCCTGCCACAGCAGGATCCCCTACATCCAGTCACACAGGAACATGGCCAGGTGGCTTTTAAAATTCTCCAGAGAGAAGACGCCACAACCCCTCTGGGCAGCCCCTTCCAGGGGTCTGTCACCCTCAACAGGAAGAAGTTCCTTCTCAGACTGGTGTGGAAACTTCTCTGTTCCAGCTCACACCCATTGCCCCTTGTCCTATCTTTAGATGACACTAAGCAGAGCCTGGCTTCATCCTTCTGACACCCACCCTTCACATATTTATCAATATTCATGGAGTCACCCCTCAGTCTCCACTTTTTCCAAGCTACTGTTGGTGAGTGCACCCTCAGCAAAGCTGTTGGTAGCACCAAACTCTGTGATGTGGTCAACACACATGAGTGAAGGGCTACCATCCACAGAGGTCTTGACAGGCTTCAGAACTGTGCCTGTGCAAATTACAAAAATTTCAACTAGTCCAAGGAAGATCCTCCATCTGGATTAAGGCAATCCCAAGCACAAGTCCATGATGTGATGAATGGGTTGACCACAGGAGGACTTGGGGGTGTTGATAGACAAGAAGCCCAGCATGAGAGAGTGCAGCCCAGAAGGTCAGCCTAGGAGTAGCGATTTACATTAGGTCTTAGGAAGACGTTCCTGGTGTGAGGGTGCTGAGGCACAAGAACAGGTTGCCCTTGGAAGTATTCAAGGCCAGGCTAGATGGGACTGTGGTGAGAGGTGTCACTGACCTTGGCAGGGGGTTGGGACTGGGTGACCTCTGAGGTTCCTTCCAACCCAAACCAGACTATGATTTATTCTATTTCAAGAAACACAAGAGTGATATAGGTACTTGATTACTGGAAAAGGAACAAATCAAGTGTTCATCTTTTCCAGAAGAATCTTCCCCGATGCGTTATGCCTCTGTAGAGTGAAGTGAGGCTGATGAAGTCCTGGTAGTAGTCTGGTGCATGCCAATGTGGTGCATCTGTATCAGCTGCAGCAGATTCAAACTGAGGGGCACTCTGATTTGCAGTATTTTTTCAGTCATCTCGGGTGACTTTGTGGTAGTGAGAAAATCCAGTTGTTAAAACCTGAATTTTCTTCCTTTAATAATATTTCTCCTGTCTCAGTCCCAGCAGTTTCTTTGAATTCTCCAAGTCCCCTCTCACTCTGTTGACTTAACATTTTACCAAGATAGTAAAGATCACAGTATCATAGACTGGTTTGGGTTAGAACAGACCTTTAAACAATCACAGAATCATTCAGATTGGAAAAGACCCACAGGATCATCAAGTCTAACCATCAACCCGACTCTACAAGTTCACCCCTAAATCAGATCCCCCAACACCACATCTAAGCCTCTTTTAAACACATCCAGGGATGGGGACTCAACCACCACCCTGGGCAGCCCATTCCAGTGCCTGACCACTCTCTCAGCAAAGAATTTCTTTCCGATGTTTTTCTGTTGAAGCTTCAAGCCCTTCCCTCTGCTTCTGTCACTAATTCTTCTGTGAGAAGAGACCAGCACCAACATCTCTACAGTGTCCTTTCAGATAGTTGTAGAGAGCCTTGTGGTCTCCCCTTAGCCTTCTCTTACTCTGACTGAACAGCATGAACTCTCTCAGTCTCTCCTCAGAGGTCACGTAGTCCAACCTCCTGCAGTGAGCAGGGACACTTTCAACTATAGCAGGTGGCTCAGACACTGAAGTCTAACCTGACCTTGGATGTTTCCAGAGATGGAGCTTCTCTAGGCAACCTGGGCCAGGGTCTTGCCACCCTGAGAGTCAAGCATTTCTTCTTTCTATCTAGTATCAATCTCCTCTCTTTTAGTTTAGAACCATCACCACTTGTTCTATCACAACAGGCCCAGTTACTAGAGTTAAAGAAATATCTCTTGAGCCCATTCACACTGGAAACTTACAAAGTGTTCTTCCAAATGTCAGTGATTTATCATTGGCACAACAAAAAACATTAAACTGCGACAAAGATGCTTCTCTTCCACTCCCACTTTCCTCCTCATCTTAATCTCCTGCTCCAAGGTGTGGAGGAATTGCAGCTTTCAATTAAAGAGGTGAAGGAAAATTTAAAAAGATAAACCAATGACTCCTTCTTCTAGTGAAGGGCCTGGAGAATCTGTTGAGATGCTGGTGCTGGTCTCTTCTCACAGGTCATTAGCCACAGAATCAGATGGAAGGACTGCAAGCTCCAACACGGGAGGGTTAGACTGGACATCAGGAAGAAATTCTTGATGGAGAGAGTGGTCAGGCACTGGAATGGGCTGCCCAGGATGGTGGTTGAGACCCCATCCCCGGATGAGTTTAAAAGTTGCTTAGATGTAGTGTTGGGTGATCTGTTTTAGGGGTGACCTTGTAGAGTAGGGTTGATGGTTGGACTCGATGATCCCAGGGGTCTTTTTGAACCTGAGTTACTTTGTGATTCTGTGCCTCTGTAATCTCATTTTTTTCCATTGCTGCTGTAGTTTAACATAGCTGGCTCCAACGCAATGAAGATCTGACCCCAAATTCATAAGACCTAGGTAACAGGTGGATTGATGTAAGACAAATGCAAGTATTAGCACGTGCTTTTCCAACACATACGCCACACTGAAGTTATTACGTTGCTCTATGAAAAATGCACGAAAGAAGACCAGCTCCCATGGTCCCTATAACAAACACCCTCAGAAAAAGGAACCGCATTCTCACATTGCAGATGAAGTCTGCATGACATGATTTTTTGTTAGGTTGCTTGTTAACCTGTTGGAGACCAGTGTAGGAGAAAGGGACCTGGGGTCCTGGTGGACAGCAGCATGGCCAGGAGACAGCAATGGGCCCTTGTGGCCAAGAAGGCCAACGGCATCCTGCGGTGGATCAGAAGCAAGGTGGTTAGCAGATTGAGACCCCTCTACTCTGCCCTGGTAAGACCACATCTGGAATCATCTGTCCAGTTCTGGGTCCTTCAGTTCAAGAACAGTTCAGAACTGCTTGAGAGACCCCAGTGCAGAGCCACAGAGAGGATGAAGGGAGCAGAGCACCTCCCTGATGAGGAAAGGCTCAGGCAGTTGGGTCTCTTTAGTTTGGAGAAGAGGAGACTGAGGATTGATCTCATTAATGTTGATAAGTATGTGAGGGGTGGTGTCAGGAGGATGGAGCCGGGCTCTTCTCGATGTCATCTAGTGATAGGACAAGGGCCAATGGGTGTAAGATGGAACATAAGAGGTTCCACATCAATCTGAGAATGAACTTCTTAATGGTGAAGGTGACAGAGCCCTCAAAGGTGTTGCCCAGGAGGGTTGTGGAGTCTGAATCTCTGGAGAAGTTTCAAACCCACCTGGCCATGTTCCTGCACGACTTCGTCTAGGAGATCCTGATGTGTCGGGGGATTGGACTGGATGATCTTTTGGGGTTCCTTCCAATCCCTAATATTCTGTGATTCTGTGATTCTATGTGCTTAAGTCCCAAAGCCTGAAGTAGTGACTAGTTGCAGCCAACACAATAATCCAATGTTCTGCCACAGGAACCACCAAGATAGAATCATTAAGGTTGGGAAAAGACCTTCAAGATCAATTCCAACTGTCTACCCTGCAACCCCCAGTGACTAAACCATCTCCTCAAACACCAAATATACCCATTTTTTTAACCTTTCTAGGGATGGCGCCTCTCCACCTCTTCCCCAGGGAGCCTGTTCCAAGGCCTCTCCACTCTTTCTGGGAATAAGTTTTTCCTAAGATCCAATCTGAACATTTCCCGGCACAACTAGACTCCATTTTCTCTGGTCCTATTGCTATCACAAGATGTTCATCAAAAAGTAAAAAGCCAACTTTTGGCTTGCAAGTTCTGCTGGAACCTTGTAGGAATGAGCTAAACCAGCCCAGTTATGATCTGCTGGTAGACATTGCTCTGTTATTTGTTCCAATACTTGGGGATTCAAGCATGGCCACTCTTGGAAGAACCTGTTAAGCAGGGTTCTCCTCGTGTTTCTCACTTTTTCTGTGTGGTTTGAGCAGGTTTTTCACCTCTAAATATACAAATAAACATATTAGCAAGAACCCATCAGTGGGTAGAACACAATCGGAGAATTTATATGTTTCCTGAACCTCAAGTATTTCAGTCTCTGTCACTACACTGCTCTCTCTACTGACAATCCCAGCTCCACCAGACACTGATGTCTGTGTGCACAGAGGTAAACCAAGAATCAGTAATGACACAGACAACGGTGCACTGTGTCACGACTGACAGGAGAGGAAGTTCTCTTTCTGAATGAGTGGTTTAACAAATCGATCAGGAAGGACAGATTTCGGATTTTCCTTGATTGAAGGCAGATATAAGTGGCAAGGACTTGCCGCCCCTAACAGTACATATTCTTTCTCTGAGATGTGTTTATGAGTTGTATAGAGCTGGAGCTCAGAGACAGGGTTTAGCAGTGGTCTTGGGACAGTTGGGTTAATGGTTGAACTTGGTGACCCTGAAGGTCTTTTCCAATCTGAATGAGTCTATGATAAGCCATGCAGATGAGTAGAGATTTTGATTTCTTTTCTCTCTGAAAATCTTCAGAACTCTTCAACACTTGTCTAGGATATCACAGTAACTCTATATCAAGCTTCAGGAGCCAAGAAGACATTGGTAAGAAACACCTCAAAAAACAGTACAAGAAACTCCAAGTGGGTAACATTGGCTTAGTCCAGTGTTAAAGGAGAAAGTTGTTCCCTCCCTTCTGTTCTTCTGCCTTCCAGATTAGAAACTACTCCTATCACAGGGTTTCCTGGATGTCTCTGCAATTGTTCCATCTTGGAGTATTTTACTGGAATAACATGATATCACAGAACGTTAGGGATTGGAAGGGACCTTGAAAGATCATCCAGCCCAATCTCCCTGCCACAGCAGGATCACCTAGACCCAATTGGACAGGAACATGTCCAGATGGGTTTTAAATGTCTCCAGAGAAAGAGACACCATAAACCCCATGGGCAGCCCCTTCCAGTGCTCTGTCAGTTCCTTCTCACTTTGATATAGAAACTCCTATGTTACAGGTCACACCCAATGCCCCTTGTCCTATCATTGGGTGCCACTAAGCAGAGCCTGGCCCCATCCTCCTGACACCCACCCTTTCCATATTGATCAACTTTAATGAGGTCATCCCTCAGTCTCCTTTTTTTCCAAGCTGAAGAGACCCAGATCCCTCAGCCTTTCTTCATCAGGGAGATGCCACACTCCCTTCATCACTATTAGGTCATGCAAGCTGGTAGAATAGTCTTGATTTGTCCCAAAATTGCTTGGTATTATTTTATAACGAGTCTCTAAAACTGAGAGAAAAAGAAGAGACAGCCTGTTCCCAAATCAGAACAAAGAGCTGCCATTCAGCTGATGGAGAAGAGTAGCCACACATAGGCTCTGGAGACAGGAAGACAGGCCAGCCAGCTGGTCTTGCAAGCATAGACATCTGGTCCCATACACTGCGAGAGATGCAGGCTGAGCTCACTGGATTAAAAAAATAAAAGAAGCCTGGTTTTTGACTCACTGGTTGTCTAAAATTCTTTCAGTACAAATGCAGAAACAGAGAGGGATTTGTTTGAGTATTCAGCATCAGGTGAGAGTATGTACACCGAGCTTCTGCTCTTCTGTCAGCCCCTCGTAGAACATCTTTGCTTTCTTCTGCTTCTTTCCTCTTAGGTGATCATTGAAGACATCGGCAATAAATGTGTCTACCAATTCCCAGTTGGACGTTGGTTTGCCTTAGATGAAGATGATGGAAAAATCCAGAGGGACATTCTTGTGGGAGGCACTGAAGCCACAGGTAAAGTCACTTGAACTGAATACATGGTCAGAAATTAAAAGATTCGAAGGTCTATGTGCTATGTGTTTTTCAGAAGATTGAGTGCCTTAGGCATAGGAAGACCTTCAGCAGACTGTTTGCTTGTCACTGGGTGTTTTACGTGAAGGTTCCTGAACTTACAGCACATTTCCAACCTCCATATCTCACTGCACAGGACCCATGGGCTGATTTGTCACCTGATGCACCTGGATATAGGGCTGATGGGCAGGGGATGAATCACAGAATCAAAGAATATTAGGGATTGGAAGAGACCTCGAAAGATCATCTAGTCCAATCCTCCTTCCACAGCAGGATCACCTAGACCAAGATGGGTAGATTTAGACTGGATATGAGGAGGAAATTCTTCCCAGTGAGAGTGGTGAGACCCTGGAATGGATTGCCCAGGGAGGTGGTTGAGGCCCCATCCCTGGAGGTGTTAAGGCCAGCCTGATCTAAGGTGAGGTGTCCCTGCCCATGGCAGGGGGGTTGGAACTGGATGATCATGTGGTCCCTTCCAACCCTGAATGATTATATGATTCTATAGTGACTTACGGTGCAGAAGGTCCTTTCATCTTAAAGCCTGTGTTGCAGGTGCTTAGAACTTCTAGAAAACAATGTGGATGTGTTCTGTGTGACTTGTTCTGGGTGATCCTGCTGTGGCAGGGGGGTTGGACCAGATGATCTTTCAAGGTCCCTTCCAATCCCTGATGATTCTATGATTCTAAGTCTTTTAAAATGGTTGAAATCAAATCAGGAGGCTTTTTCTCCTCTATGTCCTCCTATTTTTATTTATGAGAAGATGCAGCACAGATATAAAGCACAGAATCTCCCAGCAGGCATAAAATAATTATCCACATGGGTGATTTTCTGCCTAGGCTTGTCTTGGCTCCTCGTGACTGCGTTCCACTGGGCAGCAAGTAAAACCTTGAACAGGTTTGCAGGTAAGAGGGCAGGAAACCATGTAGGGTCTCAAGCTGCTTGTGGAGGACTTCAAAAGGACAGAGAGGAATAGAGAGGCCTCTGGACAATAAAGAATAAAGCATAGTTCTTTCAACAGGAGAAGAGAGATGGTGAATTCTGGATTGCCCCAAGGTGCGAGGAGATCGGGGAAGGGCTACAGCGACCACAGGGAGTTGTAGGTCACTGGTGAGCAGCTGGGCACAGCTCAGTGCGCCTTACATAGAGAGATCTACCACTTTGTCTCAGTCAGTTCTAACCCTCGGTAATTGTCTTTGTCCCACTCCAGCTATACTGTGCTCTTGCTTTAACTGCTTTGTCATAAAAGCATTTTCATGCCTCACGTTAAAAGATGCCCAGTAAGGTGCTGGTTGTTCTCTAATAACCCTGAATCTAAACTTCTTGTGGAAAGGAGAAGAGGCACTGAATCCAGGATTACTCTGTGCCACTGAAGTGGGAAAAAATGGCCAATAACCCAAGAAATGGGTCCAGTATATAACTATTGTGGGGTGCTGGAGGTTACATTAAATATAATGAGGACTCAGGTCAAAACAGAGTCTTCTTACACTGAATGTAAGAAGGAGACCCTGCAGAAAGTGTTTGTTTTGAAAGGCAATTAGAAGAATCTTTCAGAGGGATTTAGCAGCTCACAGCCTGGTACTTTGGTCATGTTGATGGAAATCTGCCTTCCGGTGGAACAGCTTCAGCTGGTTTTTGCTACTGTCACAAGATGAGTGCAGAAATGGGAAATGCTTAGAAGAGGATTGTTTACTTCATTGCTGTGACAGTTTCCAAATGCAGTGGTCCATAGCTGAGATTAGGGAAGAGAATCAAGAACCTGGGACACAGCCCATGCCTTCCAGTAACGCAGCAGAAGGAAAAGATGACCCGGGAGATGGAAGAGATGGACTTGGAAGGATGCCAACTTTTAAACCTTTTCCACCTCTTCAGGTACGCTGGGTACAGAAAGATAAGTGCCAATGTAAAAATCAGCTGGTAACAATTTAGGAGACTGTAAAATTAGGAGTGAGTGGTCCAGCTGGTAAATAGATGAGGTCTCAGAGCTGCAAACCTTTCTATTTACTTTTATTTATGCATTCAGGTGTAGAAAACCAGTGCAGCAGAGCAAAATGTGAGGTCTTAGGGAACCGTGAGGGATTTTAGACTAAACAGAACTGATTTCACTCATTCTTGGCAGAATTCACCCTTAATACTCATACTCTGTTACACAGGGTATGCACAGTGAGGTAGATCCACATGTTCAGGCAGACTGGCTAAGAACTATTTGTGTACAATATGAGGAACAAGAGCCACAGGCTAGTGGTTCCTCCTCACTGGAGGTGGCAAACAAGATTTAGACAGGCCCTTTATAACTGTTAGAAGCCAGCAGCTATGGTACGACACTTTTGCTCCAGAATTTTCATCCTTTGTGGATGTTAGTAAAATCTGCTGTGCCTTGTCTGTGCTTCATCTGCACTTCCACATTTGGGTTATCCTAGAGGTACCACCAAGAACTATGGTTCTCTGATTTTTGTGGCCACTCTCCTGTAGATTCTTCTGTTGACAAACCATCCAGCTGTGGTTTTATGTGAGTGTGGGCCTTCTGGTCTTGGCAGAAACTGGATGTGTTCCTGTGTGACTTGGTCTAGGTGATCCTGCTCTGGCAGGGGGATTGGACTGGATGATCTTTTCAGGTCCCTTCCAAACATTCTGTGATTCTGTGATAAACACCGTAATTAGTGTATCATTGCTGTCAGTTTGTCCTTGGGTTTGTGCAGATGCTGCTCTTTTAGCCCTTATCGTGCTAATTTTTGTGGTGCTTTCACGCACATACATTTCAGTTCATGCTTCATTCAGACCGGACACGCCTGTTACAAACATCAAGGGAGTAACTTCTGCTTGTCAGTGGGTACGTTGTGCACAATTGGTTTCCCCATCACTTCCCAGTAGAAGTTTTTAAAAGTCCCTGGGCCTTTTGTAGGTTGTTTTATTGGTTCATTGAATAATTTTTTTCTCCTGGTTGAGGAAAATCACATCCGTTTTAAGCAATGATTGTAGCGGCTCTGTAGATCAAGCTCTATAGCCTTCCTGTGTTTGCACAGCCTTTTTAGGGTGTGGTTTGGTCATTTTTGATACTTTTTGGATGGGTTTGTTTGGTTGATTTTGGCAGATTAATGTGAGGTGAGTTTGCCTCATGCTTGAGTTGCAGCAATGAGCTTGAAGTTCAGGCTCAGTCTTTCAGTTAAGGTTATTAGTGTGCTCTTGTGGTCAAGAGGGCCAACAACATTCTGGAGTGGATCAGAAGAGAGGTGGTTAGCAGATGGAAAGAAGTTCTTCTCCCCCTCTACTCTGCCCTGGTGAGACCACATCTGGCGTATTGTGTCCATTTGTGGGCCCCTCAGGTCAAGAGGGATATGGAGCTGCTGGAGGGAGTCCAGCACAGGGCAATGAGGATGATGAAGGAAGTGGAGCACCTCCCTTATGAGGAAAGGCTGAGGGAGCTGGGTCTCTTGAGCTTGGA
>JAOXOE010000256.1:30475529-30490653 GCA_028565055.1 Phoeniculus purpureus
ACATATTTATAGACATTAATGGGGTCACCCCTCAGTCTCCTCTTCTCCAAGCTAAAGAGACCCAGCTCCCTCAGCCTTTCCTCACGAGGGAGGTGTTCTCTGATGTTCTGTGAGTCTCTGAATGCATTAACTGTCCTATATGATTATAGGGACGTGTGCTACCCTTCAAGGAATTATGGTTAGAAGCTGTTAACCTGTGCTTTATATTTTCTTAGTTCTTATTTCAGCAATAGGATAGCTATCTTAACTATGAGAACTTCTGTCTGCAAACAAACATGTGGCTTTGATCTAACTGATTGATTGCTTGGAGTGTAGCTGTCCAATTAAGCAATTATCTTTCAATAACATGAATCTTTTCAAAATGCTACTTACATGACTTCTGGTTTGGGGTTAAGCCACAGAAACAGAGTTGGTAAAGCCTTCTTGTACTGTAGATCTTCAGGGATCAAGGTGGTGAATTGCTCTTGCACCCCACTTTCAGAACAGGAATACACAAACAGTAAACATCTTGAATAAAAGGTCCCATCGTATCGCACCACTCTCAGAGCTACAGCAGGTTTTCAAGTGCTTGTTTGTAAAAATAGTTGCAGAAAATAGTATTTGGTCTTGTTTTACAACTAAGATTTTGTGAGAGTCTCTCATGATTTAATCCCAGCTGGCAACTAAACACCGCACAGCCACTTGTTCACTCCCAGCAAGGGGGAAAAGAATTGGAAGGGTAAAAGTGAGAACACTTGTGGTTGATCTAAAAACAGTTTAACGATGGAAATACAATAATATAATAACTTATTAATAATAATAATAACAACAATAAAAGGGGAAATGACAGAGAGAAATAAAACACAAGGAAGACAAGACATGCAAATGGAAATAGTGGTTTTCCAGAAATGGTCTTGATGCAGCTTGAGCATCGCTCAGCAGTAACTGTTCTCCCTGAACTGTAAACACTGTTTTCAGCACAAATCCAGACCATGGCAAAATTACTATGAAGGAAAGAACTCTTTCCTAACCAGAACCAGCAGAGTCTGGTAAAAGTAAGCAGGGGGGTTGCAGAGTCTCCTTCTCTGGAGATGTTTGAAACCCGCCTGGACGTGTTCCTGTGTGACTTGGTCTAGGTGATCCTGCTGTGGCAGGGGGATTGGACCGGAGGATCTTTTGAGGTCCCTTCCAATCCCTAATGTTCTGTGAATCTGTAAATACTGCAGCTGAAGGCTGTTTATGCATGTCTTCAAGACTTGCCTCTTCATGAAGGTTTGTGGCCTTTTTCAACATGTTTCCTTATGAAGGAAATTCTTTTACTGATTTAACACCAATGAAAATCAGAAAACTGCATTTCTCGGTACGCCCGATTTGATTCATAGTATTTTCCACCTTCTTTTACTCCAGCTCTTTCTTATTTCTTCCACGCTCCCTTCTTGAGTCACACACGGTGAAGCCTGCTTGACTTTCTATGTGGTTTTAACATATGTTTCGTTTTTACAGACTGTTGATGTGTTAGCAGATGTTGACACAAATTTGAAAACAGTTGGAAAAGTCTAAGTAAAATGGAATTTTCAGATTAGCCTGGTGGAGAGAAGGCTATAGGTTAAGTTTTTCCTTTTTTGAAAAGAATCCTGGATCTCTTAGCACAGAAGTAATTGAAATATCCTCTTAATGATCTTCATTCAGTTCATTGCCCTACAGAAAACTTCACTCACTGGAAAGATCTCTATTAAATCCATATGTTCTTTTCTTTTGTACTGCAGCTCATACAGCCACCTTGGATGGCAAGCTCCAGCTGACTCTTCCCTGGTATCTGCCAGCCTTTGGAGTTTGGTCTTGATGCTCTGAGAATAAAGACTTGCTGAGGAAAAGGAGACTGGTAGCTGGGCAGCGAGGAGAAGCATATTCCCTTTCAAACTACAATTGTCTTCTGACCTTGTTTTTTACAAGTTCCTCAAGCTGTTCTCAAAGTTTTCTTGTTGTACAATCCACTACTTTTATGGCAAAACAAAGACAAAATATCAAGAAAAGGAAGACTAGAGTACCAATTCTGACCTCATTCTAGCAAGTCACCACAGCAATGGCTTTCAGAGGACTTCTTGGGTGCTTATAGTTAGATGTATTCTCTAGTGCTTTGCTACACTGGGACCATCTTACTCTAGATTTGAAGTTACAGTTAAAATAAAAACTATTTATTTTTAAAGCTCCATGTGATGAAAAACTAATCTGAAAGAGATAAAAATTGTTTGTCTTTCTGAAACACCATGAGAGTCCTTCAGTTGCACTCTTTTGGGGTTACTGGAATGAGCGTGGATGTTGTTTGAAGGCAGAATGTTATGACATTCTTTAAATTTCTTGGAGAATGCGTGACAAAGACCTTATCTTTAAAGTATTCATTTGTTTTAAGTCACTAGTTCTAATTGTAAAGAAACTATTTCTGTCTTTGAAAATACTTTAAGTGTTTTCAGAGAAGTAATTTGACAATAAAGTTATGGGGAATAAATGCTTATTTAAGTAAATGTAAGTTCCTCTATAAGTTGTTCCATTTCCCTAGTAAATACTGTTCTGAAAAGGCTTCAGCTGTTCTTTGCTGAGCAAAATCACATATTGTCACTAGCTACCATATTCAAGATACCCTTCACAGTACGACCGTCCCATCAATAACTGTAAGAATGTAGTGCAGAGAGATCACGCTCAGCAGGAGTCTGAATATCAGAATCAGGACTGATATGATCAAACCAACTGTGGAACAACCCAATGAATAGTTTTCCAGTTCAAAATTGGATCCACAAAGCAACAGGATAATGTTCTCAAGGCTCAAGACACAGGACACAGAAAAAAATCTGAATTCTTGCTATGAGCATGAAGGTTGTCACATCCCCCATGGGACTGAAGTAAAAGGGAAAGGCTTTCAATTTCTACATCTCCTATCTTCTAGGACAGTTGCCAGTCCTCAGTCATCCAATGTGTATCCCCCAAATCCTCTTGAACTAGTTTGATCTCTGCAGGAGGAGATGTTCTTCCAAATCTAATGTGTTATCTCTCTTTCCTCAAAGTGAGACTCAGCTGTCTAATGTTTTCTGTTTACTTTCATCAAGGACTTCTGCTGGACAGAGAAGACCTTTGGGGTGTTTTGGCCATGACCACAGCATCACCAGTCCCTGCTGAATAGCCACTTTCATCCACTCAGCACTAGCAGACGTGCATCTCCTTGGTAAACCAAGAATCTGTTAACCCCTTTTTCCCTCGAGAGACAAGAGAGGACTTGCCCTACCAGACCAGCGTTACAACTTTTCAAGTGGAAATTCACAACAGTTTTTTTCATATGTTAAAAAAATAAAGAGAAGATTTTTTTCCCCCTTGGGCTCCTCAGATATGCTGGAATCCTTGTGGTTTGGAGAATGGAAAATTTTAGCTGACACACTTACACTTGGCAAAGTTTAGTGCCTGGAAGCACTTTTTCTAATACCAAGTAGGAGGGAAAAACTGTTGTGGGTGTTGCTACCAGCTTATAATAGTAGATTTTAAATTGTCCTAATCATTAAGTTTTCCTTCTGGATCTGTTTGATAGGACACAGGAGACTGCACTGAATTACTGAAACATAACAGTGGTGACAGGTTACTCTTTAGGGTAATGCTGTGTCCACAGAAGAGCTACACCTTTGGTGTTACACAGCAAAACCTGCCAGCTTACCTTCTCAGTTTCTGGCATAAAGACAAGAGTTCTTGAAGTTAGGCAGACCTAAAAGCAGATAGGTAACGTCTCCTGTTTAGCTAGGGCAGACAGCGTATCCCAGTGATGGAACAGTTGCATCACTGTCAATGTAAGTAATTAGCAGATCAATGTGAGGAGATCAATGTGTGGTTCCAGATGGCTTTTGGAAAACAATGGTTATATTATATTATATATCTCCCAAATATCTTATGAAAATTAGCAGTCTGGCTTTGAAGGAATGTATGGTGATGTGCAGGGGAAACTGCTGGCAAAAGGGTTGTCTCATCAAATATTTGCTGTGTCATCATCTAGCATCTGTCCTTGAATGTCCTAGAGGCTGGAGAAAGAAATGAGGCTTTGGTGACTTTCTGTGTGCTTTTATGTGGGGCACATTCCCAGCTAAACATCTACCAAATGTCACAGAATTCTTAAAATGGTTTTACAGAGTAGCTTGGTCTGGTGCTCTAAAGGCCAGAAAGCTCAGGGGACCAGCCAGCAGATGCTGTTAAAAATTCGTTGGTATTAAGTGGTTTGCAGAACACCCATTAGCATCCATTTCTGTGTGCAGAATGAAAGGAGAACAGGACGAGTTTGTGTCAGAATGCGAGGAGAAGGGGAAGAGCAAGTCTAAGAATGAATTTTGCTTTTCCTTGGCCTTTTCCATATAGAATCATAGAATGATTTAGGTTGGAAGGGACCTCAGAGATTATCTAGTTCCAACCCCCCGCCATGGGCAGGGACAGGTCTCATTAGACCAGGTTGCCCAGAGCCTCATCCAACACTTCCAGAGATGAAGCATCCATCACAACCTGCCTGGGCAAGCTGGTCAAGTGCCTCATCACCCTCACAGTAGCCCTGTTCAGGTGCTAAAAGGCTGCTGTAAGTCTCCCATGGAGCCTTCTGTTCTCTGTGAAAAGTGTACCTTGATGAATTCATCAAAGCTGTACTGTGATCCATTACACATGATGATCACACTCAGACGCAGTTGGGTATCTGGAGGCAGCCAGTGGCACCGGTTCTGTCTTCCTCTCAGTGTTCTGCCATATAGTCACACCAAATGACCTTTCCAAAACTGCACTGTGAGGCGTTTGTGTCCTTTCAAACAGGTCTGTTTTGTCTTAATGTGGAAAAGGAAAAGAAATAAATTAATGTTTTTAAATATGTGAAGGGTGGGTGTCAGGAGGATGGAGCCAGGCTCTTCTCAGTGTCATCTGATGATAGGACGAGGGGCAATGTGTGTGAGCTGGAACATAGGAGGTTCCACATAAATATGAGAAGGAAATTCCTCATGCTGAGGGTGCCAGAGCACTGGAATGGGCTGTTCCAGGGTGGGTTGTGGAGTCTCCTTCTCTGGAGGCGTTTAAAAGCTGCTGGGATATGTTCCTGTGTGACTTGGATCTAGGTGATCCTGCTGTGGCAGGGGGATTGGACAAGATGATCTTTCGAGGTCCCTCCCAATCCCTAATGTGCTATGAATCTGTGATACGTCAACAGAAATGAAAGAAACAGCAGCTAAAAGAAAGATTTTGGACCAAATGCAGACTAAAGGATGCAGAATTATATCTGTGATTGCTTTGATTTAGGATAAAGTGATATTAATTCCATTCCCAGCTTCTGGGTTGGTTTTGTGTTGTGGCCAAGCTAAATGAACCAAAATGAAGCAGTGGCGCTCTCATAGTTACCATAAACAAATTAGCTCCTGCCTTCTCTTCCATTCAAACAAGAGATGGTTTATGATTTGTTGGGTTTTATTTTGCTTTGTTTATTATTGGACAAAAATCTGTTCTAATTAGAAAATTATTCTAAGACAATGTGGCACTTAGATTGACCCTGTCATCCAGTCACAGAAGAAAGACGAACCCTTGAGAAACCATCTCCAGAGACCAGGCCACTTGCTAAAAGCATGTTCTCCTATATCATTCTTGAGAGCTGCTTGTCTAAACTGTTCCTTAAAAACCTCTGGTGATAGATTCCATAGCCTCTCTGGTGGCAAATCCCTTCAGTACAATCAAGCCTCATCACCCTCTGTCTCAACCCATGGGGATGATTCATTTGTAGCAACCTTCTACGTACGTGACCATTGTCATCATGTCTCCCCTTGTCTAGCCAAAACCAAGCCAGGTCTTACAACCTGTCTTCACACATCATGTAAAGATTCATTAGGGAGGAGGAAGTCAATTGCCTGCTGACTTGGCTCCTAGGTTATCTATTCCCTGTCAAGGATGGTGCCTCCTTTAATTTACCTTCTCTAGATAGGGACAGGAGCAGATAATCAGTAACACAATGATCTGAAATGGCAACCTTATTCTAGCAGTACATTCAGTGAAGGCAGCACAGTTCAGCCTCGTTCGATGATGTGGAAGTCAACAACATGTGAGTGTCGACATTACTGTACCGTGCCACAGTGCCATTTCCTTGTGCTTTCGCTCCTGAGGACCCTACCCTGTGTAGCCACGTTAGTTTCCTGCTGTAAAACCGACGACTCTTGAACGTACGTGTACGCACACGTTTTAGCTTTATCTGGAGGCACAGGCTGTTGTGCTGACTCCCTTGTTATGTTTAAGGAGGCTCCTACCATGAGAAAGGCAACTGGCCCTTGGACCAGTCATATTAGCCACGTTTGTTTTGCACCTAACCCCTGCATTGATTTTCAAAGATCTGTTCCTCATTTGCACTGACAGAATTCACACGAGTTAACTCTCTGAGTTTTCTTCCCTCTAAAAGCCTTGTACGAAGGCACTAAATGCTGCGGTTGGGCTGTGTTGATCCAAACTCAAGGAATTTGCATGTTTTGGAAAGTGATGGAGAAAAGAAATGGGTTACTACTGTCTTCTTCAAAACATCACTTTGTGGTTGTTTTGGTGCAGCTCCCATGTAAAGGCTACAGTGTCCTGCTCAGAACTGGCCATTGTAGGAGACCTACAGGAGGCTCCCGGCTGCTGTTTCTCTCACTAGCTGTACCAAGCACAGGGAGCTTAGCTATTATTGCACAATATCCCTCTGAGCAGCTGAATTAACAGAATAAATGACACAAATATCTTAGTGCTAGGGGGAAAAATGCAGACCATCTGAAGCAAGCATTTTCTTCGCTGTTTCGGACCCTTCATGCTGCAACTCACAGCAGTAAAAGCTGTAAAGGGTAAAAGTTAACCTGGTTTTGCTGGGCCTTGTTTTAATTTTAATACAAGACAGGATTTCAAAGTCTGAAGGTTTTCTAGTCTTTAAGCCCTTTTAATACAAGTTTTTTTAGTCTCTGCATTAAAGAAGACTTCTAATCATCTAATGCATCATCCAGCACTTCTCTGCTTGGGGACTGTAATGGGAACAGCTGGGCTGCGCTCTGCTCCTACAAGGAGTAGCTTCACACGCTGCCAAACCTTCATCTCATATTCCATTATTAAGGCAGATGTGGCTTAAATGCAGGCCCAGATTCACTGGGATTCTGGTTGGGTACTTCCCATTTGCTTGTGGCAAACAAGTGGCAAACTCATCGTAGAGCCAACTTGCAACGTGAGCTGTGAAAAGTAAAAGCACGTAGTAACGTAGGTGTGTTTCTGCTTCCGTGCTACTACTCAGACATCTGCCAAAATGCCTGGAGTGCACTTTTTGTATTCCCAAGGCAGCATCCATCCCTAAACCTGCTGGTTAGGTTCTCATTTTGGATGTGAGAAATGTCTGCGTGTAGTTTACTCTCCTACAACACCCAGAGGTATCTCATTTTACCCATATGTAGACAGGACTCACAGGCAGCTACCAATCCCTGGGTAGAAAGTGTTGCCTCATGTCTGTGCGTGCTGACTAACTGACTCAAAAGCCATGCCTTGGGGGAGGGTGCTGGCTTCAGGTGGTAACGAGCCCAAGAAGAAGGAGACCAGAGGCTGAATTGTTCCTGGCCAAACTCCACGCTCTTGGCTAGGGTTACACCAGGGGTGAGCTTGGCTTAATGACTATAAAACACGCTCCACTCCCGTAGATGAAAAGACATCTCGAGGAAAGGAAATAGAAGCTGAAAAAAAATGAATTAAATGCTTTCCACTCTGTGTGATCCTGGGGTATGAAAAATACCGCTGAAAGGAGCTTTTTTCCTTTCCCTAGCTGAAATCACTGTGATCAGTGGTCTGACACGGCGGTGTGTTTCCCTTCACCCATTCTTCCTCTTTGCTCCCACCCATGAAGCCATAACAGAGAGTATATTTAAGTGAAGCACGTCGTGGAGCTGTGGGATCCAGCAAATGCAAATTACCCTCTTCTGTCCTAACAGAGCAATATGGAGGGGGTTTTTGTTCACTCACCCAAAGGCTTTTTCATCCACTAGAGGTTTTATATTTCATTCTATCAAGCTGTACTGAACAAAGCTGAGCAATAAGACAGTTGCAAAAACACAACTACAAGTTTCATTCGAGAGCCATAACTCTGTGCTTTTATTAGTCTCCCTTAGAAATATTCTATGCTCTTCTACTTGCCAGTTGTTATCTTAATACAAATAGCTGTGGCAGGGGGATTGGACTACAGATGATCTTTCGAGGTCCCTTCCAATCCCTAATGATTCTATGATTCTATGAATTGTTATCTCACTTTAAAGCATCTTCTAAAACTATGTGCACGCAGAGAATGGTTGGAATAACCCAATCCACAGTGATTAAAATAAAGACCATAAGGATGATGTAAAACCAAATAGAGTTTGGGTGGAGGAGACTGGAGGTTTAAGGCATTTTTCTTCTGAGTGTGGATGTTCACTAAGGGCAGTGAGGTTGCACACCCTTTACGTATGTCACACATGCCATCGTTATCCTACATCGTACTTTGGCAGACAAACTGGAAAACTAGTTTAAAGTTGATAAATTACAACTGGAACTAACACCCAGCAACATGTCTACGCATTTCATTCTTATTGTGTGTAGTTAATGCATTACTTAAGAAGACACCTATAAATACTGTAATTAGGAAGGGGAATACAATTTCTCCCAGAGGGAAACCTGTAAGAAGGGTGAGGTTTCCTCTGGTAGTGGTTTTTCCAAACTCCTTCCCAGTAGGTTGCCAAATTATGTGAAAGATAGTCAGCTTCAAGTCTCAACCTTCTCTGGGATTCACTATGAACACAGACTCCCTGGTTTTTCTCTAGATGGAGCAGAGGAAACAATACCCAGAAAATAAGCCTGGTTAGGTGAGTAATTGGGGGTGTTTTGGTCTAGTTGATGCTACTGAGGCCGTACATGGTAGCAAAAGCCACAGCCAAATCAACAAAGGAGACCTTGCTAAAGATACTGACACCCAGGCTCACGTGTCCCTAAAGCCAGTAACCCACTGAAGAGTCTTCCCCACAAAACCAGTATGCTGTGTGATAAACAAGAGATGCTTCTATAATGAGGATAAATAAAAGGAAATCAGTTGCTACAGTCACTTCCTTTCCAATCCTAACCCCTTCACTAATATCCAGCTAGAAAAAACTGCCTGGTGTAGAAGCCTGGATTCGAATATAATGTCAGAAAAAGACATTCTGAGTTTTCCTTGGTCTATTAACCCTTTGTTTGGATGCTTGTCCTCTTCTGCTGTTGCCATTTGCCTTTCACTGCATTTTGTTTTAAAACCCAAAAGGTTAAAGTTAAATGCCTGAGACTCCAGAACTCATCCTTGGCATTTTTTCCTTAAGGAACAGAGCTCTGCAGAGATGCAAAGTCGCAGTCACATTTAGCTCTGTCCCTCGCCCTCGCTTTGTGTTCACACTTCAGAGACAGAGGGAATGTGAATCTGTCTCCTAGCTGAAATGGAATTAACAAACAGCCCCATCGTGGTGCTGGCAAAATGAGGCTCTCTTCCTGGGAAATGTCACTGCATTGTAAAAAGGGCTTTGTTTTCAGTGAGAACAAAATGTCAAAGGGCAGGCTTTGGGGTTTGTTTCCCAACTAGGGGGGATTTCCAGGAAATTCAACTTCAGGAGACAGTAAATGAAATATTTTGCTCTCCTTGATGCTCCTGCCTAGTTTGTGGGCAGACAGGCTGCCTGCCTCGAGATTGTCTTGCTTTGCAAGCCGGAAGGGAACATAGTTGACAAGTCAGACACCTGGGAAGCAGATCCCTAAACTCCCAGATGAACTTTAGGAGCTACTTTACTTCCAAGCAGTGCAAGGGAACAACAGAGTCTGGGAGTCTGACAAGCCAAATTGCTGGATGAACAGGGAACTTACCATGGAGTCCACTGCTTGACTGCTGGAATGGCCCATAGAGTAGGGGAAAAAAGGCTGGGGTTTGGTAAGCTACTCATTCAGCTTGGATTAGCCTCTGGCATCTGGAAAACCAAAGGTCTTCAGATCCCCGGCATCTTCTTGGAATCCCTGAGCAAAAGTAAAGAGGTGAAGACCTCCAACACAGCTAGCCCACTAGTGTGTGTATACACAGGCACCAGGAGTCCAAAGCACAGGCAGTCTGAACTGACAAACAAGCAGCCAGCTGTCTGCCAGAAATGTGCCAAGTTTCTTTTTGTTGTTGCCACGGTACCAGTGTTTTCCCACGGAGAATTTTCTCCATGGAAAAACTCCTACTTCCCTGTCAGGTACCAACAAATCCAGTGTGCGACAGGACTTGTCTGCAAAGCCAGCCTAGAAAAAAGTCTTGCTACTCTGCCCTTCCAGAGCAAAAAGCCCCCTGCCTGTCCATATGCTATTTCCTCAAGTTAATTTTCTTCCTTTCCACTAGTGTTCTCTTAGATGGTCTGCAAGCCTGGTTTTCCAAGCTGGGAATAGCCTACACTCATCAGCCCATTCTCACTTCATGGTTGTACCGTGGAAGACAACACAAGATTTCATTCTTCCATTTCTGTCCCATAAGTCATTGTCTGTTTAACCATTTTTCATTTTGGAATCATTGGCTCAGGTTGGAAGGGACCTTTGAGGTCACCTACTCCAACCCCCCTGCCATGGGCAGGGAAACCTCTTAATTAGACTTGGTTGCTCAGGGCCCTATCCAAGCTGGCCATGAACACCTCTAGAGAGGGATCTGCAGGCACATTCGAAATATCAGAAGTACATTTGCTCAGTGCAGTCCCTTGGACAGCTGCCAGACCAGGTAGATCACTTCTTGTTCAAGACCTGGTACTAACATTACTCCAGGATCTGCTCATAAAAGGCTCCTGTGTTTCTACCGGGATATCACCCACCGCAGGAGACTTGATGGAGCCTTCTCAGCACATTGCTACACTTCATGCATGAAAGAGCCAGAGTGTTGGGAAACACCAGCCATAGCACTAAACACATTGCCCTGATGGCCTGTGTGAGCACAGAGGCTCTGCCTGCAGTGTCACTCGGGATAAGTCTATGACAGATCTGCGGGATGAGTGCTAGGTATCTCAGATCCTCTGATGCTATGCAGATGTAGCTTCCAGTCAGTACTGAGGGAGACATGAACATCCTTCTATATCCAACTCAGGAATGTCTTCTGCACATAACCAACGGCTCTTTCTCTGGATTGGAAAATAAAATACAGGTACAAGGGTCACAGAATCACAGAACATTAGGGACTGGAAGGGACCTCAAAAGATCATCTAGTCCAATCCCCCTGCCACAGTAGGATCACCTAGACAAAGTCACACAGGAACATGTCCAGGTGGTTTTTAAAAACCTCCAGAGAAGGAGACTCCACTGGCCCCCTGAGCAAGCCCATTCCAGTGCTCTGTCACCCTCACTCTCATATTTATGTGGGACCTCCTCTGTTCCAGCTTACACGCATTGCCCCTTGTCCTATCACTAAATGACATTGAGAAGAGCCTGAATCCCTTTCTGTTTTCCTTTCTGTTTCTAATGGGAATCCATTAAATATTGTCTTTTGTGAATGACTGTTGAATTCTCTGAAGACGTTCAAAACCCACCAGGGTATGTTCCCTTATGACCTGGTCTAGGTGATCCTGCTCTGGCGGGGGGATTGGACTAGATGATCTTTCGAGGTCCCTTCCAATCCTTAATGTACTGTGAATGAAGTGGGCGCTTCATTAAATGAAGGGAAAGACCTCAGTAGTTTATCAGCTTTGTAATACAGCTCTCCAAACGGAGCTGCTCTTTGCCTCTTCTTGGCATTTCAAATAATTGTCCTTCAAGCTCCTCACTGGTATGTGTAGGCTAGAGTTTTAAGACTAGCCATTTTTTAAGGTGCTTAGCAAAATAAAGTCCTTCTGGTTAGTAAATTGGCTGATGCTACTGTGGGACTTGGAAATAAAACCATTTTTGAATACTTCATGCAGCTTTATATGTGACTTAATAAATGATCTCATACCTTCATTTTGATTTTCTTTAGAATATGGGGGCTTTTTGCAGAATGAAAAGTATATGAAAAGGAGAAGCTGCTGTGTTTCCCTTCTTGAATGCAGACAAAGAACTGAGGGCAGGTAGAGCCCTGTTAGAAATGAGAGCAATCCTATTTCATGCAGTGTGTGTACATGGATGAGAGCTTCCATTATGCCTTTGCTGAACTGTCAGCGTGGTCCCCTCTTAAGGTCTGGGATTTGGAATTGCAGTGAAGAACAGCTGCCATCCTTTCATTGGAAGCGTCTTGTTGTGTTTAATGGTGTGGGGGTTTTAGGTTTTTTATTAGCAATTTATAACACACCAGGAAATGCCCATCTGCTGTGCCATGAGCCTTTGTCACCGCTTTAGACACAGTGTAAACAAGGCTAATGTTTAAGCTTTAAAGAAACTCCAGTGGTATTGCAGCTTTTGTACTACCTTTAGCAACAGAGCGCTTTTCATTCAATCTCTTTTTATCAGAAACTTTGTTCTAAAGGCTGTCATTTCTTCAACTATGGGTACGTTGTTGTTAATGTAGTTTGGGTACTACAGATAAACTTCTTTCATGTTATGAATCAGGAAATACACAGTCTTAATATTTACTGTCTAGCACACTGAGTAATCTTTTACTGTATGTTTTGACTAGATAAGAGACTGGGCTTACAAAGGTCTGAACTACCAAGACAGTTTAATTGTGGTAATTTCAGTGAATTAGTTCAAATCTGCATATTTCTTGCATACACTTTCCTTGTTATGTGCTACAGGAACAATTTGTACTTGCTAAACACTGTGGAGTACAAACTGCCACTGATCATAATTAATCCAAGATGATTCTCAGTGAGGGTGTGTTCACAGGGAAAATGTGTGCAGTTGTCAACCTCCTTGAGTACTAACCATGAGCAGATCAACCAAGGATGTAGGTGAAACAATTCACAGAACATCAGGGATTGGAAGGGACATCAAAAGATCATCTAGTCCAATCACCCTGCCACAGCAAGATCATCTAGACCAAGTCGCACAGGAACATATCCAGATTGGTTTTAAACGTCTGCAGAGAAGGAGACTCTCTGCCAGGGGGATTGGACTAGATGATCTTTCGAGGTCCCTTCCAATCCCTTATGATTCTATGATTCCACAATCCCCCTAGGCAGTCCCTTCCAGTGCTCTGTCACCCTCACTGTGAAGAAGTTCCTTCTGGTATTTATATGGAACCTCCTGTGTTCCAGCTAACACCCATTGCCCCTTGTCCTATCCCTAGATGACATTGGGAAGAGCCTGGCTCCTTCCTCCTGACACCCACCTGTCACATATTTATAAAAATTAATGGGGGTCACCCCTCAGTCTCCTTTTCTCCAAGCTCAAGATACCCAGCTCCCTCATCCTTTCCTCATAAGGGAGGTGTTGTATTCCCTTCATCATCTTTGTGCCTCTGCACTGGACTCTCTCCAGCAGTTCTGTGTCCTTCTTGAGCTGAGTGACTTAGAACTTGGTCCCTGGAAATAGCCCATCTAGGCTGAACTGCAGCCTGGGGAAGACTTCACTTTTTGCTTTGACCAGTCATAGAAAGAAAATTTTGGGTATATTTTTCACAGGTTCATAGAAGACCAGGTTGGAAGAGACCTCGAGGATCACCTAGTCCAACCTGTCAAGCTAAAAATGTACTTTCAATTAGATGTCAAGATAAGTCTTAAAACTGTCCAATGTAGAGCAATTGACCACTTCCTTTGGGAGATGATTCCAGTGTTGAATAGTTCTAATGATAAAGAACTTTCTTCTGGACTCCAGTTAGAATCCCCCCAGGAGTAACTTAGACCCACAACCCCTTGTCTTTTCCATATGACTCCCTAGTACAAATGGAGTCACTGTCTTCTTGGCAGCTACCCTTTAGGTACTGGTACATGGTAATAAGGTTCCCCTTAAGCCTTACCTTCTCAAGGCTGAATATGCACAGCTCTAGCTGCCTTACTTCATATGGCAGATCTTCTAGTCCTCTGATCATCCTCATGGTCCTTGTCTGGACCCTCCCTAGCCTGTCCACGTCTTTTTTGTATAGGGGGGAGCAAAGCTGTACACAAACATCCACAAGTCTCATGGACAAACTTAAGCAAGTGCCATTTTATAGACTGAACAAACACAGCAGCTTGATGTTGTATCTCAGCTAACAAGCTCTTGGAAGCTTTGATAAGCTTTAGTGCTTACTTTGTCCAGGGCTTCAGGAGAGGTACTTTATATGGAAAAGAGAGATGTGAGACAGGAAATACGTTGCATAACTACTGGGTTTGTTAAGAGGACTTCAGAATTACTTGCAAAATCAAAACCATTCAGTAACCCCTCGAAGTACAGCATACCTGTGTGATTACGCAGTGCTCACATGGCCCTTCAGATGTATTTCAGGTAACGGAATTCATTCTCCTTGCAGTTTTGTCACTGTTGTCTCTGATAAACCTGTGGGCAGCTTTTGTGTAACAGAACTTAGATTTCAAATCTGATCATCAGCAACTTACAAATATCTGTGAGGGTGTGAATATCCTCCTGATTGAGCTGTATTGTATTAAGGGTTGGGTGAAGGGCTTGTATTTTTTTCTGATGGCAAACTGCTGCTTTCCATTACAGTCTCTGGCATTCAGGATGTTGTTGATGTTTGTTTGCCCCTCTCTCCAGGCAGCGCTGTGAAGTCATACCAAGATGCATCTGTTTATGTGAGATCCTGTAGCTCTTAGGTATGAGCAGCGTGCTGGAGTTCAGTTGTTCTGCAGAGTGCTGTGGTCCTGTGAGATAGGACCATTGAGAGCTTCTCCCTGACCAGCAGCATCATGGGGCAGATCAGAACGGGGGTGGTTAGCAGATCAGCAGAGGTTTTTCTCCCCTTCTACTCTGCCCTAGTGAGACCACATCTGGAGTATTGTGTCAAGTTCTGGGCCCACCCAGTTCAAGAGGGATGTGGAGCTGCTGGAGGGAGTCCAGTATAGAGCAACAAGGATGATGAACGAAGTGGAGCACCTCCCTTGTGAGGAAAGGCTCAGGGAGATGGGACTCTTTAGTTTGGAGGAGACTGAGGGGTGACCTCATAAATGTTGGTAAATATGTGAAGAGTGGGTGTCAGGAGGATGGAGCCAGGCTCTGCTCAGTGTCATCTAGTGATAGGACAAGGGGC
>JAOXOE010000256.1:30526402-30537750 GCA_028565055.1 Phoeniculus purpureus
GTGTTTAAGGCCAGGCTGGATGGGGCTCTGGCAAGCCTGGTCTAGGGTGGGGTGTCCCTGCCCATGGTGAGGGGGTTGGAACTGGATGATCCTGTGGTCCCTTACAACCCAGAGTGATTCTGATTGTATAACCTTTCCAGTGAAGTGATCCTACTGTGGCAGGGGGGTTGGACTAGGTGATCTGTTGGGATCCCTTCCAATCCCTAATGATTCCATGATTCTATTCTATGATTCTGTAAATCCAGCAGACAGCTTTTTATCAATATAAGTCAGTTGTGAAGGAAATCTCCAGATGTTAGTAGTTGAATAGAAAGCTAAAGTCCAAATATCTGCCTGAGCACACTTAGTACAGACAGCATCTCACTGGCTACCTGGCCGGTATTTAAGTTTGATCCTGTCCTCGGGAAAGTTAATGGGAATCTTTCCACTGTTTTTAATTTAACAGCTGACTACATATTTAGGGGACGATTTGTATTTGACAAATAGTTTAAGGTCAGATGGATATTTGACAAATAGTTCAAGGTCAGATGGATATTTCTCCTCCTCAGAATAGATCTATGTTATAAACAGAACTCACAATTTCTACTGAATTGCACAGTGGCATTTTGCAGGCATTGAAATGGGTTCTCTAGGGCAGTGGAGGAGTCTCCCTCCCCAAAAGTATTTAAGAGTAATGTAGACATCATACTTAAGGATTTGGTTTAGCCAAGGACTTGTCAGTGTTGGGTTAAGGGTTGGACTAGATGATCTTGAAAGTGTTTTCCGACTAGATGATTCTCTGATATGCATTTTCTCATAGAATCCTGCAAAGGACAAGAAGTGAGGAAATCTTTTCCAGCAGAAGCTGTGAGGGTAAAGGTGAAGGCTGTGTTTACTCACACTTGGAACTTGGCAAGATGATTGGAGTAACCTCAGATACAACCCACATCAAAGCTCTATTTCATAAAATTCCAGTCTTAAGGGTAGCACATCCCAGGAGAGCAGGGTACACAGCAGGAGTTGCTTTAGCACCAGAAAGGATCACCAGCAATATTGTCCCTGGCATCTGGTTCCTTTTGGAGATCTCCTACTCCTCATGCTTCCATTCCTTGTGTTGTGTATGACAACTGCTGAATTTAATGGAAGCTGAGCTTTTAGGTCTTAAGCGTAAGATCTCAGTATATCAAATTCCACTGTATCACTTTCTGCTGGCCTTACACTGAGTCTAATAAGGTCTGTTTGGTGAAAGCAGCTTTGAGAAAGATGGAAAGTTTGAAGCTTGAAGAGTCAAGAATTCCTTGGAGCTTTATTGCAGTTGCTAAAACCAGAGCAGCTACAGCTTCTTTCTCACTTGCACTTGGCTGACCTCAGTCATCAGATACTGTTTTCCTGTCATTGCTTTCCCTCCTATGTGTTATCCTTGTACATCGTATTTTCTCCTCATACAGACTTTATACCAATTTGCTGTAGCTATGAGCTGCAAGTCAAGATGGATTGTGCCTGGAGGAAAACCCTTTCTGTGGAAATGCTGGGTTCTCAGCCCCAGACGTGAGCGAGCACTAGTGGAAGTCCAGAAACTCACACACGCTCGCGATGCCTTCAGGCTCGTGCTTGAAAGCTGGTCTTGTCTACGTGGCCGTATTGCCAGCGTTCATCTCACCTCAAGGCAGAGGAACAGATCCCCTCAGCTTCCTTTCCTGTGTCCAGGATTGTTGTCCCACTAGCTGACCATCTTCCTCGCCCCCGTGCAATTACCAGCACAACGTTTACACACTTGGTGGGTTTCCTGAGGAATATAAGATTGGCCACACGCAGTTGAGTGGAGCGAAAGGAGAAAGAGAGGTATAAACCTTCAAATGCAGACTTTTCTAAGACTAAATAAAATAAATAACTAATTCCTTGTAAATCAGAACAGTCACTGCTGTGGAATTACCTGCTCTTTTGTTATTTACCTAGGTTTCAGATGCTTCCTGGCTATAAAGAGTTTAAATTCACATTTGGATAAATATATCTTCTAGAAGCATTTTAAACAGATTTAAAAAGAAAAACCCAAACTTGTCTTTATTAAAATGGTAGAATCTGATAAAATCTGCCTCTCTCGGTGACTTATCCAGACTTTTCTGAAATTACAGAGAGCTGCTTATGAGACAACCGCACAGGTAAGAGACTAATTGGGACTAACCCCTCTTGGTTTGTCTGCCAAGTGGCAGAGTCATGTTTTGATCCTTTTCCATCACATAGGTAGGCGAAGCCTTTTAATTCAAACTGGCCAGCTCTGCTCGTGCCATAAGCCCAAGCAGAACCGACAGGCTGATGCAGACTGCTGGCTGCCACTCCACCTACGCTTTGCAACCTAAATACCCACTTCAGCAATTAACTCTACTCATGTAATGAGGGAATAACTTATTCCTAGCAAATAGGAGCCCTCCTGACTTAGATCAGTGCAAATGAGCACATAATTCAGCTCATCATCAATTTCCCTTTAAGTGTTGCCTCTCACAGAGTGTTTCATGTGACAAATGGTCCAAATTACTCCTCCACAAACGAAGACAGCGCTACCACTGCCAGCAAGCTATTTTCTTACTGCCACTTCCAGTTTGCCAAAGGAGCAGCGGGAGAGAGGCATTCTCATGACAGCAACTATTTCTGAAATTTAATATCTCCATAACAGTGCAGCCGACAGGAAAGCGAGAAGAAAGGGTCCGTGATGGTGCTTTAAGTACCGTGTCAGCAGTCTCCATCAGTGCCTTGCAGATGAGGCATCGCAGAGCCGTTCTTACTTTTACAAGATTACTGGCTCGAATGTGCTGGTTTAACAGCAGCACTTTTTCTGTTTGGTACCCAGGTTTTATTCTGGTTTTTTTAGACTCAAGATGTTTATGGGAAAATTTTCCTTCCGAGAAACTGCAGGTGGATGCATAACACACACCTGCCAAATCAGCATCGTTGCACGCTACACGTGGTTGTGTTGTGTGAGGGAAATTAGAGCTGTATAGAGCTGGCAAAGTTTGCACAGGAGCTGCAATTAGCAGGAACTCATTTTGCTGCAACACAGGTGGAGAAATCTGTAGTCACTTGCTCCTAGGTAGATTAGCAATTGCACAGGTTTGCAAAGCAGATGTTTATAGACAAAAGTACAGAGGAGGGCAACGAAGCTGGGGAAGGGCCTGGAGAATAAATCTGATGAGGAGGGATTGAGAGAGTTGGGGCTGTTTAGTTTGGGGAAGAGGAGGCTTAGGGGAGATCTCATCGTTCTCTACAACTATGTGAAAGGACATTGTGGAGATGTTGGTGCTGGTCCCTTCTCACAGGTAATTAGTGATGGAACCAGAGGGAAGCGTTTCAAGCTTCAACAGGGTAGGGTTAGATTAGACATCAGGAAGCAATTCTTCACAGACAGAGTGGTCAGGCGCTGGAATGGGCTACCCAGGGTGGTGGTTGAGTCAACATCTCTGGATGTGTTTAAAAGATGCTTAGAAGTAGTGTTGGGAGATGTGGATTAGGAGTGAACTTGTAGAGTAGGGGTGATGGTTGGACTTGATGATCCCAGGGGTCTTTTCCAACCTGAATGGTTCTGTGATTGTGTGAACACAAGCACACAGCTCTGCTCATACCTGACCATGCTTTAACACACAGAGATTGTAGCTGCACACAAGTGTTCCTGCATGTGGTGCACTGTAAGGTTTTCCTCCAGTCTCATTCTTACAATAAGAATAAAGAGAAATCACTACAGTGAGGAATTTTTGTATCCTGGTCTCTCGGTCTGTTAGTCACCACAAAATGGAACTCTTCTACACGTTAGGGAAGTCTGATGTTTAAAAATATCAAGCAGTCCCAACTCTACATCCTTTTAATGCAAAGCAGTTGCATGATCAGAAATATGTACCCTGCTTTTGTTAGTAACTTTAACACTTTAAAGGACGCCAGTGACTGAACCTCCATGTAGCTTTATGAAAGGAATGCAAGGCAAGGAAAAGAAGTGCTGGCTAAAAATAAATGGGACTTGCAAGGCAGTCCAACGTTGACAGCTGTTGATGCATTTCACGAAGCCACCGAAGAGAGTCCCTCAGAAGCTGGAGGCTTTCTGGAAGAAGCCAGAGATCACTTCTGTTAGGCATTAAGTGGAAAGTGCCTCAGTTTCCTGCCAAACTTCTTTGCGTTTCTGCCTGAAGTGTTGGGCCACAAGGCTGCTGCTACCTTTGTTCCCATCTTCAGCTGCTTCCAGAAGCATCTGTTTTGTGCAGCAGGGTAAAGAGTTTTTTCGTGTTTTCTGAGCAGACCCCCGAATTCCATGGGTTCACCACCCACCTCCACCAGTACAAACCCTCAGACTGTGTAAGCTCTGTGGTGTTATCTTAACTTTTTCCATGCCTTTTCGATGATTTCCTACAGAAAGGCAGCACAGGGTGCACTTTGTCCCTCAAAATGTCTCTTGAAAGAGCAGATCATGAGTGACTAAGAAGATATGCCACGGCTGGAAAAAATAATTCAGCAGCCTTAGCTTACAGCAGGAGAGAAAAATGTTTGGAGGGAAACTGCCTTTCTGAGAAGAAATTAAAGGCAGTGCTGAGGCAGCCAAATTGGAATAGTACAGACCCTGATGCTAGTAACAGCAAGTCGTGCATACTGAGAACTTCTGGTGCTTGAACCAGCTCTTCTGTTGAACTCTGGATTCAAGCACAGTTCTTCTTGCCAGCCCAGCTCTTCCAAGGGACTCTTTAATTCTCTGTGATAACAGCTCTTACCTGCTCCTGCAACAGTCTCTCATCCACTCGCTTCTCCACTAGGCTCTTCTGTTTCACACGGATTTAGACAGCAAGACCTGAGAACCCTCATCCTTCATAATAATTGAATCACAGAATCATTGAAGTGTTCAGGTTGGAAAAGGTCCTTGAGATCGTGAAGTGCAACCAATAAAACCAATAAATAAGTCACTGGAACTGACTGTTCAAGAGACACTTGCTTCTGGGATTACTGGGGGAGTGTGACTCACAGTGCTCTCTGGGCTTGTGCTAGGACAGCTCACGGCTCTGCAATGTGCACAGATCTGGCCTTATTCTCTTCCAGTAACATTTACTGCAAGGAATGACTCTTCAAGTGAGTTTTGTACTGACTTTTTGTCTGAAACTGACTTTTTCTTAATATGCAACTTACAACTTTTCTCTTTTTCCAAGATGGAAGGCCAGCAGGACTGCTTAGGGGGCTCTTGATTTGGCAAGGCTTGAGTATTTAGTGACAGGGCAAGGGGCAGTGGGTGTCAGCTGGAACACAGGAGGTTCCATATAAATATCAGAAGGAACTTCTTCATGGTGAGGTTGACAGAGCACTGGAACAGGGTGCCCTGGGGGTTGTGGAGTTTCCTTCTCTGGAGACACTTAAAACCTGCTTGGATGTGTTCCTGTGTGACTTGGTCTAGGTGATCCTGCTGTGGCAGGGGGATTGGACTAGATGATCTGTTGAGGTCTTTCCAATCCTTAATGTTCTGTGATTCATCCTCACTGCACACACTTCATCTGTAGCCCAGATGAAGTGCAGACCATGTGAAGAACGAAATTTGAAGCTCAAAAAGGAAAGCAAACAAACTGCAAGGAGAAGTGCAAGATAATTAATTTCCTTCTGTTTCCTCTTTTGGCCTCTCTGATTCATAAAGAAATGATGCAGTTTGGTCCAAGTGCGTTTGTAGAAGCTTGGCTGGCAAGGGAAGCACAAGCTAACAGTACTGCAGTGAGTTGCTGGCTTGTTCTGTCACAGCAGCTACTTGCAGTGCACTGGCTTGTGTCTCACCCAAGCTCATGTTGCAATCTCTTGCCCCCAAAAGACAAATCTTTGAGCTCAATGGTTTCACTTTTCTGCCTTCTTGCAGATGTCTTTCAGGGGGTCACAGATGGAGGGGAAAGGTAGACGTAAGTGTCCTTTCAGTTTCTTGTTCCACAGTGCTCGTACTGAGCGCTAGCCAAGGTTGTGGCTCCTTGCCTGCTATGCAAAACAGGCACTGGCACACTCATTGTACGCAGTCACAGACTTCAGCTTAAAAATGTTCCCAAAGGGGCTTGTGGCTTAGCACAGGCAGAAAGCCACAACCGAGGAATGCAGGGGGATAATTGTCTGGGAAGGGGCTGCAGATTTAGTTCCCTCTGAAAAAGGGCTCCCTTAGAGACAACTTGTTCCTTTTGTTTTCAAGAAGCGGAAAAGGCTTCCCTCCCCTCACCAGGCTTACCTCCTCATCTGACTACCTGGTGCTCGCTGAGGGGCTGAAACGTGTGAGTACAACACCTGGCCCCAGCAGGAAGAGGATTTGACCTCTCTGATTTACTTGAGTTAGAATTTGTCTCCTAGATACTGGCTGGGGGTGTAATCTGTTGTTGTCACGTGTGGGTTTGGGTGGATGAGCATCATCTCTGGCCACAGGGACAAAGCTGTCACTGGCCAGTCTGGTCTGAAAGGAAGGAATAATTCTTGTCTGATTGTGGAGAAAGAAATGTCTACTGGCTAGGTGCTAAGTGTGTTGGGCTCTTTCGAAAGTGGCCTCTTTTAACCCGTTCGTAGTGTTCTGAAGGATTACAAGTAATCCAAGAACACAAAAAATAAAGAAAATAGAACTGGAACTTGCAAGCAAAAGACTCTGTTGTGTGTCAGGTCTGCACCCATCCTATAGGGTTCATTTCCCTGCTTGTTTTGGGAGAGAAACCCTCAGATGGGCGCTCTCTTCTGCACTGGCAGCGATTATGTTCAACCTGTTCAGACTTCTGACTCAATTTTATTCCTTTTTCTAAGGCCTGTGCTGTTATCTTCCATCCCTCTGCTCTTATATACATTAGAAAATGTATATTTAAGGGGCTAACCAGACTTGCTAATTCTTTTCCATGCACAAGGGGTGTGGAGAGAAAATAAGAAAACAACCCTCTGCATCCTGGACACTGTAATCTAGAGCTGACAAAACTGGTCACAGTCTTATTCTCTCCTTCTGGCTCCACCTTCCTTTACCCAATACAAAAAGTTCTCATAAATCCAGGTCCCTCCAGGAAGTCTGACCAGCATTAGTAGAAAAGGACCTGGGGCTTCTAACTGACAGGAGGCTGAATATGAGCCAGCAGGGTGCACAGGTGGCCGAGAAGGCCAGTGGCATCCTGACCTGGATTAGAATCTGTGTGTCCAGCAGCAGTAGGGAGGTTGTTGTCCCCCTCTTCTCAGCACTGGTGAGGCCACACCTTGAGGACTGGGTCCAGTTTTGGGCATCTCAGCATAAGGGAAACATTGAGGTGCTGGAGCGAGTGCAGAGGAGGGCAGTGAAGCTGGCGAAGGGCCTGGAGAATAAATCTGATGAGGAGAGATTGAGACAGTTGGAGCTGTTTAGTCTGAGGAAGAGGAGGCTGAGGGGATACAATGTCTGAAAGGACATTGTAGAGATGTGGTGCTGGTCTCTTCTCACAGGTAATTAGTGACAGAACCAGAGGGAAGGGCTTCAAGCTTCAACAGAGGAGGGTTAGACTGGCCATCAGGAAGAAATTCTTCCTGGATAGAGTGGTCAGGCACTGGAATGGGCTGCCCAAGGTGATGGTTGAGTCCCCATCCCTGGATGACTTTAAAATGTGGTGTTGGGGGATCTGGCTTAAGGATGAACTTGTAGAGCAGGGTTGATGGCTGGACTCAATGATCCCAAGGGTCTTTTCCAACCTGAAAGCTTCTATGATTCCCTGATTGTCTTAAGCCGTGTGCTTCCCACAATATTAACTCGTACTTAGTCTGTTTGCGAAAGTGTTGACGTTAAAAGGAATATTCTAACAAAAAATATTTTCCAAACAATCACAACTTCTTTGTGTCTTTCAGTCCTGATACCTCATCATAGGTGTCTCTGAAAATCAAATAGACATCTGTGAAGTCTAAAGAGGAGCACTGGCAATTTTACACCGCTTTCCCCCCCATCCCCACCCTGCCTCTGTAATCTGCCAATGAAGCTGCATTTTTGGTACCTCTTTAGTGCTCCAAGAAGTAAACCCCTTTCAGAACATGTACCATTTTCCGAGGTAATTTGAAAAGAGTATCTTTCACTTTCACATTGCCCTTTGGCAGATTTAAAGCTGCTGTCGTTCTGAGAAAGCTCTTGGCACTTAAAACTGTTTTGTAAGAAGGAGGATGAGGAGGAATGAAGAAAAAAAATGAAAGCAAGCTCCCCGCCCTGGCTACTTCATGCTCCTTCTGATCTGTCTAGAGCTTTTCAAGTCAGTGGGAACACGGCGACAAATGCGTTCTGAAGAAAATCTCATTTCGGCCCTAAATGCTGCTTCACAATTTCCAATTCACGCTGTTGCCATCTTTACAGGAATTGATGGCTGCCATTGTTATCAAAGCTGACAGGTCTCTGGTAGGCTGCACAATCAGCGCAACCTGCTCGAGCCTTTCATTATACCCCAGTGGCAGATTCTCGTGATATCTCTCTTTTATAGGCATTGCTCATTTTTATTTTGCATTTGACGTGGCTCCTTCACTTGCTTGCTGCTGGGGTGTGCAGATAAAGCTAAAGAAACAATAGCTGCTGTGTATGCCAAAAGTGGATGGTGGGTTCTGTTCCTCCAGCATGTGTCAGATCAGATACTGCTCTGTTTATAGAAATCAGCAGTGGAGTAATTGTCCAACAAGCAGGTCCATTCTTCTCAGCCCTGGTGTTCAGGCAGCTTCTTGCAGATCTGCCCTCTGAAAGCAAATCAGAATCAAAGGTTTTGAGGTCTTCTGTGCTTGAAGGAAAGGAAGAGGGCATCACTTCTGTTGAGATGGTTTTGTCTAAAAGTCCCTCTCTCTTCTCTCAGCCAGCAAAACCTGTCAAGATGCTTAAAAATCCCCCAAACGACTAAACAGGTCATCAAAGTGAGAAATGTGATGAGCAGAGGGATGGTGACCAAGTCCCCAGGAACATGAAGAAGCTGAGTGGATGATGAAACTCCCTGCACCATGTTTCCCTACACTCACTACAATTAAGGCAATCTGAAAGGATAACAGTCCCCTCCCACATTTTCTCATTGATAAGACTATAGCTAGAGGCTCTTCTCAAGCCTGTATGGGACCTATGGACATCTTGTGTGACACAGACAGCACTAAAGGGTGAAAAAGCAGGACGGCCTTCATAAACCTGATTTTCCACACCTTACTTTATAGGATTTGCATAATACCAAGTGGGATGTTCCTGTAGACTGGGGAAAAGATCTGCCAAATCCTACAAGGCTTTGTATTTGTCCCTGCCAGATTCCCACAGGATTCTCATTTTGCCTTTGCCTTCAAGCCCAGCCAAGCTTTCAACATGATTTTTTCTGTTATTTAGCCTGGAATTGTCCTGAAGTTCCATGCGAAGATAACTCCTCTATGCAGAAACTGCTGTGGTTGCTCTCTGACTGTCCTGCTCAGACAGTGATCTGCAGTGGTTTTCTCCTGGTTTCTGCTGGTCTTGGGGATGGCTTTCTGAAGGTATTTAGATACCTAATGGCAGCAGAGATAGGCACGTGAGATTGGCCATACAAATGTTCTGCAGCTGTTTTATACCTGTACTTAAATGTAGAGGGACTGTAAGGGAGGAGAAGTCTGTGCTTCTACATTAAACCTCACCTCTCTAGAGTTTGTTCAGATTTAACTAGCCTTAGCTAACTGTTCTAAGTTGAGATCCTGAAGAAGTCAAATTTCCCTACAGGGTGGTGCCCATTGAAGTATGTGAGTAAGTGCAGCGGCCGGCGAACACCATTGGCACAGGGATGCAATAGAAAACGAGCCATAAAACCCCAAAATCCACTGTCCTAGAGCAGACAAAAGAAACACTTGACCTCCATCTCCTGACCTTACATGAAGGCAACCAAAGCCAAGGGCTTTTATGGTGTGGATCTTCTTTCCTATTCCTGGTGCTTGTGATCATTTTCATGACAAGATCTATTGCTTAAGAGAAATAAAGGAGGAGGGAAAAACAGCTTTGCAGCTAAATTAAGAAAAATATCTAAAGAAATAAATTAGAGAGCAGATATTGACAAATTGATGACTCCACAGCCCTTAGTAGCATAATGACCATAAAGACAAGATGGACAGACAGGGATAATGACTTCTACTATTAGATCGAGATCCATACCTAGGAAAAACAGCAAGCTCCCTGGTAAATAGCATTAGGAACAATTGTCCTAGTTTTATTTAATTACAGGGATCAGTTAAACAGTTAGAGAGTAAAGTGTTGCTAAAATCCCAGAAGCAGGTGAGAACATTCAGGTTTGATTTCCCAAGACAATCTTCCATGATGATGCTGAGTAAGATATTCCTTCCTTCCCCTTGTCGTTCGTACCTGGACTTATCTCTGCCACACAGCCAACCACTGCTTGTGCTAAGGTCTGGAACTGGGCTTGTACAAAGGCAGTGAACTGGGTCAGGAAACTGAGTAAATAGAAGAATAGTAAAAGCCCCCAATTTTCTTTTAAGCTTTTGTTCTTTAGGTCACTGGACAACTGTAGGAGTAGGAGGAGAGCGCAGTCACTGCTAAACATTTCAACCACAGCCCCGCTTCTTTCAGAGCTAATGCTATGGATGGAATGTGCGTATGAGTACTGCGATGTCCATTTGGTTTCATTTGGTGCTGGACCTGGCATCACTAGAACTTAGCAGGCTGTGCTGCCATTCAGCAGGACTTGGACAGGCTGGAGAGCTGGGTGGGGAGAAATGTAATGAAATATAACAAGGGCAGTGTAGAGTCTTGCATCTGGGCAAGAACAACCCCAGGTAGCAGTATAGGTTGGGGGCTGACTTGTTGGAGAGCAGTGTAGGAAAAAGGGACCTGGGGGTGCTGGTGGCCAGCAGGATGACCATAAGCCAGCAATGTGCCCTGGTGGGCAAGAAGGCCAATGGCATCCTGGGGTGGATCAGAAGAGGGGTGGTAGTAGATCAAGAGAGGTTCTCCCGCCACTCGACTCTGCCCTGGTGAGACCATATCTGGAGTATTGTGTCCAGTTCTGAGCCCCTCAGTTCCAGAGGGACACGAAACTGCTGGAGAGAGTCCAGCGCAGAGCCACAAAGGTGATGAAGGGAGTGGAGCATCTGCTTGATGAGGAAAGGCTGAGGGAGCTGGATCTCTTTAGTTTGGAGGAGACTGAGGGGTGACCTCATTAATATTGAAAAATATGGAAAGGGTGGGTGTCAGGAGGATGGAGCCAGGCTTTTCTCAGTGTCATCTAATGACAGGACAAGGAGCAATGTGTGTAAGCTGGAACAGAGGAGGTTCTACATAAATATCAGAACGATCATCTTCATGGTGAGGGTGCCAGAGCACTGGATGGGGCTGCCCAGGGGGGTTGTGGAGTCTCCTTCTCTGGAGACGTTTAAAACCTGCCTGGATGTGTTCCTGTGTGACT
>JAOXOE010000256.1:30548690-30573486 GCA_028565055.1 Phoeniculus purpureus
GAGCTCTGTGGTAAGGGTTGGACTTGATGATCTATTAGGTCCCTTCCAACCCTGGTAATACTGTGATACTGTGAAATGCTTTTAAGTATCTAAACAGTGAGTGTCAGGATGGTGGTGCCCAATGACAAGACAAGGGGCAATAGGCATGAATTGGAACATGGGAGATCCAGTTTGAATACAAGGAAAAGATTTTATGGTGAGGGCAACAGAGCCTTGGAACAGACTTTGGAGTCTCCGTCTCAGGAGACATTCAAACCCTGCCTGGATGTGTTTCTGTGTGATCTGCTCTCAGTGACACTGCTCTGCAGGGGTGTTGGACCAGATGATCTACAGGGGTCCCTTCCAGCTTCTCCCATTCTGTGATTCTATGACACAAGAACTCATGCTAAGCTCCAAATAACACAAAACCTTTAAACAATATTGAAGAACCTTTGTTTGCTCTTTTTCCTTTACTGTTCTTGAGAGACAAACTGCATTTGAAACTGCTGCTTTACAGCTCTTGATTCCTCTTTGGCTTCTTTTCATTTCTGTTTTACAGTTTCTGGGGAAAATATCTTAAAAGAAGTTCTTTCATACTGGAAAATTGGTTTACTACTCCTATAGACCTATAAAATCTGTAAGAAATCTTTCCCAGAGTGGTAAAACATGCTTTTTTCAGTAAAGTAACCCAATACAATTTGGGACACACATAGGGATCAGAGCTCTTGAGTAAGAAGCTATTGCACTAACCATGATGTACGAAAGCAGAAGAAAGGAATGGGAAAACAACATAAAAGAACACAGGGTACGGAACATATGCAATAAATACACTCAGATAGGCTAGAGTAAGTCGAGAGGACAAAAAATTCAAGGGGAAAAAAATCATCACATTGAAAACTTGATGTGACCTTTGATTCGAATTGCTTTGAAATCAACAAAGAACTCTCCTGATTTCTGTTCTTTGAGTTTGGTTCATAGTCGAGGTCGTGGTAGAGATAGCAAAAGAAATAATTGTGACTTGAAGTGCTCAAATTGCTTTCAGCATTTCACTTCAATTTTGATGAAGATTTTATGTGCTACATATATTGGAACATTATATGGATATTGTTTTAGCAGATGCACTTAGGATGACCCTAATTGGATGCCAAATGCAATTGATGTTGGGCTGGATGTTGAGTTGGATGTTGAGCTGGATGTTGAGTTGGATGTTGAGCTGGATGTTGAGTTGGATGTTGAGCTGGATGTTGAGTTGGGTGTTGAGCTGGATGTTGAGTTGGATGTTGAGCTGGATGTTGAGTTGGATGTTGAGCTGGATGTTGAGCTGGATGTTGAGTTGGGTGTTGAGCTGGATGTTGAGTTGGATGTTGAGCTGGATGTTGAGCTGGATGTTGAGTTGGATGTTGAGCTGGATGTTGAGCAGTTGAATATAACTTTAGCCATTTAAAAATCAAACCCCTAGCCCAGACTAGTCAGATGGGATCTCCATACTGTCAGTGTAATGGACAAATCTCCGGAGGATGATGCAACCTGTCCCAAGTTTGATGTCTAAGATAAATGACATCAGTTATCTTTTGGAGGAGCCACTGTTTACCTACTGCATATAGGCAGAGTTTAAGAATTTGCTTTCAGACAGTTAAGTCAGGAGATAAATTCCATTTTTTCAGTCTACACTAGCAGACCTCTTAACATTCATCTTCCCTTAAGTGAAGGAGTTGGGTGGTTGTCAGTACCTGTTAAGGGTTTTTTACAATCACAATGAAAAGGAAATGTTCTTAACTTTTTCTTTGTGGATAGTTCAGTAACAGCAATAAAAAGCAGTGCTGGGAAATTACTCAGTAAGCCACAAATGTCATTAGATAGAGTTTGCACAATAACTTCAGACAACTGAATATGTAGGCTAAGGATTCACGTACATTCTCTGCAGGAGCCTTATTGTAAGTGCTATCTTGGGCACCCCATGACACGTCACCTCTGCCATGTTGGCATGATTTGTGGAAAGGACGTAAGATTCTCTTGCTGGTTTCTTTCTGCTTTGTACCCATTCTACTTTGAATGGTTTATTATTATTATTATTATTATTTTCCACTAGCAAAGAACAGAGCTGAAATGAAGTTGAAAAAATAAACTGTAGTAAGAGTATTGACATCAGCCTTATTGTTTCATTTATCACTAATAATTGCTCGATTAATGCTAGTCCCTCACTGTCTGGAATGTTAGTCCTCATTGCTTGAGCAATGAAACAGGCTCACTTCTATCTGTCATAAATCCTTCAGTATTTCATTACTCAGTATCATCCCAAGAGCAAGTTAACGTGGCATCATCTCAATGCTACTGAACCAGGAGACAGGTTGAGGTCCTGGGCATCTGCTAGATTTATAGAAACTCTGATACTCTTTTGCCTGAAACATACAGCAGCTCTTTTAGGTGATGGCTTTGGATTTATGTACAATTTAAGTTCACAAAGTCCATGAACTATGATGACACCAAGAATTCTTGTGGATACTGCTGGTGTTTGAGAAGACCTGTGACACTAATTCTTTCTTAAGTCCTCCTTCCCTACTCTTAAAGGATCTCAAGACAGTTGACCTGAATCTGTAGCTGCCTCACTATCTAACAATAAATTATAAAAACAAGCATTGCCTGGAATGTTTTAGAAGAGTCATGGGAGGACCACAAGTTGCTGAAAAGCCTGTAATTCAAGTAATCTGAGGACGCTCAAAAAAGTTTCCAGAGATGTGTGGTTAATATTCATCGTTATGTGCATATTTTCCAACATGACTAAAAAGCTTTTAGGCCAGTCTTGCATTCTGGTTCACCTAATCCAAATGGTGACACTCTGCAGTCAGTCACAGTGAACGAAGCCTGCTTTGTAAGCAGTCAACACTTCTCAATTTCTGAGCCTGGTCCAGGTCCACTTGTCATTCATCTATTGAGAAACATGGCACTCCACATCCTGACTTCTGCTGGCTGCCTCTGCTTTGTAAATCACATCTTGGAAGTACTCACTGATAAGCACACAGCTACCTCTGCCACTGTCAGAGTGATAATTTCTGGGGTTGTGTTGCTTTCCCTAAAGGTATCTCCAGAAAAGATGAGCCTATAATGCTATTGTTTCCTTTGGGAGAGCGGGGCAAGTACCTGCCATTCAGTAACACCTGGCAGAAGTGCAGTGGACACCAGGGAAAAAGCTAGCAGTGGGCTTGGTAGAGTTAGGTTAGTTACTGGACTTGAAGGCTTTTTCCAACCTAAACAACACTATGATTCCAGTCGTTCAAAATTGCCAGTAAGAGACTAGGCAACACTCAAAGATGGAGCAAGTGGGGCGTGGCTGAGTGAGAGAGGACAGGCAGGGCCCTGCTGGGACTGTACAAGCAGCTAGATAGAGCCTGGCGGTCAACACTCATCCCACCTCAGCCAGGAGCAGAGCAGCTGGGGTTTGGGTAAGCCCACCCAGCTTGCCACCAGCTAAGCCCCTGGTACAGGTATGTTCAGGACAAGTCCCAACAAGGACTCATTGAATAGCAAGTAGCAATGCTTCTATTAACAGTAACATACATGTTATCACTGCTTTTACCATGCCTTAGGTACATGAGACTTTTTATTAGCAAAGAGTGGGACAAATGTAGGTACAATGTGCAAGGCCAGTGGTTTCTCATAGCTGAGTGCAGGGGTCTTTGAGCAGTGGTCTGTGGCCAAACTCCATCCACAGGGCACAGCCAAGCACCACCACATCATAGTAGTCACTAAATAAGCAGCGAAAAGAATAGACCACTGGCCATTTAAGGTCAATGCTCAGAACATTCCTGTGTTATTGCTTCATCTGACACTGATTTGCTGAGTTACTCTGTCTTCATACTCTTAACACATTAGGTGGAAAGCCAGGAAATGTGGGCATGTAGGAAAATGTGGGGACATCGCATTATGACAGACAGAAGTGTCTAGAGGTAACATCCCCCATTTGCCTTTCAGTTGTCTCCATTAGTGATGACCAAGACTCCTGACATCTGTGCACTGCAGGACCTCATTGCTGCTTGGTCCTTCCCTTCCCTCTCCAGCTTCTGCTAACTGCCATAGAGCGTCAGCAACACATTTGGACAAGGTTTCAGGTATTAAGGGCAATATGACAACATAGCTGAAGTACAAACAAGAGGGACCGTTCACCAGTGAAGCCATCAGAGCAAAACTCACTGCCTTGCTTGAGCATTATGGTTCTACTAATGGTATTGTCTCAGGCAGTGACAAGAGAATGGAAAAAAAAAGTGAAAGTATGCTTCTGAGCTCACCATGAGCTAGGTTCAGAGTTCCCAGCTCCTTCTACAATCTAATGTCTGTGAAACTAGGTTATCCTACCACACAAGATGACAAAATTTGAGCTGCCCAATGGCACTTCCTATAAGACTCCAAGAGTTTTTGATTTGGTCAGAAATCAGAAACAGCAAACTGGCTGTTCTCCCCATGACTAGCAGCGTCTACCAGCTTCTGCTACACTCGTACCCAAAGGCAGCTGTCAGTCAAGAGCTCTTGTCTATTGCCAGAGCTCACTTTGTGACTAAGTAGAGCAGAAAAACATTCTTCTGCTAGTCCAATCCAGGTATCACTGTTACTTCCACATCACTGCAGGAAAACACTGTATTTTAGCAACCAGATGTACAGGTATGGTGAGAAATGGCTTCTGAGCAATCATTCTGGAGCTCTGCCTTGGAAACTATCTTGCACCTTTTTGAGACGCAGCTGCTTTCAGCCCATCCCTTCCTGTGATAAATGTGTATGTTTAAGACATTTACTTATCGCAGTGGAGCCTACCAGGTCGTTTTGTAAGCTCTGCAGAACTATTTCCAAATCACTTGAGGATTCACAGTAAATCGTTTCCCTAGCGTAGGCACCTATATCTGTTCACAGCAACCTATAAAACAACTACTTGTGATATTTTTTCTGTGATACTTGGGTTTCATGTTACTATATCCTTGATGTTCTTTGCCCGACATCAAAACGTGTAACTTGAAAGATAAATTAATTTAATAATAAATTAATTTAATAATAAATTAATTTAATAATAAATCAATTTAATAATAAATTAATTTAATAATAAATTAATTTAATAGGAACCCCAGTGGTAGTTCAGTGTTGTAATAGCCATCCTAAGCTACAGTGGAAATGAGTGATCGCTTATATCCGCTGAGTTTCCAAGAAGCCTTGCAGAGTTCTACCTTGTAGGAGGGAAGGAACCAGTGCTGCCAAGCTCAGTTGTTTAACTCCTTGTTTCCTTTAGAATTCATAAGCTTTCTGGCCAGTGTTAAGTGTCTCCTAGAGTGTCTAATTAATAAATGCTGAGACTACAGGACGCAAAGTAATAACCTAGTACATGTTCATTTTTCTGATTCAAATGAATCAAAGAACTTTCGGTCTGTTAACTTTGTGCTTCCAAGTTTAACACTGAATCAACCGCTGCCTGTCTGAATCATGCAGGTTTTATGCCAAAACAAACATGAATCTGTCTCCTGCAGCTGGCACACTGTTGGTTTAAAAGCCTAAAGCTGGTATGCAATCTATATCCTGTATCTTGAGTACTTGGGCTGAACCACAAGTGATTGTGTGCCGAGGACTGACTTTTCATTGAATGTCTCAGTCATCTGGCAGTACACAGATGTGACGTGAAAGCCACAGATACTTCTGATCTCTGCCTAGATTTTTATTGATTTTTTTTTTTTCCTGGAAAAATGTCACTTTAGGTTCAAAGATAAGCTGTAGTTTAATTTATGTGGTTGTATTAACTACATAGGAAGTCTCACACTGACTTCATGAGCTCCCTTTCTCCTACACAAACCCAATGATTAGTGATAGATCTGGGATGCTGCTGAAACTCTAAGAAACATCTGCCCTTTTACAGCTTGCTAAGAGAAGCCAGGCATTTTTGCCTTGGTGTAGCGTGACATGATGTGTTACTGCAATGACTTAATTACCTACAAAGCAAAGTGATGGGCTGAAACAACAGCCATAAGATATTTGGATTCTGGTTGGGGGGGAAAAAAATGCATCTGGGGAGAAGATCAAACAAGAGTTTGCTTCCCTGTTCTTTCTTTCCTTGAAACTGCTTGCAGTAAATAAAACTCATAAGACTTTATTGCATGAGAAATTTTAAACTGCAATTTCAATCACTAAGCACATAAAGAGGCTGATAATTGTGTCACTGACTGAAACAGAAGAATATAGCACAAGTTTTCCTGCAATCTGTACACAAAAGCATCAGGCAAGGGTGTAATGACATCATTGCTATTAGCTTGTAGAATACAAGAGCTAATATTAACTCACGTAATATTAGTGTACTAGACAGAACAGCATAACTGAAGGCGTTTGACCTTGAGGTTTTAGAAGTAATGAAAGCAAACAACAGATGCCTTTAATCCATTTGGATCTAGGAATTTTAACACTACCTCTTAAAACCAGTAAAGCCTTTTAACTTATTTTGCAGTCATATTATAAACACTGCTTGCATTCCTAGCTCTACTGAAATGTGTGGCATCCCTGTGATTCTCTTATAAACTTTAGCTCAGCTACTTTGTCTCTTTTTCTGTTTATTTTCTACATATAAGGAAACACTGAATAACATCACAAAGGAAAACAATGTAGAACAAGGGGTTTTCTTAGAACTTACTCTTTCAAGTAAACTCCAGTGACCTACGGGAGTGGGTGCTCCTGTACCTGCTCAGACATGTCTGTCACGATATGGTTTTGGTAATTTTTGACAATCTGCTTCTTTTGTAGACCTTTCTTTGATGACAGTAGCAGTTGGCATTGATGTCCTGCGTCTGACTTGACAGGTGCACACCTGGTTTGCGTGGCTGAGTTGCCGTCCCTGAATGTTAAAAGTCACGTAGTTATGGTGCTTAAGAACATGGTTTAGTGGTGGGCTTGGTTGGACTCAATGACCTTAAAGGTCTTTTCTAACCTATATGAGTCTAAGATTGGACAACACTGGATAATGCAAAGCAATGGACAAAGAATTCTCTCTAATTGATTAGATGCTTTTAAGCATTTCCTCACTTCCAGCCTCTCAGATTGCTGCTGTACAATGCAGGCAGAGACCTGCCAGCTCAGCCCATTCATGAATCCAACTTTGTTGGCCAGACATGGAACGTGCTTAGAAATGACACGAGCATTTGTCCTTTCCCTTAGAAAACGCTAACTACAGTTAAAAATACACACTTCTAAGTGAAATACAGAGTTTTGACAGCCATTACCATTTTACCATTAAAGCTGCTTTAGCTGAGTGCTTGGGCATGTGTTAAATTTCATGCACATGTTGAAAACAATAAATCTAGTCAGATGGTTATTTATTGACTTATGTGCTCTCCCAAAGTGGAATATAAGGTGGGAGAGAAAAAATAGGAACACAAAAAAAAGTCATTAACAGAAATGAATCACTCAAAGTGACTCTAAGATATCATGTCACTTAACTGTGAACTTGATAGCCAAGAGCATGAAATATTATTCATATTGGGCATCTGCATTCCATGTATTGCCAGCATGCAACTCCAGGGTGGGGCATGACAGTCGTATTAAAGGAGAGTAGCTCAGGAAGGGAAGGGAAAAAAAGAAGGTCTATTCAAAAGCTGAAGGAGGATGCTCCAGAGCTCTGTTCTGGCTTTGAAAAATGAATTTGCGTGTTCACAAGGGCAGACAGTACAGCCGAGTGAAGTACAGATGGTGCTTTTCCTTCTTGAATTCAAACAGCACAAAATGAAAAGTACTGGAGAAATTTATGAATGTATTTTCATAAACAGGAAGAAACACAAGAGAAACAAGCCTACTTCCTGGGCTCTGTGTTGATGGACTGGAGAAGTGTGGGGGTCTCAGGCTTGAATGTAGGTTATAGAAGGTGAAGTCAATCGAGCACTGCAGTGGTTCTGGAATACAGGGAAAAAAAAGGCATCTTTGGCCTGGGTGCTGACATTTGTTATAGACAACAGAGAGCTATAGGGGTAACAAAACTCATCACGCTTCCCTCTGGTTTCATAGGCAGCAGATATGTGCCACTGGTGATGGCAGTGCGCTGCCGTTTGATAGCCTGTTCTAAAGCAGAGCTGGAAGACGACCACTGTGGATTCAGTGACTTCTCTGCTTTGTATCTTTGCCTTTATCTCCCGTTGCAGTGCTTGGTCTGCATGAGAAGAGAGGCAGCTACGTGGCAGTGTGATATCTTTTCACAGCACCAGTCACTCCACTGGCCTCACCACTGCTGAGTCTCCTGGTGTGTGCTTTCCACAGACTCATGGTGAGAGGGTGAGAAGGTTCTCCAATGCAACCTGCAATACTGTAAAAGAACCCAACTTTGATTGTAAAGTAATTTCACTAGTTAAATCTATGTTATTTAGGTAATCAGTTTGCCCTCTGGAGATTCTCAGAGATAGGTGACTCTTCCAAACCCAGTGCTGACTGCAGGGCAGTTTGCAGAGAAGACACATTCCTTCTCTAGGAAAACTCTGTAGCTTTAATATGCAGCCAGAGACCAACAAAGCAAAAGCAGGTGCTCTGCACTGAAGGAACAAGGTGGGGGGAGATGATGATTTATGTTTAGCAAAGTTTAATGTTTTTTTTTTTCCAGACTTTGGAATGCTCTTCCTTTTTTTTCTTTTTAATTTACTTTTAGTAAAAGGTTTCTGAGGGGGAAAAACGTGTGGTTCCAAGAGGACAATTTTTCCCCAAGACACATTAGGGTTGTGCAAGAAATCTTTGTTTTGTCTCTCAAAAATTTACTTCTCACAACTGGAAGTACTTGGTTTTTATTTCTTCACTTTACTTGCTTTATGACACCATTCTCGCTCCTCCTATTTCTTGGTTGACACACGAGAGAAGCCACAGGCACTATCCCATTGACTTGACCATCCTAGCAATGTGTGGTGACCCTGACCTATACAGGTATTTGACTGAGTGGCCATTGCTGTGAAAAGCTGCAATTAATTACTTTCTTCCCTTAAGCACAAAGACTTCATTTTATTCTTTTAAATAACAAATTCCACCAGAGACCTCAATTAATTTGTATTTATTTTATCCTTCATCATATACACATCCTCACATACACAAAATCTCTCTTCTTCCCATTCTGCCTCATTTTCAGGAAAAATACTATATTAAAGATTAACCTGTTTGTAGAGATGTGCACTCATCCTCTGTGTAGCCGCCACCCAGTGTAATCTGGCATAGCTGTGGGGCAGCGTCCCACACCCCTTTTAAGTGTCTTTACTTATTCTATTGAGTTGTTTCAGTTATAGATTCACTAAAACACAAAACCATCCCAACCCTGCTTCCCACTGAAGTAGCTGGGTTCTATCCCTACATGAACTACTGAAGAAGACAAGCAGTAGGAGAAGATAAAGAATCTCTTTTCTCCCTTCTCCAAAGTCCCAGGAGTTGTATCTTTAGTAGAAAGTGTCTTCTGTAGCATAATAATGTCCTTTGCACCATGCTGAGATGGTCTCCTTTGCTGATAAATCCTCAGATTGGATCCAGTTACTTATTTTGTTGTTATCAGCAGAGTATTTGTCAGTGCTTGGTGGTCCTGTCTTACTGGGATCATATGGTCAGACAGTATGGCACATGGCCCATGAGGAGATTGGCATCTGCTGACAGTCAGAGCTGTGAAGTAACGTGATGTCAGCTGAGTGCTTATCTGACGGAGCCAGCAAGAGGCAGAAAGGCTTTTTCCATTCAGCAAAAATCTCGGTGGAAAGAACGGTTCTTAGGACTTCCTTTCCAAGTCTCCACAAATAAAGTCTTCCCTTCCTTGCACGGCATTTCTCAAAATACGGGGTTACGGTACATACCAGGGTGACTCGGGTAGAACATCACCACCATCCAAAAATGACATTGCTTTTCCACACTCCAGATAAATGTTTCTAGACTAATGCATAGCAAATAAAATCTCTTTATAGCACACACTTTATTAATGATTTCTTTCCACTTCTAGTGGCTGACTTTTCCTCTCCTCTGTGCTTTTTATTTTCTCCATCTCCTCAGCCTTTTCTTTGCTCCCCGTCTTCTTGAACTTCTGCTGTAGGTCATCACTACAGGAAAATATTGCATGGTCTCTCTGATAAATCCCGTCTGCACAGAGCTCCGTGGTTATCGTGCTCCAAATCTTGCAATTATATAAAGAGAGAACATTCTGTAGCACACTCAGTCACCAACATTACTATGGAGGAAGCCTCATCCCAGCCCTTCTGGCTGGCTGAGAAGGAAAGTCCTAGGTCATAACCAGCTGATTCTCAGGACTGCAGCAACCAGAACACCTTCCCGAGGAAAGCAGCAGTGAAACCTCTGCTTCTAGTGAAGGGTATAACACAAGGCAATGCCACAGGCTTGGGGGATATTGTCTGGAAAGATGCTTGTCAGAAAGAGACCTGGGGGTGTTGACTAATAGTCATCTAAATATGCCACAGCAATGTGCTCAGTTGGCCAAGAAGGCAAATGACATCCTGGCTTGTATCAGAAATAGTGTGGCCAGCAGAAGTAGGGAAGAGGCTGCCCCCCCTGTACTCAGCCTGTGGTGAGACCACACCTTGAGTACTCGGTTCAGTTTTGGGCACCTCAATACAAGCAGGATATTGAGGTGCTGAAGTAGGTGCAGAGAAGGGCAGCAAGGTTGACTAAGGGTCTGGAGAACAAAACTTGTGAAGAGTGGCTGAGGGAGCTGGGGTTGGTTAGTCTGAAAAGAAGGAGGTTAACAGGAGATGTTATTGCTGTCCACAACTACCTGAAAAGGGGTAGTAGAGAGGTGGCAGTTGGTCTCTTCTCACAAGACACAAGGGATACAACAAGAGGAAATGGCTTCACGCTGTGCCAGGGGAAGTTTAGGTTAAGTCTTTTAGGAAAGACTTATTCATGGAAACGATCTTCAGGCCTTGGAACAGGCTACCCAAGGAGGGGGCTGAATCACCATCCCTGGATGTGTTTAAAAGTCATGTAGATCTGGAGCTTATGGACAGGGTTTAGTCGTGGGCTTGGTAGAGTTAGGTAAATTTATGAGCTTAAAGGTCTTTTCCAACCTGAAAAATCCTATAATCCAATGAATTACATATTTTGTTCTGTTTGTGACCACAGTTCTGCTGTTGTCCTCGTACTTTTTCTCACCCATATCGCCTTATTACTTTGATCCTTTCTCTCCTGCATATTCCTCCTCATTTGCAAGCTTCTGAAAGCTAGTAAAAGCCCAAACCCATAATGTTTTCCTTTGTTATGACTGTAAAAGGTGGGATTTGAGTGTAAATCATACATGGAGCAATACAGAAATAGGAAAAACAAAAGCAAATAAAGGAAGAAAAACGGAGACATTTATTGCATTGGGTTTTTTCCCTAGTAGAAAGGCAGAGGTGGTACTTAACGAGTTTCTACTTTCTTAATGTATTTTCCACAGCTCTGTATAACCTTTGAAATTCTTCAATGCTGAAAACTTGGAGAGAGTAAACAGCTTGAAAGACCAAGGCAGCTATACCCCTACTCTAGTGTAGTCTAGTCTACTGTAGTTACTATAGGCTGTGCACCTACAGCATGTTGGTTTATGTGTCAGTAACTGCTGGTTCCTGTTCACGTCCCCCATCAGACTCAATATTCACTGTGCAAGTCGATGCTGACAACGTAGACTCAATCTTATTTCAGTGTGTGACCCAAAATGGAAAAACACAACCAGTTTTGGACAATCTGAACCTGCAGTCTTTTCAAAAGCCAGGAAACCTTCTGTAAAGTGGAGAAAATACACCCTGTGATGATGATGCTTGTGAGCAAACTCTTGAAATGGGCTCAGCAGGATGTGCTGAGTAAATATTTAGATGATTATCTGTGGAATATGGAGACACAAAAGTGCATAAATTGAAACTGTGCACTGCTTTGTGGGAAACAAATCTGTACTTCTCTTCTGGAATGCCCGCCAGGGCCATTCCTCAGCTGCAGTAAGCTGACACAGCCTTGAAACAGTCACTGGACAAAACCTAGATTCAAAGCACCTTCTCCTGTTTGCAAATTCAGTGACTCCAATGGAACATGCCTGTATGTGTAATTTTACAACCACATACAGCACTAGAATGTGTAAAAGCCCTATTTGGAATGTAAGTTAGTGTGAACAGCGGTAGCTGAGCTCATCTTCAGCACAAATGGTCCTTTTTCTGTGCATTCTTCAGATCATCTAGATGGCAACTGTGGTGTATTTAAAGCCACGGACTCTGGTTGTGGATAGAAGACACTTTATTGAGTGTAAGCTGTTGCTTATACACCCTTAGAGTTCTGATGCTAGCTTTAACTACAATCAAGTTACACAAACCAGTACTTGTCATTAACTCTGCGAGTTCATTATCTACAAAGGTCACTCAGCTACTACAACAGAATGTTCTGTATTCCCCTTATTTTGTCTACTGCTCCCAATGTTTCTCTGTGAGTGACTCCATGGTATTTTTGTTCCAGGGTCGATCCTTCAGCTAACTCTGTTCTCTGTAACCTCATAGGCACTCACATGTCTTGCATTTGCTGTAGCAGAGAACACTTCTTCATTCAGGTCACGCAGGTATTTTCTTTCTGATGAGACATTTTGTTTTTCACTGAAAGGGTTAACTAGCTTTTAGATGTAACCAGTCACTCCTTAACCGATTTGAGCTTTGGGATCCAATTTAACGTGAACTGAACCACCGCAGGTTTTCTTTATAGTCCTGTATTTTGTCATCCCTAAGGCTGCGGGATGCAGCACTGATGTGATACCGCACTCCCAGCACAGCAGTGTGCGCTGAAGCGTGGGTCATGTAAAGCTGAAGCTCTTATTTCCTTTGGAGACAGGAACATCTGGAAACGCCACCTGTCACATTACTGCGAGAAGGGTTTCATCTGGGGATTGCTGAGAAGCTTCAAGTATCATCTCTGTATACTGTAATTTTTCCAGCTGGGGAGCCCTCTCAAACAACTCTACATACTCTGACATGTTTAACCAGAAGTAAAATAAATGCTATGCTGCAGATGTGCAGATTCAAAAGCATTTCATTTCATGGCAGGCACACCCCTCTCATGTCAAACATTTCATCACATCCACCACCATGACAGGAAGAACTGAGAGAGGAAAAGGAACGAGGAGCAATGAGAAAAATAGAACGGGTAAGGAAAAAGGGCAAGAAAATAACACACAACCTGTGAGGATTCTGTGCTCCTCTGGAAACCACTGAATGAACCTCAGATGATTTCCTTTGCTAGGTGCGACTGGTAGGGATTTTCTTTTGACAAATCAGGTGCAAAGAAATTTGGCAACTGCAAGTAGCAATTCAAGGAGTGACCTAGAGAACAAAGACAGCCACTACAGTCATCACTCATGTATGGAGAGAGCAGAAAGTGAAGGGGGTTTTATTGCTGTCACGTACAGTATCAATCACTGCACGTCAGTAAAGGCTGTTCTTTGTGCTAAGTCCAAAAGGCTCGTCAATGAGAAAAGTCTGCTTGCACTATGCACTTTCTGCTTCTGCAGCCAAAAATTGCTTCACCACCTGCAGTAGAAGCCCTATACACTATGGAGAACACTTCACATCTTTAGTTCCTTCACCAGTTTATTTTTTCATATACGCTTCTTTTGGTTTTTGCTGCAAAGTCGTCAAGAGTTTGTTCAAGATACCTGACACAAGCCAAAGAATGTTCGACTAGCTAAGCCTACTCTTCGTTCTACTTACTCTCCACCACTTTCTTGGACTGCTGAAATCGGTCTAATGGAATATGTAAAAGAGTCGTTTCGTATTTCTTGTCTAAAATATTCCAGAAGGCTTTTTACAAACCATGACAGAGAAAGGAAATAGCTGATGGAGGTATTTTTCACAGTTGGCTAACCACAGTATGTAAACATACAGTTATGATAAATATTAATACCATTTCTTCCCCCCAATAAAAAATGCATTACATAACACTCAGAGGACTGCTATAGCCTCACTATTTGAAGAGTCTTAGCTTTCCATTTTTTGGTGATTTTTGTATTAGACGGACTTGAAAGACCCATGGGAGCCCTTTGGTGTCTGTCTGACTGGTTAGAACTCCGAGACGCGTGATACACTTCCTTTGAGAGACTTCTTGGTGCATATTCAGCCTTAAATATTTATGGTCTTAACTACATTTTTATTAAATTCCTCTGAACTTTGTTAATGCAGAGCTTGGGAGAACACACAAGCTGTTACTCCATGCAATGCAGACTTCTGAAAACATAGACATTGAATTAATGCATCTGTTCCTTTGTCTTCTACCTCTGGAGCACCCTCTTGCACTGCAAGGACAGGGCACCTTCTCTGTCCCTGCTCCTAAGCTCCTGCTCTCTCCTTATACTGATGTCCCTTACACATTCACTTTGATCCAAGAAAAGACTGGAGAAGCATCTGAAAGCATTATGAAGAGCTCATTTAACAGGATCTCTATGAAGGATCTAAACTCAGCTCTTCTGGGCAGGAAGTATGCCAGTACGATCCTAGCTGCAACATCAGTGTTAATTGCCTTGGGATGTATTCTAAAATCTGTATATAGATTTTCAAACATCTTGAAATAGTCTTTTGCATCCCAAAATACTGAAGTTGAATGTATTGTGTTATTGCTACGCTAGGAGATTTTTGTTACACTCCAAACCTTAAGCTCTGCATGCACATGCAATTCATGTCTCAACACAGCATCAGGATACGATCCACACAAAGTCTACGTCCTTCCTTATGACCTCCTGTACTCTTTCCCTTCAAAGAGAAATGCATCTTGCAGGCCAGAAGGTAGGCACAAAACCCAGTCTGGATGACCCATGAGGCAGGGATAGCACAGCTTTTCCAGAGACCCCAAACAAGAAGTTTAGCCTCCCATCACAGGGATTTAGGTTGGAAAAAGAATCACACACAGACAATTACCAAGACTGGAAAAGACCTCTAAGATCATCCAGCCCAGCCCATCACCTAAAATCACCACAACCTAGACCATGGCACTAAGTGCCACATCAAGACTTTTCTTACACATCCCCAGTGATGGGGACTCCACCAGCTCCCTGGACAATCCATTCTAATGTCTAATCACGCTTTCCATGAGGAAGGGCTTCCTGTCATCCAACCTAAATCTCCCCTGGCAGCTTCAGGTCCTGCCCTTTTGTCCTATAACCAGTTGCCTGGGTGAAGAGCCAGACACCCTGCCCTGTACAGCTTCCCTTCAAGTAGTTATAGAGAGCTATAAAGGTCTCCCTGAGTCTCCACTTCCCTGAGCTAAACAACTACCTCAGCCTCTCCTCATCAGCTTTTCCCTCTAGTCCCTTCACCAGCCTTGTTGCTCCTCTGGACCCATTCCAGCACCTCAATATCTTTCTTGAAGTGAGGGGCCCAGAACTTCCTCCAGTACTTAAAGGGAAGCCTCTCCAGTGCCCAGTACAGAGGGAGAATTACACCCCTAGTCCTTGGCCACACTATGGCTGATACAAGCCAGGATGCCACTGGCATTTCAAGCCATGTGGGCAGACCGCTGACTCCTGTTCAGCCGGTTGTCAACCAGTACTCCCAGGTTCCCTCTCTGCCAGGCCACTCTCCAGACACTCACTCCCCAGTCTGTAGCTGCAGAGGTTTATTGTGACCAAAGTGTAGGACCCTGCCCTTGGCCCTGTTAAACCTCATCCTGCTGACTTCTGCCCATTGAGCCAGCCTGTCCAGATCTCTCTGCAGCATCTTCCTCCCTTCTGGCAGATCATCTCTCCCCGCCAACTTGGTGTCATCCACAAATTCACTGAGGGTAGACTCTATCCCCTCACCCAGAAGGTCTCTTTGAACTTCCCAGGCACTTGGTGCATGTGTGCAGCTCCTTTGCTCCTCAATCGACACTAACTCCCAAAATTTACAGGAAGCTTCTTTCAGCTCATTTTTCTGTCTGGCTTTGATCTGACTTAAACCTTGAGAAATGTTGTATGTGAACTCCTTCCCAGAACCTGTTTGCCTGAAAGGCTATGGCTGTTGTGTGTTTGAGACATGTCAAAGAGGTTTTTTTCCATTTTGGGAAAGTCCCAGCCAAGGTTTGAGCCTTAGTTGTACATATAAAATGATGGATCAAGTGGTTGTGCGTACTGGTTCATGGGTACAAGACTACTTTGGAATCAGTTGCTTAAATAGCCATGGGACACTAACCATGCCTTGTGGCCTCAGGAGACCAACAACTTTCCAGTCAGGTTTATATGTGAATTTTGGAGTACTTGGAATAGTCATCCTTGAAATATTAAACTGCTGTCAAACTTGACTATAACTCAGTCTTTATTCTGGCACCATATCCGTTTAATTCTGTGACATCTTGAGTAAAGAACGATTAAAAACTGAGCGTGGATGTTAGAATTTGTTCCATGTCTTATAACACTGAGACACTGCATGCTGCCATGTCTACTCCAGAAATGCATGTTTTCCTGGCAAGGCTTCTCAGTTTGAGGTATAGTTGAGTGACCTCTTCACACTCCGCTCCAAAGGCAGCTGTAAAGAGGAGTTACTCATGGCCACCCATTTAAGCTAAGGAGATCTTTTCAGTCCTGTAGGCAACAACTCACCAGTTGCAATTTGAGATTCCTCAAGTCTCATGGATAAACAAACTAACCAAGAAATCTCTTAATTTGTGGTGTGAGAAGCATCAGGGATTTCTCCAGCAGATTTTACTTTTAGCTGAGCACTGTTACACGAATTGGATTGCGATTTACAACTGATAGGACAGTACCTCAGACGTGCAAAATTTCCCTCAAAACCAAAGGACATGTCACATGGTGACATATATTTCTATTATGAGTGTCACGTCTGTGGAAGACACAAGTTTTCCCAGAAGACCCCTTTCTACTTCCAAAAGTTTAGACAATGAGCATCGTTGGACTTGATGATCTATTAGGTCCCTTCCAACCCTGGTAATACTGTGATATTCTACTTTTACGTTGCCTGCTTGCAACACGAGCTGTGTATTGGCTCAGGTTTGTTCTAAGTTTCAGAGAAGTGTATTGATGCCATTTCAGTTTTCAACTGTCCATAAGGTATGTCCAAATTAATTTGTTTTAATCAGTAAAGTATTAAAGGATTTTTTTTTTCCCCTTTGTTCAACCCTCTGGACTAGTCAGAGATTTAGAGATAAATTCATGAGAATAATCACTTGGATCGTGATCTGACTAGGAAAAATTCCTTGATCCTCTCAAGAACATTCCTACACAGTGAGGGTCAATTTCTATTTGCTACTGACGTAAGTCTCCTGTTTCTTTAACGTTTGGTAGTTAATCTGATACTTGTGAATTATACAAAGGCATCTGGTAACAACTGCTGGCCACAAAGATCTTCCTGGCCTGCTGGCCTCATCCAGATCTATATCTGAATTCCGTACATCCTATCTTCCTCTGTCTCTCTGTGATGAGCTCAATGCCCTCATTCATTCACTTTGAGATTTAAGACCTCATTCTTCTTCGTCAATACTTTTCAGTATCTGCTGCATTTGGGGTTGTTCAGCCTGGAGAAAAGGAGAGGATCTCCTCTCCTAAGGGGAGATTGTATCACTCTTTACAACTACTAGAAAGGAGGTTGTAGAGAGATGGAAGTCCACCTCCTCTTCCTGGTGGCAAGTGATAGGAGCAGACAAAACGTTTGCAAGCTGCAATAGGGGAGGTTTAGCCTGGATATTCCAAAGAATTTCTCCACTGAAATGGTTATCATTGAAATAGGCTGCCTAGGGCAGTGGTGGAGTTCCTATCCAGGGAAGCATTTAAAATGCATATAGACATAGTGCTGAGTGCCACGGTTAGGGGTGACCTGCCAGTGCTGGGTCAAAGGTTGGACTTGGTAATTGCAACCAAACATATTCTGTGATTCCATCATTCTATGATTTTCCACAGTTGTTTTTTTGGCTATTCATTGAATTCTGAGGGCAGGGAACAACTTGTTTGTCAAAGAACAAATTATGAACCCATAGAGACTTTAAGCAGGAAAGGCCAAAGGGACTGTCAAAAGGTTTAAATAGATGGCAACCATTTAGGAAAAAATATCTGTTCTGGCTTATCAGGACAACCTGTGGACTTTGATATCCCACTCATTCACTGCAGCTGTAATGTAAAGGCAAGTTTCCTTCATTTTGGTCTTTGGGAAGCACCGCCAGATCTTGTTCATTTTAGATTGCCTTTTACGAGGAGAGGAGTCATCCTCTGCAAATGTCTGTCTCTGTGGTGACCACAGAAAGAGTAAAAGACTAGCCAAGTCTTGTATAACCAGTTTCTGAGCTCAGCGAGAAAAGAAATACTGTTTTATATTTAGGGCAGGTTTCAACCCATCACATCTGGAATTTTGCAAAATCTCACTTTGCTGCTTGACATCTTTTCTTGCCTAGTAAGCACAATCCTGTTAGTTTTAAACTATGGACCTTGCCTTTCAATTAAAGGAATTTTTTAATTTACCTTGGCAAGGCTACTCTTTGACGTCTTCGTACGTCTCTGACATCTTTGTAAGTTGTGATGAAGATGCAGAATGGACTGAGCCAGGCTGTGTCCATAAGATGATATTGTTCCGTGATCCTGTGTCATGACCTGCTACCACAAGCACAGAGGAAATCTGCTTTCTATCACGAAGACAGATGACTAAATGTAGTTGTGAAACAGGTTGTCCATAAAGCAATCCAGTGCAGATCAAAGATCTTGGGCTGGCATCGTGTTGTGAAAGCTCTTAAACACATTTCCTTTGGCTTTGTGTTCAATGTCACACAGACTTCTGTGATGCAGAAGTCTGACGATATTTTAGTTATACCTGGGACTGAATTTCTAAGAAAATCCACTCTCTAACCAGGCCAAACCTCAGAAAAGAGCTTTCATTGACTTTTTGTCCCAACAATAATCTGAGATAATTTGTTTTGTGGCACCACAGCAGTGTCTCCATTCTGAGTCTCAGTAGGGCGAAATGCCACTTTCTGCACTTTGGCCACAACAACTCCTGGCAGCTCTACAAACCTGGGGAGGAGTGGCTAGAATGTTGTGTAGCAGAGAGGGACCTAGGGGTGTTGGTTGACAGCTGGCTGAATATAATCCAGCTGTGTGCCCAGGTGGCCGAGAAAGCCAATGGCATCCTGGCCTGTATCGGGACTAGTGTGGCCAGTAGGACCAGAGAGGTGCTTTTACCTCGGTACTTGGCACAGCTAAGGCTGTATCTCTAGTACTGTGTTCAGGTTTGGGCACCTCACCACTAGAAGTACATTGAGGTGCTGGGACATGTCCAGAAAAGAGCAACAAAGCCAGTCAAGGGTCTGGAGCACAAGTCCTAGGGTGAGTGGCTAAGAGAACTGAGGCTATTTAGCCTGCGGGAAAGGAAGCTGAGAGGACACCATATCCCTTTCTGTAACTACCTTAAAGGAGGTTGTAAAGATGAAATTAGATATTTTCCCCAGTGCTCGAGTTTCCTCAGCATTTGATTATGCCCAACAGAGTAGTCTACAGTAAATATCATCAGAGCAAATTTCTCCCTGTTTGCTTTTCAAAAGCACCAAAGGCAGCCACAGTGGAACAAGGAACACACCAGCAAAACTGATTTTCTTCACCTTTGAACTACTTCAGAGGAGTTTTAAAAATGATTTAATTCTACCTGGAGTAATGTCTCAAAAGGGGCAGGGGTCTACTAGAAAGAGTTCAGGACTGGGGGCCTGGAGCATCTTTCTCATCAGGAAAAGTTGAGACAACTAGAGCTGTTTAGGCTGGAAAGAAGATGGTGGGTGTAAAGAGGATGGAACCAGGTTGTCTTCAGTAGTGCCCAGTGGCAGGACAAAGGGCAACAGGCACAAGCTGGAACCCAGGAGACTTCATTTAGATACGAGGACAAACTTCTTCACTGTGTGAGTGACAAAGCTCAGATGCCCAGAGAGGTTGCAGAGTCTCCTTGTGTGGAGGTATTTGAACCCCACCTTGATGCAGCCTTGTGTAATGTGCTTTAGGCAGCCCTGCTTTAGCAGGGGTGTTGGACCAGATGATTTGGACGAGATGATTTCTAGACATGCCGTCCAACTCCAACGATTCTTTGACTCTACCAGAGCCACTTCAGTGAGAAATGGATGCTTATACACACGAGAACTATAAAAGGCCCCACTTTTAATATGTGTGCCCGAGTATTTGTTCAGAAGCGATGGTGTGATAAAAAAGGGAGACTTATTTGTTCAGCTTTAATCATTATCAGGCCACAGCTGAATGACGCTCTTTCTCCCAGTTAAGGACACCCAGCCAGCTGTAGCAGTTCCATGAATTGCTTCCTTTCATCTCTTCACTCCATCCTGTGGGATCCATGACTCCATCTGGGGGAGTTTTGAACATATGGGGAGATACCAAACCCCTAGACCGTTCTCCATGGCCTTTCAAATTTTTTGCAATCAGATTCAATTCTTTTGAGTAGTTTTTTTGTTGCCCTGTTGGGGCTTTCATCCAGCTGGTTTCTCTTCCCAGTTGTGCCCCTTGATCTCTTCAGACTCTGTGAAGCTTGTGTTTCAGGACCATGCTGTACTTGCTGAAACCATACCTTCCTGTCAACCAGCCTCTCTGCTTTTCCTAAAAATATTGGACAGTAAGGGGAAGGATGAAGATGCCTAGGCTCTTGCAGAAAGAAAATAGTGCAGCCAGCAGAAGTAGGGACCTCATTGTGCCCCTGCACTCAGTACTGATGAGGCCACACCAAACCTCAAAGCATAACGTTGACACTTCACTACAAGGAAGTCATTGAGGTGCTGAACTGGGTCTAGAGAAGGGCAACAAGGTTGGTGAAAGGTCTGGGGCTATTTAGTATGAAGAGAAGGAGGCTCTGGGAATATCTTATTGCTGTCTACAACTACCTGAAAGGAGGTTGTAGAGAGGTGGAGATTTGTCATTTCTCACAAGTGACAAGGTCATGGCCTCAAGCCACACCAGGGGAAGTTTAGGTTGGACATTGGGGAAGCTTCTACATGGAAAGAGTCATCAGGCCTTTGAACAGGCTGCCCAGGAGAGAACTGAATCACGATTCCTGGAAGTGTTTAAAAGTCCTGTAGATCTGGAGCTTAGGGCCACAGTTTAGTGGTGGGCTTGGGACAGTTGGGTTAGGAGTTGAATCTGATGATCTTGAAGGTCTTTCCCAACCTAAATACTTCTAGGTTCTGTGAGGGAGAACCTACAACAAAAGCAGAACGCTCAGGCAGGGGACTGAACAGTCTTTCCAGTAGAGGGGCTTCTGTCCTTTGCACATAAAGTCACCTCAGGATAAGCCCCACCAGGAGTCATCACGTACAGCATTGGGAACAACTCCCACTTCAAGGAGCAGTTGTGAGCACAAGGCAAGGACTCTGCACAATTCTAGTGAAACACAGATGTGAGTTTCATTGAGATAAAAAAATGCTTTCTGGACTGAGATCAGTCAAACATTTGCTGTAACTTGTTAAGCCCCCAGTGAGCATTTGGGATTTCGTTTCACCTAAATAAGCAAAAAGAAACTAGGCTCAACCCCTCAAAGGTCGATTGGCTCTACCTCTTCCTGAAACGAATGGCACCTGGATCCCTGAAAAATTCATGATCCAGCTGGACCAATGAAGTTTGTATTTTGGTTGTATCCACTTGTTCTTCAGCTAAACTTCTGTCAACTTCAGGATGTTTTACTTCTAAACAAGGATTGAATCCAAACCATCTAAACACTTTGAGATTTGGGCTGTCTTTGAACATAGGTACATACAACAGAGCAAATTCCACTTGACATTGAGAAAGCACAGTACTGCATATGAAATAAAAACTGTAGTATTACAGCCTGTACAGTAAGGATAGTCTTAGCTGTCAAAAATTCAGGGATACAGTGATGTATTTTTCCTGTTATAAGTTAAAATATCAATATCTTTCTGACAGAATGTGAAAAAGTTGTAATAATAGCATGTCTTTGGGTAATAAATCTGTTCTGACTCTAGTTTTGGAACCCAGAGCAACAACGTGAGATTAACTGTGCTTTATTTGGTGCTCATTTGCATTGCACTTGGTAGGAGAATGTTCCCTTTTTGGAGGCTAAAAACATTTGGCAGAAGTAACACGTTCACTTGCTCCAATGTAGGGAAAGAATCTGTAAAATGGTTAAGGACACACTTAACTGTTTACAAATGGCTGTTTGTTTTGTCATATTTATTGTAAGGACAAGATAAAAACAGTTTCCAGATTAAGGTTTCCCACCACGAGTTAAAAGCCTGGGGCTCCACTTACTGCTCTTTCCATAAGCTGTTGTGTGATACCAGTTAAACCACGTAGGAACCAAAACACTGAAACGTGTTTAGATTTAAACATTGAAGGTTTGTGTATCACAGAACATTAGGGATGGGAAGGGACCTTGAAAGATCACCTAGCCCAATCCCCCACTTCACTGAGAAAAGACAATGTTTGCAACTGGGTGGTAGCAACACTTCCCTTTTTGACAAGACTCTTGCAAAAGTACAGCAGCTGGTACTTGTGCAGCCCACAGCCACTTCTTCTGACAGAATGTGTTAGCATTTGCATCTGGATAGATTTCATACCTGGAAATTATTAAGGAAACTTGGAAATAAACCACTTCTCCCTCCAAATCAATGAACAGAAAACCAAGGACCTGATTATGATGTCCAACTTTTCTGACTGCTTATGCACCAGAACATAAACCTTTTTCAAAAATAGCTTCCTCCTTCATCACAGATGAATTCACTGTCCTTTGTTTGATTTATTCCAGTATTCAAAACGTACATTGAGCTGGAGCACTTACAACATGTTTTCTGAGGAACCACTCAGGTTCCCTATCACTACAAGCTCATTCAAAAAAACTGAATGGCTGTGTCTCATGATAATTTGAAGTCATCTGTTCCATTTTTGGAACACTGATATAATGAATGATGAAAATGAAAACTCAACACGTATTCTTTATGCCTGTGGGACAGCATTTCTGAAAGAACGTTTATCAGCATCAGGTAAACATCTAGGACTGCTGGAAATGACCTAAAAGAGTCTCCGTATTTATGCTCCTCATAGAACTCGTTCTCTAGACCTTTCACCAGATTCATTGATCTTTGCACATGCTCCAGCACTTCAATGTCCTTCTTGTAGTGATGGGCCCAAAACTATACACCGTATTTGAGGTGTGGCATCACAAGGGGACAATCAATGCTCTAGTCTTGCTGGCCACACTATTTCTAATACAACCCAGGATGCTGCTCTCCACTTTAGCCATGTAGACGCACTGCTGACTCATATTCAGCCATCTGTCAACCAACAGCCTCAGATCCTTTACGGACACGCAGCTTTCCAACCAATCATCCATAAGTCTGTAGCCAAAGGTCTGTCTATTAATTTAGCAATGGTAAACTGCACTATCTTAGATACCTTCTGGGTCTCCTAAACATGCTGCTGCCCTCTGTTCTCAAATTGTAAGCCTAGAGCAGCTTCCTGATGAGATCTGTGCCAGTGCTGTTCGAAGCCTTATGGAAAACACACCATACAGCTACTAAAGACTAAGAATATAGTGGGAGGAATGAGTAAACTCAGTAGAATTTGAGGTTTTGTGAACTTCATTAACCAGTTTTTTAAATTCTTGAGGTTTCGCAAAACTGAAAACCAAATGTCTTAGGAATACAAAAAAGCCCTCTGCCTCCTGGTTTGGCTCAGTCCCCTGGAGCCTGTGAGAAAGAGAAAGGTTCCTTGGCTCCTGCTACCCTCCAAAGCCAAGGCCAACCAAGTTGGAAGGAACTTCCATGGCAAAAGGAAAGGCAGCAATGCTTGCATTGGCATTTTGTGCTCTAGTAACAGATAGAGCCTTTTGAAGTCTTCTGACTTCTGAAACATCAACAGCTTCTTTTACTGGAATTACGAGTTGTGAAGAGCAAATTTAATGACTTCCTATGCTGTTTCTTCTTTACATTGAATTTTTTTTTTACATTTGTGGTTTACATTTGTGTTTATCCACCTATACATTCAACAGGGCTCCATTTCTTGGATTCTGCAGGCAACTCAGCCAAATCCATGCATCAGCTGCAAGATCCTTCCACAGATACTCTGCGAACACATTTCTGGCCTCAGCAGCAGGAACCCTGGTCTTCTCATTTGAGTTCCAAAATGTTTCCACATGTCGGGGCAGGTTCTGTGGAACCACTACAGGGATCCATTCTCCTACTCCACATGGAGCACAGTGCCTTCAGCAGCGCTGGCTGCCACTCAGCATGGTGTTGTGCTAGTCCAAGGCTTGGAAGTGGAGTCCTTGTTTGTGGAGATACTTTCCAGTCCTCCCAAAGAGACTGGGAACAGCACAAAAGTGAGCTTTCTTGCGCGTAACTTCCACTAGCTCAAGGAAAAGCCCACTCCATGAAGAGAACGGCACCCAAACAAACCCACTACACCTTCCCTGAGCTCAGTAGGATGCTGCTTCCCATGGACTGAAGAAGACCGAGGTGGTGGCCTCACCTCAGCAGGGGCTGATTGAACTCCCAGTGAGCACATAACAAACGGCGGGGCTAGGGGGTTGACCAGGGCAAGTCTCGCCTCTGGGCTGCCATGTCATCAAAAAACAACCGAGAGGATTCACTCCTCGGGAAGGTTCTACCACAGAAGCACCGAGCTCCCAGCCGCTCAAGCTTCACCGAAACCCCAGCCGAGCCAGCTCGGGCTCCGCCGGGCCCTGGCGCCGCCTCCCGGGGGCTCTGCAGCTGCGCTCGCTCTCCGCAGCTGGAACCCGGGACACATCGACGCGACCGCCCGCCCGACCCTCCGCGGTCCCCGGCCCGAGGACGAGGCCGTCGGCGATCTCCACGAGCCCCTTGGTGAACTCCTCCGCCACGGACTCGTGGACGAGGAACCGGT
>JAOXOE010000256.1:30580440-30593218 GCA_028565055.1 Phoeniculus purpureus
TCAAGGCTAGACCATGGCACCAAGTGCCATGTCCAATCCTGCCTTGAACAGCTCCAGGGACAGTGACTCCACCACCTTGCTTGTGTGCATAGCTAACTTTCTGACGTTGCCTGCCCAGCCAGATTGCCACAGTTGAAAAGTCATGGGCAATATGTTACTGACTGCAAGATGCATATCTTCCCACTTTGATGGCCCACCTGATCTGAGGTACGGGCGCTAAGTTGCCATATTTATGTGTGAGTGTCCCATAACAATATGGCAGAGATTACCAGTCAAGTTCGCTCAGCTCTGAGAACACAAAATCCTGCTGCTTTTTCAGAGGCAGGACAGTAACTTTACTCTTGGTATGAGAATGTGACTGAAGGTATGGTGAAATGGGGTTTTAGGATTGCTGTTGAGTTGAGAGTAGGCAGGTATCTCTGTAGCGTGGTGGTTGCAAATACTTTAGGTTGGACCTCTACAGCGTGCTGGGTAGGAGAGATGACAACAACACGCCTGAGCAGGCACATCAATAAAATCCCTTCTTCAGACAGAACAACACACTGACATTTGCATGTTTGAAAAGATGCACATATTGCCCTTCTGGATTCTCATTTTAAAGATAATCATGTGGTCCTTAGGAAATTAGCAGGAAGCCAGCAACAGAGAATTGATTTCCCAGTGATCCCCAGACATCTTCTTTCAGTCACTGCCAAGTACCAGTAGGAAGTGTGGGTTTAGTCCTTCTAACATAGTTTTGGTTTATGTTTCCTGCTGAGATTGCAGCTTTATTAATGTCCTCAGAATGTTCCGGTCAAGGCACACTCCATGTTGGCTTTAAAAATATGAAATTAATGACCTGAGAAGTGCAATGGGGGGAATCTGAGAAGCCTGGTGTTTGAGTGCGGTAGGAAAACTGCATTCTTTCCAGGGAATCTGAAAGCAGCTGAAGCAAACAGTTATGAGACAGAGTTCTGATCTGCTATGTGCTATATTGGTTTTCTCCCATCCTGTAAGTGAAGCTGGGCAACTGCTTTAACTCTGGAATACTGTGAACCAATTTTTGGAGACCTTGGCTAGCGTCAGGTACTTCATATCTACCTTAAAAGCACGATCATTTTACGTATAGTTGAAAAGAAAATGATGATTTCTTCTTTCAAAATTGCTTTATCCTTCAGTTTTCATTTCTCTTTGATGACTTTGCATTATAACAACTTTAGGTCTTCACTGAGACACTGATTTCTGTATAGCTGACACCAGATTTCAGTGTGCATCAGAATCCTGGGAGAAATATTCCGTGGTATCCATGCAATACTCACCTAGTGGAGATTTAAACACTTAGCTGGACACAGACCGTTTTATTTAGTTACTAAAGTTCATTTTAAATTAATTACTGGTGCTGCTTTCTGCTATATCCCTTTCTAATAGTTTCCTGTGGTCAGGGAAGCATCTTGAACTGATGTTAGAACACGTCCAGTTCCTGTTGTAACACAGGCAGAGCTCTGTTTTATTATGATATGTGTGATGAAGGAGTGTTTGGAGTGATAAATCAAATATTCAGCCTGATCTTAACTTAACCTCCATTTCACTTCAGAATTAAACCATCAGCTTCTCTGAGTTTAATACCAGCCAGTGCAACACAAAGCATCCCGGAGTCTGCATAGTGGTTCAAAGTTGATGCAAGCAACCATGGAATTTATGAGCAGGGCAAGGACAATGACTTTCTGCAAGGAAGGTCTCCTGGATTGAGAAAGTGTCATGAAAAATGGGTTTGCTTTTTTGATACTGTGCCCTTTTGTTATGTCTTCTTCAGAAATGAATGCGTTGCAGTGCCAACAATGTTTTAAAGTAAGGGCCATGTGAGACCCAGCTTGGCTCTTCGTTTTGAGAAAAGAAAGCCCATAATTGGAACCAGCTGACATCTAACCCCTGTCTTTTATTCATGGGTATAATCTAGCATGAAGCTGTGCCAAAATAGATGTGTTTAAACCCTGCCCGTGGATGCCAGTCTGTGATTTCAGCAGGAATCTGTAATCTGGGGAAGATCTTTGTATATGCCTCTCTTCTCTTTCTCTGTCTCACTACCAGCTGAAGTGAACACCATCAACGAGAGCACTGAAATCCTTCAGCTGAGCCCTGCTGTCGCGACTGAGTATGTGGGTGAGAAACCAGAGAAGAAGGCTGAGTTCTGCGACCGCTCCTGTGAAGAGCTGGGAACAATGTTCACGGAGCTCACTGGCCTCCGCATTGTGGTGAACAACTTAGCTGATAACCTCCAAAAAGTGGTGGGTACCTGTAAGTCTGAACTACTGAAAGATCTGCTGCGCAAAGGTCTTTCCTTCTTTGTTTTATACCAGAGGCAGTTAATAGAGATTCCTGTAGGTGCATCTGTATGCTTGTTGGTATCTCTACATGACCTTAATGTTCAAGGTGACTAGTTACGGAGTTCTTAACACTTTATTGAACATTGGATTTGAACAGACTGGGTTTGCACACGCTCAGGTACTCATACACAGGGGATATAAATAATCCTCTTAAAGGCTACTATCAGGTTTGGGAACAATCCTTTGAATGCTAAATGAAATGAAAGCTAAACAAAACTTTGCCTGTGTACAGTTAAAGCATTGTAGTCATGCTTATACCATGTATGAATACTTCAGCAAGTGATGACACAGGGTACCTGAGTTGTGAGTAACTGTATGGAGTTTTCATAACTTAAGTGTGACTGTGACTTTTTACTGGAGTCTGCCTCTTCTTATCCCTGATCAGTTCATTCTTTCTGAAGGGAGTTTATTACTGTCTTGGGACTAAAATCTTCCCTTTTAGAGATCAGATCTACTAGAGGAAAAATGCTAAGAACAGGTTTCCCTTAGTGTTGTGTGACTGTGTTTGTATGGTTAACTGAAGAACTGCTGTGCAGTCTCGTGGTACCTGTGATCATCTTCTTAATGAACATTAATATGTAATTTATTTTTCTTAATGGGAGAACTAAATCCAGTAGTGTCTCAGTTTTGTTTATTCAAAATAGTTTGCTATTGTTTACATTTTCTTCATCTTCCAGTCCGAAGAGAACCAAATTATGTGGGAATTGATTGGACCTAACAAAACCCTGAAGAACCAGTCAGTGTGCTGGCAGGATGGCCGTGTGTTTGGAGACAGTGAAAGCTGGATTGTAGACAGCTGCACCAAGTGCACCTGCCAGGTAAGGCTTTGAAAACATTCTTGTCTGCAGAAATGGACAGAGGAGTTAATCCAGCCCAGCTACCCAGGTCATGGTACAATTACTCAGAGCTTGGACTAGAATTTATTACATTTCTAAAAAATGATCCTTGTGACCATGAGCAAACCAAATCATTTCCACACATGAAGCTTCTCCAGATATCCACCGCTATCTGTTTCAGTATGTGAACCTAAGTCAGTAAGATGATTTCTTTACCTGTAGGATTCTAAAATTGTGTGCCATCAAATCACCTGCCCAGCAGTCTCCTGTGCTGATCCAATTTTTGTTGAAGGCGAATGCTGTCCGGTCTGCTCTCACTGTGAGTATACAGCCAAAGATAAAAGGTACTCCTTGGCAATGTTTAAAATCACTACGAGTGTGTTGGGAAGGTCAAAACAAAGTAAGAATTCAAGGCAGTTAAGATCAAATATAAAACATATTTATATAAAGATCTATGAAGTGTCTTGGCTGCGTGAAGTTACCTTCTGGAGGAGCTGGTTTCTCTTCAGCAATTACATTGGTTGCCTAGAAGTAAGCTGATAATTTGCCCAGCTAAATTGGACACTGAAGATTAGATGTGTGTTCCTCTCCAGTTGTGTTTTCCATGGCTGGGCATCCTGATAGGGGTTGGACTTGATGATCTATTAGGTCCCTTCCAACCCTGGTAATACTATGATATGATACTATGATTCTTGTTGGTTTGCAGTAGCACTGTGTGTGATTGTTTCAGACCTGCATTCTGAAGCCCAGGGTAGTTTGGACTCGAGTTTTTGGCTCAGTCCATTCTAGAGATAAGATATTCTTCCTCCAAAGGTCAATGCCAAGTGCAAACACACTGCAGGCAAGTTCATGAAGATCCAAGGTTCTTATCTGAGCTAACCTCTCATTGTATTAAACCATAATTCTCTAACTTCAATAGCAACTTGGGGAAGCCAAATTAGAAAAAGAGAGAGGTGAAGGACAAAGTTCTGCAGAAAAAGAGAAGTGAAAACTTTCTGAATAGGATGATAGAGTGACTTTCAATGCTAAGCCTTTTTCTTCCCTTTTTCTTTGCAGCTGATGACAGTGAGGAAGGCTGGTCACCATGGTCAGACTGGACAAAGTGCTCAGTCACCTGTGGCTCTGGCACGCAGATGCGAGGAAGGTCGTGTGATGTCACCAGGAGTGCGTGTACAGGTCCACACATCCAGACAAGGATGTGCAGCTTTAAGAAGTGTGATCATCGCAGTAAGTAATAAAATTTATCCCTTTCTAATACTTCTTTGGACATCTCTAAGCGAAAACAAGCTTAGTGTAGATTTCCTATGAGCACTCCCTAGTCAGGACAGTGCCTATTTAAACGCTCATATTCATAATTCAAGCAGCTGTTATTAGAGTCTTTGTCATCTTCTCGTTTTCAACTATTTCTACATTTCCTTACAATTCAATAGGCATGTGCATTCTGGGCTCAGCTCTGTTAAATAAAGATTGACAGCTCTCCTTTAACATTACGAACCATAGTCTCTCGTGTGAAGGCAGTTTGAAGACAACACTTGGTTTATGATCATGATGCTTGGGGCAACATTTTAGTCTGCATGATTATTGGTAGTGTGGTAATCATAAAAGACTTGCAGTATATCAAACTGCTTTTCTACTGACAGCAATTAGAAGGATCATCATCTGTCTCGAGAATGGTGTTTAATGCTAAAGTATCCATGCTACTTCAGGCTATTGCTGAAGCTGATAGATGTCCCAATGTGTGTTTTACAGATATGCTTGCTTCATTGGAATGAGTTTTTCTGTTAGTCATATGTTGGTCACTGAGATCCTTAAGAAAGCTGTACTTGGAGTGCCTGAGCTGAATTGCTGATGTTACAGTGCTAGGACAGAGACAGGACATGTATCAGATGTAGTAAGAGACTTATTGGAGGGTGTACTTCACAAGCCAGTGTGTATTACTGCTGCAGGTGGGCTATCTCCTTGAGTTTTGCTCTTTTCTCTGACAGTACGTCAAGATGGTGGCTGGAGTCACTGGTCTCCCTGGTCCTCCTGTTCAGTTACCTGTGGAGTAGGAAATATCACCCGCATCCGCCTGTGCAATTCCCCTATTCCCCAGATGGGTGGGAGAAACTGTGTGGGAAACGGACGTGAAACAGAGAAGTGTGAGAAGGTTCCATGTCCAGGTACATCTGTGGTCTTGACTCCAAGGTGATGCAATAATGTTCCAGCTGAATTTCTTCTCTTTATTCAGTGACCTTCTATAGCAGAAAACGATTTACAGCTGAGGAGTGGAATACCACACAAGCATGCTTTAAAAATAGACAACAATGCAATCAGAGGGTTTGTAAACCTCCCAAGTTAGGATTTCTTTTTCAACACTAAGGGTTTGAGAAGTTGTAATTCTATAAGGTAGTGATCATCTTGAACATGTGGGCACTTACCTATCTGAAAGAGACCCAAGACTGTACATGTTACCACTAGACACACAGTCACCCAATACCCAGATGTCTTTGAAAGTACGCACGGACACTTTACACACACTCAACACTTTTAGTTGTTACTGCGCTTCTTTCTTCCTCACCTATGTTTTTAAACCTTTTTATAGCTAGTTCATTCCATTCCCTTTCACTTCTCTTTCATATAATTTTTTCCTCTTTCTTCCCTTTGCAATTCTTTCGTCATTCCCTCCCTTTTCCTTTCTACTCATAAGGTGTGAACCTGAAACTGATGTCAGTCTTCTAACCAATACAAACAGTTACATGCACATAATCTTTTCCTTTCTTTAATCTATCAGCTTATTTATTTAAGGTCACACACTGTTGTCCTTATGGTATTTTATAGAACAAACACACATTTTAATTCAAATAAGTATTTCAGGAACATTCAGGGTAACTAGAACATGGAACATGCAGAAGAATCATTTCAATAACATATTTATGCTGAGTCAAGCAATACTTCTGAAGATAACTGTTGAATGAATTACAAAATAAGAATAATAGCCATAACCTTACTGAGCTTACTGTTGCCATAAAATAAGGCCATGGAGCTCAGGTTTGGCTCAGAAGGTTGTGTCCTGCAGTCACACCCTGCTTTCTGTACAAACTGAAAGCTCAGTAGGGAGCTTTGAAGGCACCGAGCTTGTTCAGCTCAGCTTAAGCAGAACTACACCGTACCAGCGGGCACTGCAGATTGTTTTGAATTATTGGCCAAAAAATGCCTATAAAGCAGTTGGGTGGTTTTTATTTGTTTGTTTGTTTCTGAAATATTGCTGTGTCAGTGTAAGACTTTGCCAGCATCTGCCTTCCCATGTGCATAGTGAGAAACCGTCACCACTCCGGGATCTGAAGAAAGGATCGTTGTCGTTGGCACTGAGTGTTGTCCCCAGCGTATTGCCTGTGATACTATTCTCCTCTCTTTTGCGTGTCCTAGTGAATGGCCAGTGGGGTCCTTGGTCTCCATGGTCTGCCTGCACCACTACCTGTGGAGGAGGAATTCGTGAGCGGTCTCGTCTCTGTAACAGTCCAGAGCCACAGTATGGAGGAAAGCCCTGTGTGGGCGATACCAGGCAACACGATATGTGTAATAAGAAGGATTGCCCAATTGGTTAGTAGTTAGCCATTCTTTTTTGAATCTGAGTAATTGTTATTGCTGTTACTTCTTTAATGAGTAATTAGGAATTGACATTGCAGAAATCTGCTGATTTAACCTTTGTTTCAGGACAGTTTTGCCTGTTTTGGGTGCAGGTTATATCAGTGGGATTCTAATACTCATTTCTGAACAAGAATGTGACTCTTAAATGGGATTTCAATATGCAGTGATCAACCAGATGTAATAATCTGTAGTATTTTAATATTAAATCAATAGTATAGTAAATAAATTTAATAACCCTATTTCTAAGGGTTTTTGTAAGAGTCTGTGTCTTCAGATGTTCATTTAAGCTAATGAACAGAGAAATTCTGTTTCGTACATTAATTTTCACATGACTGTTATGCTCCTAATTTAATTTATATTTCCACGTGTCTTTGCCAGATGGATGTTTGTCAAATCCTTGCTTTCCTGGAGCAGAATGCAACAGTTACCCAGATGGGTCTTGGTCATGTGGACCATGCCCAGCAGGTTACCTTGGCAATGGTACTGTCTGTGAGGATCTTGATGAGGTATTACTTTGTTTACACAAGCATCAGGAAATCACCATGAAGATTTTGTTATTTGGGAATTATCCACCTAATCGGGTTTTTTTTGCTTTTTCTTTTCCTACAGTGTATTGCTGTGTCAGATGTTTGCTTTAAGGTCAACCAGGTCCATCGCTGTGTGAACACCAACCCGGGATTCCACTGCTTGCCGTGTCCTCCGCGCTATAAAGGAAGTCAACCCTATGGGGTAGGGCTGGAAGTTGCCAAGACAGAGAAGCAAGTAAGTGATGTTGAAGAGAACTTGTTGCCTTTTAGATGGAGTGATTCTCATCTGCAAATGAAGATGTGAGAAATGTGGCTACTGAAGAAAGAGAATCTGAAACAGATAACTGCTGTTCCGGGGTATTTTTGGGGTCAAGTAACAAAACTCAGCCTTTGTGAGTGTTTTTTAAAAGGGTTTTATTTTCTCTAGGCATGTGGACAGTTGCACCAAATGAGTATAAAATGCCAAGAGCAGGCATTCCCATGCTTTGCACTCCTTTCCCTCAAGTATAGTTGTCTGCTTTGGGGACTGGAACCTGAAGAATCAGGATCATTCTCTCCATAAATACAATGCTGTTAACATAGTGTCATCAGACTTATCTGAAGTTCTTATTTACTAAATTCCATTGGGCCAGCAGCTGTCATTGGTGAGGGACAGAAGGCAACAGAAGTGATATTGATAGACAAGATGAAAATGTTGAAATGGATGTCCTGTCTCACTGTTGCTGTTGAATCAGTCTGTGGTTAGTTCAACATAAGAAGTCTCTCTCTCCGTGAGAGTCTCATGTATAGTCAAAGAAAATAAGCAAAGTGATAAAGAGTTAACAAGAACTTACTTGAGGGGAACATGAGAATTCATTAGGATGTCTTTGATTTGAGAAAATAAGACAGTCCGTGTAAACTGACAGGCAGTTGGCAGAACATTAAAGGAGAGGCTTGAGTGTACATTGCTTTCTGTTGCAGTTAGTTTCTGGGGATGTGTGGCATCTGGAGGAAAGCAGATAGAGTTCTGAAAATGATAATCACTCTAATTGCTTGTTGAATAGTGTCCAATCTTCCCTGGGATTTAATTATTTCATGCATACTGTCTGGAGTTTACACTTTTAATTGCTATTCTACACGTTGTCTGGAGTTGTGAACTGACAGAGCACTGTGGCTTACTAACCACAATCACAAACCAAGTTCCTGTCTTTAAGCTTGTCAATGACTGGCCTGGTTTTGACAAAGTTGAGGCACACACAGCTGGCTTCAAGTATCACGAGGTTTCAGCGAGTACTCTCCGTCTGTTACAGGTCTGTGAACCTGAGAATCCGTGCAAGGACAAGACACACAGCTGCCATAAGTCTGCAGAGTGCATCTATCTGGGCCATTTCAGTGATCCTATGTACAAATGTGAATGTAGGACAGGTTATGCTGGTGATGGGCGCATCTGTGGTGAAGATTCAGATTTGGATGGATGGCCTAATAATAACTTGGTGTGTGCTGCGAATGCGACGTACCATTGCGTGAAGGTAAGTAAAGAGGTTGGATACAAAGACCACACCGTAACCAGGTTTTCTCTTGTTCCTACATAGATGTGACGACACTTTTCAGCATCAAGCTGATAGGTTTTTTTTCTTTAGACTTTGATTGTTAGAGCGTGTTCGTTTTCTAGTAGATGCTGTGAAATGTGTAGTCACAGAACACTGGATCCAGTAAGGGATTCCCAAGATGAAATCCAGAGTTGGATTTCTTCCCACTCAGAATACACAGGAAGTTGGAATGCCTGTGAGTGGTGTTAGGACAGTGAGCTGGAGTTGCCTAAAGTAGGGGTGTGGAGCACACATCTAGAGAGAACTAAACAGGAATCTCAGGGTGCAGGCAAGTATGAAACCCTAATGCAAAGCTTGTAACACATTGATAGCCACATAAAGTCTGCAGTTCTAAATTCTTTCTTGGACAACCTCTTCCTTATAAAGAGTGAAGCAGGTCACGCTGTGTTGAAACTCCATTCAGCACCTGTGCTAATTTCTGCCAGTAGGAACCTAAGATAAGGTTGGATATGAGCAATTAGATGGAGGAGTCTCCGTGTCTCTCTTAGTGGGAGAGGATGGGAGATTCAATCCCTCATACCCTTCAGGGATGCGGAGAAGAAGCCTAGTTTCCAGTGGCTTTGTGCCTCAAGGAGGATGATGTGAGATATCTACCATATCCTCTTTCTGATGTCCTGTAAGAGACTTTCAGAATGCACTGGTAGGATCTCTCTCCTCTGTCCTGTTCTCTCTCTATTTTGCAAAGCTTATATTTTGCTATCCACGAGGTCTCCACCTTCCTACTTGATTTGTATGAAACTACTCAAATGTATAGAGAAGACAGACAGGTTTGAGGTAGATACAGAGTGTGAGGAAAGTGAGAATAACGGAGTGGGTTTTTATAATGTAGTTATTCTTAGCCTGTGGTAGAACTGAAATCCATTTGTAGCTGATCTCAGTAATTTTTAATGGAATACATGTTAAAAGTTTAGCAAGCTATTTCACTTCTAGTTTTACCACTTGTAACCTAAGACTGGCTGATGTAAAACAACTACCTGGAGGTGTTTAAGGCCAGGCTGGATGAGGCTCTGGCCAGCCCGGTCTAGGGTGGGGTGTCCCTGCCCATGGTGGGGGGGTTGGACTAGATGATCTTTCGAGGTCCCTTCCAACCCCTTATGATTCTATGATCTTTTGAGGTCCAATCCCTAATGATTCTACAACATTAAAAACTCATCGACATGCAAAAGGATGTCAATAAAATGTAATCCCCAAGCCCGTATCATCGCCCTCCTGTAAAGAAACGCTCACAGTTGAAACTTGAGGAAGCCAAACTGATTAAAACATGAAAACTGTTGATTCAACCAATGCCCCAGTTTTAAAGGGAAACGTCTGTTTTATTTGATAGAAATCTGCAAGTCTTGCTCACGTTTTTCCAGCCCCTGGCAACAAAGTCTGTCCTCACTTTTCTCTCTGATATTTTAGTCTCTCTCTTTCCCATTTGACCCTCTTTTTCTCCATGGATAAAAAGGCTCAAAAGAGAAAAAGAGAGGCTCTAATGCAAAAGGGAAGTACCACAGCTAAAAATGACTGTTCCCTTCCTTCCAATCCCTTTCTATGATTCTATGTCTGTTGTAGAGTTTCTGTGTGCTTTTCCTACAAAGACAGAGGGAAGAGAGAGGAAACTTGCACCCTTTATATGACAAATACAATATTGACTTAAATTTCTAGTTCCAGAATACATCCTGTCCTCAATTTCCACTCTGTCAATGTCACTACATTTTTCATTCTTCCCATTTCTAGTACAGCCTTACGTGTTAGTTTTTCCCTGGAGGTGTCCATACTGATGCTATAAGAAGGTGGATTGGACTAGAGCATCTTTCGAGGTCCCTTCCACTCCCTAATGATTCTATAAGCATAGACAAGCTCAGCTTGAGGCAGCTGTTTAGACTGGGGTTTGTCGTAGAGTTCTGTGTTCACATAGTACTTGTGGAAGAAATAGATCTTGATGAGAATGACCTGCAGTACTATACTGCAAAGAGTTGGCAGAATGCCCTCAGACTGAAAGACATCATTAATTTAGCAGCTCAGTTGTGCATTTGAAACTCTGTAAGAAGACAATCTTGGTTTGTCTTGTGTTTGGCTGTTTTGGGGAAGGAACAGGTGCAGGACAGCACAAGTAAGCAGATTCGAGCCCCTACCAGCTGTTAGCAATTGCTGGACTACACAGAGACTTGTTTTATGCAGTGTTGCACTGCAAGACACTGATGAGCAGGATTCCTATGGGTCCTTTGGCTCGTGGTTGTGATTGAAGAGCGTTCTGGCCCAACACGGGTGTTTTCAGCTTCAGCTCACTTGCCTTCCCTCTTCTATTCCTGACTTTTCTTCTCGCTTGTTTTGTTTTTCCTGATCAAAGTGTCGCCGCTCACACCAACCGCATTATGAACTGTTTGAATGACCTTTGAGACGTGGCAGAACCGGGTCTCCTTGGAAGACAGCTCACGGAATAACTCTGAGCGGGTTCTGGCATCAGACATCGAAAGATCTCACAGCTGAAGGTCACAGATAGATTTCCAGACTGTTTGTTACCGTGAGGCTGTCTTTCAGCCCAGCAGAGGAGGATATGTGCAAGTCCTAGGCAGCTCCCTGGGGGTTTCTGCTTTACCCTGTTCTGATAGTGATGCAGCACGAAATGAGCTCGTAGTTGATATAACAGATGTTTAATTGCATCTGGGGAAACATTCATTACGGGCACCGTTCACACCACGCCGTACCTGTTCCTCTGCTCTACACCTGCGTGTTAGGAGTGCACGCGGTGGTAATGTGAGAAACTCTCTCTGCCAGCCTTTTAAATTTTACTGTGCCCTCCTTTTTAAAGTGTGCTAAATTAGATGCAGAAACAAAGACACACACCTAAGCAAACAAAGGAACACGAGCAATGCAGAAAGAGCAGGTGGAAATGCAAGTTTAAGGGCCATTAAAGCCCTACAAGAATTTTTCAGCATGATTACAGAAACACCTGGGTCAAATAAATTAGTACTAATCCATTGGGGGTGCTCTTTACAGTCTGCTCTGGAGAATGGTCTGACCCTCACCTGTACTGCTGAACTGAAACAAGAGGGAATTACAAGGGCTTTACCAGTTCATGTGGCGGCTGTCAGGGTAATCCATTGCTTTGGGATAGACCACAAGGGCTGTGGGGAAAGAATACGTATGAGGAAATGTCTCTGAGGGCCTTAAAGAGGAAATTCAAGATGTGTATGAGCAGCTTGATAAAGGGGCTATCTCTGATTACCTCTTAATTAGAACCATAATGAAGGCAGCACTGCTGTGCAGTTTCAGAGATGCTTGGGTATGGGAGCTGTTGTTCAAATACTACATCAAGTTCCCTGATTTCTGAAGACTGAGAAGACATTCTGGTCAAACAGGATGTCTATAGGCTTAAAGTCCACAAGAACATCCCTTTCTCTTTGCTCCTTGGAAGGGAAAAGGAACCAGACACAAACTATCCCAGAAACCATCAGCTGGCACTTTACTTGCCAGTTCCTTTACCTTCACCATGGCAGAGAAGCAGACCTCCCTTAGATCTAAAAGGGAGCCAGAGAAAGGTCAGAGACTGTTTTCCACTCTTCACCATCCTGCTAAAGATGCTGCATTTTCCTCTTTAGAAAAGCAGTGATTAGGTAAGGCAGTCACCTCTGCTTTTCCCCCATGGCAAGGCTGTCTGCCAAGACACGTTCATTGTTGCAGAGGTCATTTTTCAAGGGCACAAAGTGTAATGTCACTGCAGGATTAATAATGGTTAATAATAATTAATAAAACCTGTTCCTCACAATAACCGATTCTATAACTTCTCCAGTGAAGTGATCCTGCTGTGGCAGGGGGATTGGACTAGATGATCTTTTGGGGTCCCTTCC
>JAOXOE010000256.1:30593318-30640955 GCA_028565055.1 Phoeniculus purpureus
CCCGAAAAAGGGTGTAGAGACTGAAGTCGTATCTCTTGCCTAGAGCTGCTTTTCCCCACGATATTTCAGCACCATGCTTTGCCTTCCAGCAGGACATCAGTTGGCCCACTGCATGAATTCCTGCTTCTTCACTAGAGAATTAAATGGGACAGGTCATGTTGAAAATGAACCTTCAGCTTTCCTGGCTCTCCATTGGAAATCACCTTTGACGTTTTCAGATGAGTTATGACAATGATGCCGGTCTGGTGGAGCTTCATCCTTTTCTTTCAAAGAGTTCTGCTATGGAGAAATGCTGCTGTTTTATTTAAAAACTCCTAAAAAGTTGTTTCCCCTCTTGCATTTCACTCACTTCTTTCTGATGAACACAGAAATACAAGGTTAGCCCTGAAGCTCTGTTTGGATGGATGGATAAGGGTTATGCACGGCACAAGGAACCTACAGCAACAGTGGAAGATCGGTGTTCTTGCTTGTGTTCTCAAGAGTACAAAAAGCCCTCATAAGAGCCTCTTCCCAGTGTAAAATAGGGTTAATTTTGAAGACATATATATTTACCTTATTCAAATACAATATGTTAAATAAAACGATCACATACCAAGCGATCCAGAACACTTTGGCTGCAGCGAGTCAGTCCCTACCTGTTAGTCAGCGATAATCACGATTCAACAAGACGACTCAGCACAATTCGTAGTTTCCTTTTGAAACGGCAAGAAAATTGTCCCATGTGAGCATGACCCTAGATCATGAGTCGTCACTAAAGAGCTCTGCAGGGAGAGGTGGTTCTGGGATTGTAGGCACTTAAAAATCAGAAGAACTTGTTAGGAGAAAAAGTCATCGGATACCTGGTTTTTGGTTGTATTTAGAAATAAGTGGAAATAAGTGTATTTAGAAATAATGGTTACCAACTGCTAGTCCCACATCAGGACCTTTGGTTGTTTCTCTCCATCTTGTAGTTGTCACTGTGACTGTTTCTCACAGAGGTTACCCATCACTTGTTCTGACTAGTTTAATGAAGGCTCTTTTCATTCTAGAAAGCTTTCACATCTCTGTATCTGAGACACGTACGTGTGTATTGAAGTTTGCACAACCTGCCCAATGTGCTCCATGGGTTACTGTGGTTTCTGGAAAGGTCTGTCACGACACACCAGCAGCAGATGTGGTACAAAGACAGACATTTTAGTGACCTTTGAGGTCACCAACCCAGTTTCAGCTGCACTCTCTACTGTGCAGACAGGAAAATATTTCTCTTTGCTGGAGTTCCTTGGTCTGGTTTACGACAATCTTCAGCCTAGGACTCATTTGCTTACCAAAAAGAGAAAAACAGATTGCTTTGCTGACTCCACAGAGTTCAACTTGGAGCGTTGGCTTTTGCAGTAGCAAAGAAATCAGCTCTGGGAGAGCTTGGTCATGAAATCGGTCTTGCTTCTAAGACCAGTGAGATTTGGATAGCTAAGTGTTTGGAGAGATTTTGCAACGAGATGCCCTGAGGATAAGACAGCTGGACCAAGTGCCGAGTACATGCTCTAATACACTGTTTGGGAAGGAGGAGAATGGTTTCCATCTGCAGAAATGCCTTGTAACTTAGTTGGTTTTCAGCACTGGGTAGAGAAGGATGGGGTATCTGCTTTGCTGGAGCAGGTCCTTCTCCTCTAAAATTCTCTGCTAGCATGTCTCAGGCCATGCTTTGTTGCACCATTGTGACTAGATGGGATTGAAATCTTGTGCAGAACCTCCTGTATGCACTTGCACTTACCAGCCTCCCAAGTTGCCTCATAAACATGCAACCACATCACGTTGCAAGGGGATTGCGCAACACTGTCCATTAGTTCGTCTCAAGGGTACACCCTCGGTCTTCACAATCTTTGGGAATCTGTCCAAGCAATATAACCCTTGTAAGACCCCAGAACACTTTTCTCATGACTAGTGAGTGTTAAATAAACCGTAGTGGGGTTCTGCTCTGTGTCTATCTTACATTTGTTTTATTTACCAATTATTGCATTCACTTCCCTTGACCCTTTCAAAATGAAATAGCATTGCTTAAGAAGAGGAAAAATAAATTAAATGCAAGCCAAGGTTGAAGAAAAAAAAAATAGGAATATTTATAGCTCAGGAAGTTCTGTAATTGTTTTGTCTGGGTCAAAACGAACTACCTCGGCAATGAAAACTTGAATGAAAACTTGGGGTAAAATATGGTTGCATTTATGTAATTGTGGTAGAAGATCCTCTTGTCTGATAAACACTTTCTTCTCTTGTTGTGTGGTTTGGTTTTGTGCCTGTTGAGTGAAGGACAGTGTTCTTTGGAGCTCCCGTTTATCGTTAAGACCTGCTCTGTGAGCAGAGGGCACGAGTCAGTCTTCTCCGACAGGTCCTGCAATAGAAACGAGCAGGGTCAGGGAAGGACCATGTGCATTCATAAGGCATGTGATGAGCCACAAATCTTTTGCTTCAAGTGTATTTTTGTAATGGTTTTCCAGTTTCTATCCACCAGTGACTTTTAATTGCATTGGATAGTCTTTTACAGTTTATGAGATATGAGCTAGAGCAGTGCTAGCTAAGAAAGTTAAACAGCATTTCCATTAACCTATCCTGTACCAATTCTTCTAGAAGATCTCTTTGTTTCTTCCTGCCTGCCTGTAGTGCTGCTAGAACTGCATCTGCTTCCTTTTACAGGGTGTAAGTCAAAACACTAGGAAATGAACTCAGTGTGATCAGTGTTAGTGTCCTAGATGAGATCGGAGTGTGCTTTTGATAGGAATCTCCCCATCACTCCCACTGTCCATGTGGTTCTTGTTGCAGAGTCATCCTGGAGTGCGTGAACCAGGTGCTGTTGGGGTGAAACTAAAGCAGCAGATGCTGCACTCCAGAGATAAGCGCAGCTGCCACCGGAGAGGAGAAAAACAGTGCCTACTGTCTGCCACCCTTGAACCCATGTGTCTCTCCCTGAAGCAGAATATCTGTCTGCCCTTCTTGTGCTTTCTTTGCCTTTAGACTTCCAAACAGAGGTGGTGTTTCTCTGAAGACCCATGGGTTGAACTCAAATCTTGCTCTCTCATGCTCTGAGCTACCTCCAGGACATCTAAGGGGTCGGGTCAGGGAATCAGAAGTGCCCACATGAGAGTACTGTCCATTTTTACTCCTTACTACTACTGGCTAAAAAGTCTGCATGGCTCACACCAAGTCACTATTATTGTTATAAAGGAAAAAACCCCCCGAAAGCTACAGAGATGATAAACTTGTGCCCTTGTCACAGTTTAGCTGTAGCATGAAGCTGAAAAATGTCATGCCAGTTTCCAAGTCAGTCATAGGATCGTAGAATGGCAGGGACTCGAAGGGACCTCTGGAGATCATCTAGTTCAACCCCCTTGCCAAAGGACAGGTCACACAGGAACACTTTCAGCTGGGATCCTTTAAAGACTGAGCCAGACATCACTGGAATAAAGCTCAAAATTCTACCTTACATGAAATTTGCTAAAAATACTGGAACTAGTCTCCCCTGAAAATTTCCTCTAGATTTTTGTTCTTGCTTAGGTCCAGCCTTTTTTCTTTCCAGCACTGGTTGTGCAGCAGTTTTAGCAGCTTCACAGACACTCTTCAGAACACTGACTTGTGCTACTTGTGCAAGTAGCTTATCCACGCACATATCCATTGCAGTCCCCATGGTTTGCTAAGACAGTATTGGCACCTCTGGGCTCAGCCCTGCTCTACTCTCCCATCACAGCAGGATTAGGGAGATAATTGTCTCCCTGCACTTGGCACTGATGAAGCCACACCTCGAGTACTCGGTTCAGCTTTGGGCACCCCAATATAAGAAGACATTGAGGTGCTTGAACGAGTCCAAAGAAGGTTGGTAAGAGTCTGGAGAGAAAACTTTGTAATCAGAACTCTAAAGAACAAATCAGGCTTAATCTTGTAACATGCAAATGTGCAAGTCTTTTCAGAACCTCTGCATCAGCCCTTAAAAGTAATGAAAAGTCTCCAGACCCTAGGTCTGCAAAAAATATTCTGTCCTGATGTCTGTGTGTGTGTGTAATGCTCAGAGCTGAAAACTTTGTTATGTGAGCCCCAGAGAAAGATAGTGGTCAGGAAAATGATGTCATGACTCTCAGCCATGTGAAGGAACAGAGGAAGTCTGTGTCTGAACCTAAACCCTTTCTGATTCACAGCAGGACTTTCCACACTGAGAGCTGCACCACATTTTGCCGTGTAGTCCCCATGGCTGTTTCTAATTCCTATGTAAGAAACATTCAAGGACACAGCACGTTGGGTTTTTTCTAAAGGCTTGCTAAAGCAGGTTGAAAGAATCACTGTTGCTGTTGGAAGTTCTGTCCTCTCAACAAGCCCCTGCTCACCTGGGTGTTTTATCAACACTGCTCAAAGAGCCAGACCAGAGCAAAGTGCCTTGGATTCTCTGTTCATGCATTCGTGTTGCTTCGGGGGATTTAGAAGCTGTTAGTTCATCTGAGGACACTGAAGCCTTAAAGCTAAATAAAAAGACACTGCTGCACATCTCTGCCATTGGAATAGTCTGCCTTCTTTTCTGCAGAGCTACACATTCGACTCCTCTCAACTGCAGCATTATCGACGTGCACGCTGGGGAGATTTTGAAGCTGCCACAGAAATTGCCTGCGGCGGGGGAGCGCGAGACTGTCTGAACCAGCTGCATGACCCACAGCTGAGGAGAGAGCGTTTCTGGAAGAATATGGACCGTGGCCACTGGCCAGGAATACCAAAAGCTGGGAAGCTGCTCTTGCAAAGCCATGAAGTAAAACTCCAAGGTTGCTTAGCCTGAGAAAGATTTGCATATGGTACAGCTACCCAGAGCAGAGCAATCCATACAGAAGAGCCAATGTGTTTGGCTGTCCTCATCACACAGAAACAAAACAAAGCAAAACAAAACAAAACAAAGAAGGAAAAAAAAAAAGCCCTTTTGGCAGGGGTGTAAAAGTGTCATTGGGTAAAAATTCTGCAGCTGGGCTGTGCTGTAGTTGAGAAAGTTAATTACATGCATGGAAATGCCAGGACATAGCTCAGACAGCAAGTGAGGATGGAGCAGAGGTTTGATCATGGCAGTCACCACTCCCTCGGTGGGGAAGTGTCGAGCTTGCATGCACAGCCCAGGCACACATCCTGGCCAGGGGAATCCATCCTGCGACATGAGAATACGGATGCTGCTTCCCATCTGTGGACATGTGCTCGAAGCAGATGTGGTTAGTCAGAGATCTGACTTTTCCCAAATGAGAGAGGTCAGATATTGTGTTTGGAATTCAGGCTAGATCTGCTTTTAGTCCTTCAAAGGTGCAAACAAATAAGCAGATATTCAATATCTGGGTAACCAAAAGCACAGGACTGCAAAACAGGAACCTTGCCTGGTTTCTGAGCGGAGGAGCAGATCCTCATCTCCAGGGTTAAGATTAAGAAAGGTCTAAGGAAATAATTCTGGGCTATGCTCAGTGAGAGCAGGATTCAGCTCCAACTTTATTCAGGTTTCTGTACACGAAACACCACCTAGGGACTCGCTGGTCCTTCAGTCAGTAGAGTCCATGAGAGGAGTTAACCTGACCCTATAGCAGCTACATGGCAATAGTCAGCTGAATAATATACCAAGCTTCATCAAGACATATACAGATGCTTGTACATGGGCACTTAATGCTGCTAGGTGTCCTGTCTGACCCCCAGGAAGGCACTGATCCCCTTGCAGGACCTATAACTTATTTTCCAACCCTATCTATGTGTATCTCTAAGACACCTCAGCACATCTCTAATGAAGAAGTCTCTCTGTGGGCAGTAGAATAAAACCTTATTGACCGTATACATTAGACCACTGTTGAGCACACCTGAGCAGCAGAAAGAAGCAGTACATGCTTTTAAGTAGATGTAGCAGATGCTAGATGGCTACTGACCAAAACATTCTGGTACTGTGTCATTACAAGCTCAATCAGCTTCAGCTTCACATCAAGAAATGTTGCACTGAAGAGCGTGTTTAAGGAAAGCGATTAAGCAAGGGCTTAACACTAAACACGAAGGTTCACTGGTGATCCTGAGGCCCAGCAGACTCACCCTGTGAGTAGTTTAGCTTCTATGCTATAGTGCACGTCTGGTCTTTTTCTTATTTCGATGGATTTTCTTCTTTCTTGAGGAAGTGAGAAATCTGTCCGCTATGAGGTACCTCAAAGCACCATCTCCTTCCCTCCCTTAAGTCAGATCCTGAAACTCAAACCCTTATTTAGCACAAAGCAAAACCGTATCAACAAATACATGGCAAATGTGTTTAAGCATTTTAAACTTAACCAAACAGTGTAAATTTGTGAGGAGGTAAGGAACAAGTGTTTGCTTCTTCTTGCTCTCACAACTTTAGCTAGATGGCATGGGGCTTGGCACAGCAGCACCACAGGGAAGAGCTGCGGTGCAGTAAGGCTAGAGCAGGTCCCACTAAAGGAAATCACAGGTTCACAGGTCTATCCTATCAAAACAACCACCAGAATTTGGTCCTCACTTTATCATAGCCATGCATTTGAGGTCGGTAGTCAAAAGTCCATGATGGAACCGTAAAGCTAGTCAAAAGTCCATGATGGAACCGCAAAGCCTGTTGGAGATTGGGTGACTTCTCCCGTTGACTAACTGAAGACTCTTTTTACTTTTACCTGTACAGTTTTGCCCTTGTTTATCACAAATGGTCAGGCTGCCCTGAGGGGTGGTTGAGTCACCATCCCTGGGCGTGTTTTAAGGTCATTTAGATGTGGTGCTTAGCAATATGGTTTGGCAGTGAACTCGGCAGAGTAGGGTTGCTGGTTGGACTTGATGATGTCAAGGGTCTTTCCCAACATGAATGATTCTATGAATCTATATGATTTTATGATTCTTCTCATACCCTTGCTTGCCTTTGTCAAGTTTGGATCTGTTATTTTAAACAGTATTCTAAATAAGGTAGTCTGGAACATGTAAAGCAACAGGCAGTAAAGCGACTCCTAAACTAACAGCAACCAACCTCAGCTAGAATTTCTAGATGAAGAATGACAGGCTGCCAGTTGATGAGTTCATGGTTGGCTCCTAGTGGGAGTTTACAAGATAATCAGGATTTCCCAACAATTAGAAAAGTATTTCAGAGCCTAGCATGTGAAGAGCCTGAAAGTTCCGTGAGAACCTGTTTGGATCAAAGGAGCCCGTGTTGTCTTTGCCATGCTTCAGTGTGTTTGCCTGAAAAATGAATCCAGATTAGACAACGAAGACAGAGTTAAATTCTGAATGAAACAGCAACCTCTCCTTGACTTTTCCTGGGGCTTGGATTTCACACATGTCGGGTATGAGTTTTTCCTATCTTGCTAATAAAAGTGACAACCCGTTATGACCCACTTGGCCTGTCTTCCCAGCTCTAGAGAGGAGTGTTTTCCCCTGAGGTTGTTCTGGCTGCAGCCATTCTGGGAGCAGCTCTCCCTTCTGTCTGGAAAGAGGGCTTGGAATGCTCATGTGGTACCATCAGCCTGATGAAGCCCTTATGTGTGGTCCAGGTCCAGCCTTGGGAGTAGATAAGGGGAAGAGATGTGTCAGACAGAGGAGTAAGTGGGCCAAGTGTCACATCTGATGCTGTTTCCCGTTCATGGGAGTTAGAGTGAAAATGCTATGGACGTAACCAGATGAGATTGTTATTCCTCCCTCTGTTCTAGTGTCTAACACTCATTGCTGCCTTGTTCCTTATGTGGAAAAGCTCCACATCAAACTTTGATGATATTATGGGTCCTTTTGCTGCCATGCGCTGTGCAGGAGTTGGCAAGAAAAGCCCAGCTCTCCTGTCTGCTGGCTCATATCCCACAGCTGCAGGAAGTCTCAAATTTTTTACACAGAAAGAATTTCTGACTCCAAAATTATTTCCAGGAGCTCTCCAGTATGGGAACTGTCTGAAAAACAGGAATCAAAGCAGGAACAATTAAAAAAGCTACAGTGCATATGGTCACAATCTACGAGAAAAGACTTCTCTTCTGCAGCACCGTGATTCCAAGGACAGAGGGTTTTTTACCCTGATCCCACGTATTTCATAGAATCATAGAATCATTAGGGACTGGAAGGCACCTCGGAAGATCATCTAGTCCAATCCCCCCGCCGGTGCAGGATCACCTAGACCAAGTCACACAGGAACGTGTTCCAGCAGCGTTCTCTCTGTAAGGAAACTATCGGAAAGGCTCAGCAGTGGGGTGTGAAAGAACAAAGCGGAGATCTGCTCACGGCATCACTTCATCACGTGGCTGGTGGTGTGAGCCAGAAATTGGACTGAGAAAGCGTGGCACTGCAGGGAATATTAGCTACTCGTATAAGCTGATTTTAGTATCATAGGGAAGGAGATCCTTGTGCACACGGTCATGATGGTTTTGCAAAACCACCATGATCCATCGTAGAACCTGGGGTTGATGTTCAGCAACAGACAGGTAGCTAGCACTACTAATTCCCAGTACTCTATTTACTACCCTCTTTGGGCCCCTGATAGCAATGGTTTGAGATTATGGTTCTGGAAGGTTATTGATGAGCACCAGAGGTACAGCAGCAACCCCCAGGGCAAATATTTTTAAAAAAATATTTTCTCAGTCATTTCTGTCCAAGTTTTTCTTTTGAAGTTCAGCCTGTCCCCCGTTTTCATCCTATGCATGAACTTTCAATCCAAAAAGTCAGGAGTGATATCCAAGAGACATTCTTGTGCAGTCAGAGCAGACTGTGTTATCTTCCACGATCAGCACTGGGTTTTTAACCCAGGTGTGTTGCGAAATCTTAGGCAAAGAGAAAGGGATGTAAGAGGCAAGGAGCAGTTTCTAGAACATGGAAATATGGAAATATGCTTCTCCTCCTCGTTTTACTCTCGTGGTGTTTCATTTAAAAAATAAAAAAGATGTGGTAAGAGGAAAACACACAAAGCAAAGTCCAAATGCTGTCTGTCCTAACGAAACAAACACAAATCAACTCCAAAATGAGCCCTGCAATATCCAAAAATAATATTTTACCTCATGTTTCCATTTCTTCCCTTTGCAGCTCAGAACTTTCCTTGGCAACACGTCTCTTTCTATTGTTCCTTTCATAACATTAATCAAGTGACTGTCTAGCTGCAGTCACTTCTGTCTTCGAATCACATGTAGAGAAGCCTCTCTAAGTGAGCTGCTGTGGGTACGGGCAGCGAGAGGGCTGTAAGCCCACAGCTGGCCATGCCTCCACCAAGCATCCACATTTACCTGGGCATGTTTATTTCACACCTTGAATCTCTTCTAAAGTGGGGATGTAATCTGTGCCTAGGCTGGCTGGTGGCCTGAGCAGACGACCTTATCCGCCCGCTGAGACACTAGGCGTGCTCGCGGTCATCTGTCGCAGATTTCAGACTGCTGCGTGCCTTGGTTGGAAGTAGTGTTCCTGTGCTCGCTGGGGTGAACTGCCACACGCAGCCAGCCCAGCGCTGTGTGATTGCACAGGTTCCAGGAACTGTTGGCTAAACTCCTTGACTATCCTCTTCTCATGTGGTCGGCACATGCAAGGGAAGTGGAATGCCTCCTTGTGCACACCAGTTTTACTACTTGTGCTCAGAAAAAATGCACAGCAAGTCCGATCCCCATAGATGGGCTGTTTCATTTGTCTGCTTGCATCATCGTACTGGGTACAGGAGATTCTCTTTCAGAAAGATGACAAGACCTCATACTAACAGGGAAGAGCATATGCTATTGACAGAGGCACAATTCACTGGGCAAATGGGGCAGCCGCCTGTTTTCTGGCCACAACCCCAGAAGAGCTAGGAGGCGTCCCGATGCCAAGTTGCTAGTAGCCTGCAGCAGTACCAAAGCCCACAGGGTTCCTCAGGGGGGTTGCCAGCCACCTTGCATCACTAAGCCCACCCTAAGCCCCAAGGGAGCTTCTGCAAAAGTTGTGGCAATGGAAGAAGCTACAGCAAGTGGGTGAACTGAGGGGCAAAGCTGGAAAGGACTCCTCACAAAAACAGGCTGGTTAGAGGAGGGCTTTGTTTTCAAGGTTTCATTTGAATCTGTTTCACTCAACAGACTGAAGTGCTTTCCTTTTGTAAAGATTTTCTCTCTCCTTCCAGAGACTAAAGGCCCCGTTGGTGGTTTTGGTACAGAAGACTTACAGGAAAGGTGAGACAGTCCTTCCAGGAGTACTGGCCTCCACTCTTGTCAGAGAAACACAGTGCAGGTCTGTCAACACATGTCTGTGTTACTGCGAGAGTATTTCCAAAGCTAGAGATCCAAGACCTGTCAAAGTAGTGATTACTGAATGGTTTGCCCATGTGTGCTCCATGTTGGTCCTCTGGCTTCACTGCTGTCAGCACCTGAGGTACTGTCTAGATTCCTTCTTCAGTCAATGAGAAGAGGGCAACTGACAAAGACAGCAAGTCAGCCCTTGGACCATCTGTCTGAAACAAGTGAGCTGAGTACTTACCTGTCCTCCCAACTGATTACAAAGGGAACCAAGAAGAAAAGTTCCGGTGAGCTTTGCTATCCGAACCTTTTCTGCTGGTAGCTGAAGTCAGATGGGACGAACGTTTTAAGGATCAGCTGTGCATTAACTGTAGCAGGCAGCCAAGCTGGTTCAACCACTTACCACTTACTCCCTCCCTCCTCCACCAGCTGGAAAGGGGGAAGAATAGGATGAACAAAACTAAGGAAACTTGTGGGTTGAGATAAATACAGTTTAGCCAGCAAAGAAAGGAGGAAGAAGAAAGAAAACAAAGCAAAACCAGTGAGGCAACGGCAATCAGTCAGCACAAGTAAACGGATGCCCAGCCAGTCTTCAAGCCATGGCTTCTGTCCCAAATCACCATCTCCTCTCTTATTACTGAGCATGATGTTACACGGCATGGAAAACCCTTTCGGTCAGTTAGGGTCAGCTGTCCTGCTGGTTTACAAAACCTCTTCTTCTTGTTGTTGAGAGAACACTGGCCCATATCAGATGCGGGGTTTATGAATAAAACCTTGGAATAACTTTACTGCTGCCAGCCGTTGACGTGATCTGTATTAGCCACTAACTGCTATAGTCAGGGCTCACACAGGCAGATCCAGTTCAGCTGCTCTTGGCCAGGAGATCCTCTGCTGAAACCAGGGTGTCTTTTTCTCTTCTAAGGGAATCCTTTCAGTTGTGTTTGTCCCAACTGCATATGGAACACGCACATCCTTTCACTAGCCGAAGTTGTAACCTACTCTCAAAGTCATCAATTGTATGTGCCTAGGATGTGCTCTTGAGTTTACAAAGTTTTAAACACCTTTGTTCCCAAATCTGCAGGTATTTGTGCTCTGTGCTATCCTACAGAGAGCTTGGCTTTGAAATTTTGCTGTATTTTAAGGGTTTTTTGGCTGAGCTACAAGAAGCACAAAGAAGATCAGAGACTTTATGATTCTTCAGCTAATCATTTTGAATGGGAAACATTCTAGAAGCGAAGTTCCTTCCAGCTCTAACCATTCTATGGTTCCATGATTCTACTTGAAATCCTGAGATTTAGTGGATGGGAAAGCATTCTAAGAAGCACTGGGCAATTCCTACAAAGTCTCTTTAGTGATGACATTTTGCATGCCTGAGATACATGATGTGGGAATTCTTTCTGAAGCCCACAGTTATGACCATGGACGTCAGTAACGTTTTTGCTCCTTGCCTGACTGAGGCAGATTTAGGATGTTTCTGTTATACCGCAACCCACACATCACATCAGTGGCTGTCAAGGGCTTGTTGTGCCCCATGAACTTCCAGCCTGGGCATCAGCTAAGGTCAGTATCCTCTATGTATCAGCCTGGATTAAAGTCCTCTAGCAGCAGCTGTACACGTTTTTGTGTGAAAGGCATCTAAGGAACTACCTCTGTGCTCAAGCACAGCATTGAACATGGTTGGCTGTCCTTCTTCTCAAGTACTGTACCTCTGAATAACTTGAAATGGGAATGAATCTCGATGACTTTCACATTTGCCTGAGGAGACAGGGAGAAGTGAAAGGTTGTTTGGTCTGCTTGTTTAGAAAGGAGGCTTCTGCTCAGCTAATGTGACTTTAGAGATGATTGAGTTTTGTTATTACTCTGCTAATTCACCTTTATTAACTGCCAGATTCATTCTAGACCTTTCCAGAGCAGAAATGTGTGTGTATGGACCATCTAGTCCATTTAGGCTGTAACACAAATTTTGAAAGGCCAAGAAATGGAACATGAGAATTCATTCATCTGTACTGGCAAATACTGGAACGATCACTGTTATGGGTTTGACTTCATGGAGTTAATGCTATCCCAACAACTCCCAGTCACAGTTCATGAACTGGCTGTGAACCATTCCTGCTCATTCTATTCTGTGGTGATTTGGCCCCAGCTGAGAACCAGGTGCCCACCAAAGCTGTTCTGTCACTTCCCTCTGCTTAGATGGACAGGGGAGGGGGGACATAAGACAGATTTGAGATGTTCTACAGACATAGATTCTCTGCATGTGTCCTATATCCTAGGCAGCCGCATCTCCACCATTCCCAGGCAAAAACCCAAAGCTGCTGATTTCAGTTTTCTTTTTCTCCATGAACAACTTTTCAAGGTAGTAAAAGAGACACGTAGTAAATGTGAGATTCTGATACCACCTCTTAGGGAATCAGGGGTCTTTGCTTCATTCTTAATCTATGATAGAGTCACAGAAACGGAAGTAACTGGCTATCTTGGAAGGGTAGAGACAATACAGGTAGTTGCAGTCTTTTTATTTGGCTTTTACTAGACATTTGAGAGACCTTTAGCAAAATACACAGTACTGCACTGACCCTGTGCTCATTAGGAAGCCTAATTAGATACAGTGTGCCTATAATTACCAGCGTGCTGTAGACAACATGAACCCCTTGTCCAGTATTGTATTTCTGAGCTGTTTGTTTCCCTTGCCACAAACTCTGATGTAAAACACAACATGCACAGTGCAATGGTCAGGACACTGAACAAACTGACACAACACCTACTGCCGAATGTTTTCATTGAGAACAATCTGCTGCAAACTTCATGAGACTTCCTGCATTTAAAATTAATTTAAAGCCTTTAAAATCTTCTCCCAGCAAGAGATGCTTTATATTTTCTATGAAAAAGTATGGGACTATCAATCCCTGTAAAAATACAGAAAGAAGGGTGTTCCTGAAAGATGCCTTTAAAGCAGCAAAAGCATAATTAGTGTAAATAATATGCCCAGCAAATGTGCAATTGCAATCTGTGGGTGTCGTTACTAGAGGATTTAATTGCATTTTCGTGACATGAGTGTTTTTCTCTGTCTGTCTTCCTAGGCTTGTTGAGGATTCCTCTGCACTTGTGTGTATCCATCTGCCCAGCCACATCCTAAGGGACCAGAGAGTGTGAGAGAATGAGAGACTGTTTTATGTCTGTGTAAGCAGTTGTTCCACATGTACTCTTCACTGCACCGCATTGTAACTAAAAACCTATTCATTTAAGTCTAGAAGCATATATTTCAAACTACATTCATTAGGAATGAATCTCCTTACCCCTTCTCAACCACATTCTTGCAGGGCTATTGAAGCTTGAGCCCTGAGTTCAGTCTTGGCAGGTCCCCACCGCACTCCAAGGTCCAGGTTCAAGCTGTATTTGGGTTCTTTTGTGCTGATGCCTGCAAATTCATTGAGGAAGTTCAAGAGAGGATAGATGAGCCCTAACATTGCTTAGGCCAGTCTCCACTTCAGAGCTGAAAGGTGACAAAAAGTGCAACAGTAAAGCTGGTCCAGGAAGCTTTTAAACAGCAAGCCATAAATTAGCGGGGTTTAGCTTTCTTTTTTCCATTCTTTCCCCCGTCTCAAGAGAAGGCATTTCCAGTAAAAGCTAAATTTGTCTCAAAAATTGGCTCTGCTCTGTTTCACACTGCTGAAGGACTCACTGCTAAGAAGGACCCCTAGTGTTTTCTGCCAGGGTGCATCTCTTCCAGCTTTACGTGCACGATATAGATGTACAATTAAATTACATGCACGTTACAGAGACACACACAGTCCTATATATATATATATATATATATGTATGGACTCAAAGCATTCATCTAATCTGTGTCTGGATCTGCAGGGCTGGCTGTTTCCAAACGCATCCTGTATCCTGGGAAAAGCCAGTTTTAAAGTCTAATGATGACTGTAGACAAGCGACTCAACAACGCTTGGTGACACCTCATGCCACTCAAAGAGAAAAGGCTGGTTCTGTCTGAGGGACATGCCAGCTCCTGAAGGAACGTTAATTATGACACAGTATATATTCCAAATTACCAGAATATTTTGAGCTTTTCTAAGCCAAATGTTTTAATTTTCCAGGTCTAAACATTTTAGTAAAACAGCACACAATGAAAACAGTTAGAAACGGTGAAATTCAGACAGAAATGCATTGAAAGTACAAAAAACCCACCAAAACCCAAACAAGCTGAGCCATTTTCAACTTTGAGTTGTCTTCTCCTCTCAGTATTTAGTCTTATACTCACAGCATCTCCCTCGTCCTCCTGGTCTGCTGTCTGAGGAACGGATTAATGGCTCTCATCCACATGGGATTTTGGTGTGCAGCTTCTCCTCATTCAGACAGGAATGTCTTCTCCAGTGTCTCGATGGGGATTTTTCCAGATGTATCAGTAGTTTTCTCAAGGTGAAGCTTGTTTTGCAATCATGAACAGTGTCTGCTTCAGAAATTAATTATTATATCTACATGAAAATGCTTACAGTTTTCTAGTAAATTTCCAACATCTTTTCTGGAGTGGAAAAGTGTTTAACTGATTTCAAGTACTGCCTCCATCCTACCAATAAAATAGGACACCCAAACAATAAGCTAGTATTTCTGCATAAAATCTCGTCCAGTAAAACTATGTGCAGCAAATCTTGCAGAGTAAAGCTGTGTTAACCACATTTTAGAGATCATCTTCTAATTTATCATAGAATCATTAGGGATTGGAAGGGACCTCGAAAGATCATCCAGTCCAATCCCACTGCCACAGCAGGATCATCTAGACCAAACCGCACAGGAACACATCCAGGCAGGTTTCAAATGTGTCCAGAGAAGGAGATTCCACAACCCCCCTGGACAGCCTGTTCCAGTGCTCTGTCACCCTCACTGGGAAGAAGTTCCTTCTGATATTGATATGGAACCTCCTGTGTTCCAGCTCACACCCATTGCCCCTCATCCTATCACTAGATGACATTGAGAAGAGATTATAACAATAACTTATATCTCATGCAGCCAACAATATTTTTTGTCCCAAAATCAGTTTCTGAAGACATCTTAGCAAACGTCATCTCCTCGGAGCGCAGCTTTTGCCTCCTAGAGTCCTGTGACCATCCTTTCTATCCGATTTTTTTCTTTCTTGCCCATGAGAGCAGCGCGTTGCTTTTACAGCAGGTCATGAGAAACAAATAAAAGGTCTTTTGGCTGGTAAGAAAATGAATGTGAACCAATCACACATCCCTAGCTAGAGCATTTGCATTAAATACTTCTCTGTTCTGTTGACAGGAGGTTTTTACATCACCTGTGCTTCTTTGGTAATTCATCAATCGTTTATTGAGAAAGGACTAAATAAATGAAGGACCCAACATTTTGATGATTGTTTCCAAATTTACTGGTGTTTGTCACCTAGTATTTGAAAAACCCCTGCAGCTAAACCATTTACACACCTCTGGTCTACTGCTTAAAGCACAAGGTCCTGAGTGAGCATCGTGTCTGTATATGTTTTATCTGAAGTTATGAGATCTAAGAACACAGAATCATAGAACCATAGACTCATTAGGAATTGGGAAGGGATGAAGCTAAGCATATTATTTGTGGACTGATGGAGTTATTCATCTAATTACTGTTGATTTCCATGGCAATTTAGAACTCTCATCAGTCTGAAGTGTTTGGATAACGGCATCACCAGCCTTTAAGCTGCTTTTTCCTGAGAGAGTGGTTGGGCACAGGAACAGGCTGCCCAGGGAGGTGATAAAGTCTCCACCCCTGGAGGTGTTTAAAAAATGAGTAGATCTAGCACTTGAGGCCATGGTCTAGGGGTTAGGGAGCTTTTGGGCTGAGGGCTGGACTTGATGATCCTGGAGGTCCTTTCCAGCCATAATTTTGCTCGATCAGAAGTCCAGCATTCAGTGCGCATTTGCCTGTCACTGAGGTTGTGCAAGCTTGGAAGGAAGGGAGGTAGCGCAGCGGATTTGTTTGCAACACCTCCAGCAAGCCTGAAATCTAAACCGTGACACAACACCAGCTGCTCAAGGAAAGAGGATGCAAAAAGCCAACAGCTTTCATTTTCTTAAGAAAGAAAAGAGCTCATGGTTTTGGATGGAGTCAAAGACCTCAGCTTTTTGCTGGAGGGCAAGAACATCAAAAAGATGAGGAAGAGAAGTCGTTACAAGTCTAATGGACATTGATTGTCTGAGTCATTGTATGGTTGACAAAATCAATTCATGTGGGTTTTGTCCCTTGCCTACTGTTTGCAAACTTTGAAGACGTGATCACGGAGCTCCTGTTTATTGTAGAACACCGAGTGCTTTCTCTGTGTTTTGCACATTAAACCCCGTGAGGTTATTTTGCTTTCCACTGACACACTGTGCTTTCTACTCACCCTTTTCCAGCCTGACTGTTCAGGAACCGAGTCCCCTCTGTCTTTCTGGAGCCTTTTAAAAATTTATTTTCTTAGGAACTTAGATTTTCCAGATGTCAGAGATTTTAAAACATCCAGTGTATATTGATCTGATCAATGTTTTAGTGGTAATTTTAAAAGGTCAACATAAAAAGTAGAGACAATACACGATGGCACGTGGAGGAATAAAGATTTATTGGCATTCTGTCGTACCGCCTGCGTTTCTCGCACGTGGTGAAGCCATGAGTGTGTTCTGTTATCGCTATTTATTATTGATATAGTGCCAAGAATATGCAGTAAAACCTTTTTTCAGCGTGGCCTAGCACGTATTTGCATTTGCATTCTGTTGTAGAGGTGCTTCAGAACACACTGTGGGTTTAAAATTTGCGCTGGGCTTTCTTCAGTGGTTTTGTGCCTCTCAGTTCTAACTGTCTTTGCTCTTCCTTTTTTCTTCTTTCTTTTGTTTCTTCTTTTTTTGGTTTTTTTTTTTAAGCATGTTCAAGAAGGACTTTTGCAGTGTTAACCACTAGTACTATTCAAATTGCCTGGGCTAAATACTCGTACGTCTCACTGCAGATTTGGGAATCTAGATGATATCCCCTGGACAGACCTAGTATTTCTCGCTCTGGTACAGCTCACGTTCCAGAATAGAAAAATCTATTGTAGTAGATTTTGGAAAAAAAATGTTTTAAAAGATTCCTGCTCTAATACAGGAAAAATGAGGAGTAAGTATAGCAAGGCTTTTCTCTCTCGAATCAGTTAGGTTCCCCTTACAGCACAACCACGCACCCTTAAACCAAATGGTGCTCCTTGCTTCAAACATCAGGTCCAAAACTAAACAGGAAAAAATTCTTTGCAAAGACAGTGGTCATGCACTGGAATGGGAGGTGATTGAGTCCCCATCCCTGGATGTGTTTAAAAGTCATTTAGATGTAGTGTTGGGGGATCTGGTTTAAGGGTGAACTTGCAGAGTAGGGTTGATGGTTAGACTCTATGAACCCAAGGGTCTTTTCAAACCTGAACAATTCTGTGATTCTATGATTCTATGAATGTGTCTTTCTCCTTTTTAAGCTGCTTGTGCTCATGAAAATCTACTAACTACAAAAGTAGACTGCTACTTTGGCAAAAGTAGTAGCACTCATCCTAAAATCCTCTACGTGTGCTAAGCATTCCTGATGTTATCTTACGTGGAATTATCCTTAAAAAGAATTCTAAGAAGAGTAAAAGTAATTCACAATAGATCTGCTTCATAGAAACATAGATCCTGAAGCTTAAAGGAAGTATGTGACATCATCTTATCTGATCTCCTTTATAGCACACACCATGATGCTTCCCTCAATTAAATTGTGCTTAAACGAAAGCATGCATGGCTTGCTCCCACTCTGTTTCTCATCCAAAATTCAGTCTTTATTTTGAAACTGCACAGAGAGAGATAATCAAGTACAAGATGAGGCAATTTTTTCCAGTGAAGAATTCTTTCACTGTGAAAAACTTACCTTATTTGTTGCCTGCATTAGTCATGAGTCACATTCCAAATGTTCGATCCTAATCTATGCCTTCATCTTCTAGGCTGAGGACTCAGCTTGTTGCTGAATTTTTGCCTTCATTAAGGTACTTATTTACAGGCTGCCCTCAAATAAATTCCTAATTATTTTATGGCAGGATGAATAAAATGACTTTCTGGAATCTTTGTCTAGGCAATCATTACGTCCCTGGATGGAACCTAATTCAGTAGTTTAATGATTTTTAGAGTTCTTCTCTATGAATTTTGCCTATCCGTCAACATTGTTGTTGAACTGTGGTCCTCAAAGTCGATGCAGTACTGCAGTGGCCATCACTTCATGTTTAGGGTTATGACAGAGGTTCCCCTCTTCTATTCCATACTTCCTGCATCCCAGGACTGCACTCCAAGATGTTTGGGCTGTCGCTTCCACACAGTACATGACAATTTTTTCCAGTACGGACCACAGGTCAACCACTTCCTTCAAAATGCTGTCTTAACATTATTTAACTTTAGCCCAAACACAGGAAAGCTGGAATCTATGAAGCCCCCTGTGTGAGGGACATTTTCTACAGGACATAACATAACTGTGCCTCTGTGACTTCTTATTGCCATACAAAGCCTGAGGAGATTAGTTCCTAATTTAGACCCTTAAAGCTAAACAGGGTGAACACCATCCCTTTCTGCATCTCCAATCTGATCTCATGCAACAAACGGTATATACCACCCATCAGTTAAATGGCTGCATCCCACCTTTAAACCCACTCAATACCACCACTAAGAAGTCTAGGTATTAACTGCAGGAAGTTACTGTCAGTGTAGACATTCACTACACTTAAACATGAGAAGTTGTGGCCTCTCCTGAAACACCCTGTCAATGCCGACCCACGCTTTTCAAGTAGTGTGCACCAGTAGGCATCTTCTTTCTAATAATAAGCCAACGTGCACAAGTATCTGTGTCCTTAGTGCTCAGCTCTAGAGGATCTAACACATTATGTGGTTGCTGAAAGGTCTTTAAATGTTTGTTGGGTTCTGTCTTGGTGGTCTATTTTCCAAGCTGGAAATCTCTTTTTTCAGATCATGGAAAAACAACAACACCCTGTGATTCTTGTGTGGAAACTGTGCTTGAAAGTATTTCCTCTCGTTGATCCTCATAATTGCTCTAAATTACTCGTAATGGTTATATTATTGCTATAAGTTACTACACTGCATTTAATTCTATACAACTTTTATTTTGGTCTCGATGTTCTTTTTATTCTTATATAACAACTGTGATGTCCTGAAGGCTGCTTTGTTTTGTAGGATCCTATCAGGTTTTGCCCCCAGAGGCCCACACTTCAGACAGAGGGCAGGGTGTGATGCTTTCCCTTGCTGTGTCTCACCAAATGTGAAAGAACGAAAGAGGAGACAGGACCAGCATGACATTTCTGTCTGGTTTCCTCTGAGATGTGCAATGCTTGAGAAGCAACATTAATCACAGTGTGGGGCTGGCCGGACTTTTGTAGCTCAGTGAGGCACAGACTGCAATGACTGATGGTAGGAAAATTGTATTTTAATTTCTTGAGGCAGTTTATGGTTTCAGGGTGAATGATTGCAAAGAGGTCTGCCACAGAATGCTAGACTTGAATCGCTCCCACAAAGTTTGCAGAAGTTTGGCTCTATGCTGACTCTGAAACCGATGTATCAGCTTGAGACTTCTCTGTCAGAGCCTGAAAGAGGTCAAGCTAGAATAGCCAGGGCCAGCACACATCTAGACACACACAGAGATCCCTCTGTCTTAATGAGCTTTACAGACTGGGTCTGCCTTGGGAAAACTAAGGTCTCTCAGCTTTCTGGGAAACGCAGGTTTTCAGACATCTTTGACCTTCAGCCTGCAATGAGCACCTCAGACATACTTGATAGTTCATCATTGCTATCATAAAATTATCAGCAAATGATTTTTAATTTGTAATAGTAGTATCTGAAGTGTCCTTCCCCAGCCATGGAGCATAACAATAAATACTCATATCAAAACAGACTCTTGGTTTGCATTAAGTTCTCTATAAAGACAAATTATTGCCTGAGCTTTAATCAGTGCCATTAACCCTGAAGAAGATTTTTCATTTATCTACTGACTTTCCTTTTCCCTTGAAAGCTAAGAGGAGCAGTATCCAAGCAGCACTTTTTGAAACACTACAAATTACAGTCACAATAATTGCGATACAAGACTCCATAAACTGGTTTGCCAGTGCACTAAGTTCTTACCAAAATGTGCTGGGAAATCATTTACTGTTCGTGCTGCATTTGGAGCATTCCCAGGAGCTTAGCAAGTGATGTCCAATTTTGTGTGGTGTGTGCTGGCTAACACCGTGTGCTCTTCTGCCCCGCAGAATGGGCTGCACACATTCACCACTCCTTTGCAGAAGGTGGGAAGTCCTTTCCCTCAAATGCTGATTCAGTTCTTAGGTGGTTACTAAGAATCACAGAACTTAGGGATTGGAAGGGAACTCGAAAGATCATCTAGTCCAATCCCCCTGCCAAAGAAGTGGCTAAGTTAGCAAGGGGAGAGCAGGCTGACAGACGATGACAAGCAGGTCCCATCACCCCCGCTGTAGCTACACTGCTGCTGGTGACAGCTAGTATGATGAAAGAGGGCAACTGTGGTAAGGCAGCCTCTGAAAAGATGTGTGGCTGTTATATCTATGAGTGGATTAGAAACCACACTGGGTTCATACACGCACAAGTTAAGCATTCCCACACCTGAAATCCTCAAGGGTCTACCATTCACTTGGTAGTAACATCTAATTCACTTCTTATCCAGTGCACATTTAAGGTATCATTTTAGTATGTGAGAAATAACACAAAGGAAACTGTTAATGAATTAAAGAAAATATATAGTTCACACTGCTAAAAGTGCACAGTATCGGCTCAAACCAAATTCAGCGCTCAGGCTGTACTTAGACAAGCTAGACGTTGTTGGAAACAATCGAAGAACTGGTCCTTATTTGCCAGGAGAGCTGTTTACTACACACAGACAAAGGTACCGATTATACCCTACACAACTCTTTCTGTGCTTTGTAAAAAGAGTCATTTCCAACGTCACTGAGTGTCAAGAGCTAACTCTTTCTGCCAGCAGCTCCCCGCTCTTTGGCAACCCTTCTGTTGTAGCTCAGGAGCGCTCTAACAAACTTGGCTTGCGCTCAGCCAGTTCTTCTCCTGGACCAATTTAATTGTTGTTATTGTGAAAAACTAAACACTGACTAATCACTGGTGTCTGTCTGACTGCTCAGATGTTGTTTATGAGCAGGCTGTTTCATCCTCTTCCTAGACAAGAGTTTTGTGACTCCTTTGAAATTCTTGGATGCCAGATTCTTTCCTACCTCAGTCTTATTCGCAAAGCTGTACAAGTGAAGCGAATGTGAGTTTAGCAAATGTGATAGCATGCAGAAGTGAGAACCAGTTGAGGCAAGCACATGAACCCATGTTTCGTTTTGTTTCTGTTGAGAATTAAGGACAACTCTGCTAAAAACACATGGAATGTCTGAGTTGTTGCAGGAAATGGAGATGATAGGAATCTCAGAGGACTGGCAAGGCAGCTGAAAGCAACCAAGGTCTCTGCTCAGGGTTTTTGAGAGATGATGGAGGAGCTAAAAATCACAACTGTGAACTAGGTCTGTGTGACAAACAGCTATAGGGTAAGAACAACAGAAAAAGGAATAGAGTGCTGTGCTGCTTTGGGCTGGGGTAGAGTTAATTTTCTTTGGTGTCTTGGATTTGAGCTGGGAACAGTGTTGATAACACAGGGATGTTTTCAGTATCACTGAGCAGTGCTTCCAACAGTGTCAGGGTCTTTTCTGTTCTCACCAGAGAACAGGCTGGGGCTGCACTGGAAGCCAGGAGGGAACACAGCTGGGACGGCTACTCACAACTGAACAAATGGATGTTTCATACCACATGACACCAAGCTTAGCATATAAAGGTGGAGGAAGAAGGAAGGTGGGGACATCTGGAGTGATTGTGATTGTCTTCACAGGTAAACGTCATGAATGATAGAGCCCTGCTTTCCTAAAGATGGCTGAACCTGTGCCTGCCTATGGAAAGCGGTTAAATGAGCCCTTTGTTTTGCTTTGCTTGTGTGCAGATTTTGCTTTGTTTATTAAACCAGCTTTATCTCAACCCAGAAGTTCTGTCACTTTTCCCCATCTGATTCTTTTCCTCATCCCGCCAGACAGGGAAGGAACAAGTGGCTGTGTGCTGCTTCGTGGCTGACTAAGGTGAAACCATGACAGTTGCTGATGTATTTTGGCTGGGTTAGAGGTTAAAGCAAGCACCATCAGATGATGATTAATCCTCAAAGAGGAAGACAACCCAGTGCAAAGAGATATAATAGAATTCAATGGGGAATGGTGTTCATGTCCTTTAGACACATCAGGGTGATGTCCAGATGCAAGTCTAGCTAGCAAACAGAAGACCAGGAAGAACATTGCCACCAATATAAATCAGGTCTCCCTGACAGCGGGTGTAGGCGTAAGAGGTCTCTCTATAAGGATCTCTGCGGAACAAATGATGCACATATCGACCCAAGGAGAAATGAAGTTACATTTGGAATAATAAAGGTGATTAAGTGGAGTGATCAAAACCAATGAAGATGTGAAGACTTACATGGAAATGTTTATAGAAGATTTTGAAAGTCAGGTACAAGGATTTTGTAATTCTTAGGATAATTTGGTTTGGTTCTCGAGATCTGTGAATTTCATTTACGCTACCCTACTGAAAGGGTCTAAGACACTGAGGACATCCTTGTCCCTTCTGTCTCCTGTTGTAGTAATTGGACAAAGTTTGTTGCAGCCTGCGGAGATGTGCATCAAGCCCTAGGATTTATAGAAGAATGCAAAGCAGATACAGGGCTGCTTTCCATAACTGCCTGGCTGATTCTGAGTACAGAGGATTTTGCTTATGAACCAAGGCTCTTCAGAGCATTTATTCCTAAATAAGTGCTTTCTTTTGCTTCGTGTTTAATAGGACTCAGTCTGTGCACCCACAAAAATTCCTTAAAAAATAGGAGTGGTAGGAACGTTCCAAAACTTGCAGTCACAATTAACTGTACCACATACCTCTGCTTCAAAATAGATGGTTTAAAATTCACACAGACATCAAAACATACAGGACAGAAAAATAATATTTTCAGGGAAGTCGTGGAAGACCCATTACTTAAATCATGTAAAATATCTCTCCATCTAAGGATACAGAGTCCTACGTTGGCCAGGGTAGGATAAGATGACCTAAGAGCTCTTTCATTCATAATTACATGTTGAAGTTCCCAATGGTTTCCCGTAGTTTAGTAACAAGGCAAGCATGCTACTGGATTTAATATCAAAACAACCTTTAAGACCTTCAAATATGACAGCTAAGTGAATAGCAGAAATATAAAGTATAATATACTGTGAGTCATATTTCTTCTGCCCAGAAATACCACGGTGAAAGAATGAGGATGTTCTGGGCACCCTCTGATTTTGCAGCAGATTCACGGTGCCTACGCTGTAACTTGTGGCTGTATCTCTATACGATTCTGTACACATGTGCACACACACACACAGCCTCAGAACTGGACACAATACTCCAGATGTGATGTCACTAGTGCAGAGTAGAGGGGGAGAAGAACCTCCCTTGATCTGCTAACCACCCCACTTCTGATCCACCCCAGGATGCTGTTGGCCCTCTTGGCCACAAGGGCACATTGCTGTCCCATGGTCATCCTGCTGTCCACCAGAACCCCCAGGTCCCTTTCTCCTACACTGCTCTCCAACGGGTTGATCCCCAACCTATACTGGTACAACCGTTCTTGCCCAGATGCCAGACTCTACACTTACTCTTGTTATACTTCATTAAATTGCTCTCTGCCCAGCTCTCCAGCCTGTCCAGGTCTCGCTGAATTGCAGCACAGCCTGCTGGGGTGGTGGTGACACCACTCAGCTTTGTGTCATCAGCAAACCTGCTGACAGTGCACCCTAATCCCTCATCCAAGTCATTAATGACTAGATTAAATAGGACTGGTCCCTTGGGGGACTCCACTAGATCCAGGCCTCCAGCTAGACTCTGTCCCATTGACCACCACTCTTTGGCTTCTATCCTGCAGCCAGTTCACGATCCACCTCACTACCCAATCATCCAGTCCACACTGCCTCAGTTTGGCTATAATCGCATGTCATAACTCTATTCTGCTTCCCTATGTTTCATTCCTTCTTGATCACTTGTCTCCAAACCCGATACCCTACAAAGAGTAGGCAAGCAAGCCTTTTCAACACGACCACAAAGCTTGCTGCTCACAAACCGTGTGTCACTACCCCATCTTGAAGCAATTTTTAAAAACACCAAGTAGATCCCGATAGTTTCCAACACAGTGATGTAAACAAACAGTCCCAGTATTCTCGGACCCGTACGCTTTCTCCAAAGGTTTGCATTCTTTCTCATGTAAGATAAAACTGATGATAGGGAAAATATTTTGGCAAGAAAATTCTAATTACTTTATTTTAGCCATTAAACTGAATAATCCTTCAGCCCTGAATTAAGAACATTGTCTTTGTACAGTCTGGCAGAGTGGACTGTCCTTATCTGTATTTCCTTTCAAGTTAAGTCCTCGGGCTTATTACATCAGCCCATTCCACATCTGGGCTCTGGAATGAGACTCGCGCATCAGGACAGGGTCTGAAGGATACCCATATAGGTACGTTCTCTGTTCTGGAAATGCTTGCAGTTAAAACAGTATAAAGGAATCATTTCTAGTGTCCTGTGTACTAGTAAACCTTTCACAAGGGGGTGCTCAGAAGTCCTCTACATTTCAGTGTTACGACTTCAGTTCCAGCTGTTGTTGAAATGTGCCTGCAAAGTCTCTTCCCTTGTTTCTGGTATGCCTGCTTGTCTCATCTTGTTACACTCCAGTTTGGAAATGGTGCCTTGTGGTTCTCAGGATCCATGTGAAACCATCTCAAAGACTCACCTTATGCAAGAACAACTTGCCAAAACCCAGCTTTGGTGTGTACTGAGTTTAATGCGCTCCTCTTCATTGTTCTTCCTTTCCAGCTCAACCCACCAGCCCTTGGGTCTGTTTTGTCTTTTAGTTCATCTCCATCTCTGTTTCAAAAGTAAAAATATTTTCAGTGCTTCAAGGTATCAGCAATAAAAATGGTAGATTTTTGTTTGACCCACTTTCTGTGCTCTTCAATCTATGAGGAAAACCTGTGATTGCTCCCAATTATGGGGACCTAGACTCAGTGCCCTGTCAGGTCCTATTTACTCCAATGGTCTAGGTGGTCCTGCTGTGGCAGGGAGATTGGACTAGATGATCTCTCGAGGTCCTTTCCAATCCCTAATGTCCTGTGATTCTGTAACAAAGCTTTGTTTCTAACTGAGGAACAGAGAAGTTTTCTCTACGTGGAAGGAAAAACTTATGTGCTCTTTACAAGTGGAGAGAGTGTTTGTCAACACGTTTCCAACACAATTATTTATACAGATAACCTGGAACAGTTTGCCACAGGAAGCTGCGGATGTTCCATCACTGTAAGTGATCAAAGCCAGGCTGGATGGAGCTTTAAGCAACCTGGTCTAGTGGGAGGCGTCCATGCCCATGGCAGGAAGATTGGAAGTAGATGATCTTCAAGATCCCTTCCAAGTTTATGGTACAGAGAAGATTATTTAATGCAAAGCATCTTATTGATCTCTTTAGTAACCGTAGTAACCAACAGCAGCTCTTAAGGAAATGCCAGGGAAATTATTTGCGTTACTGTTTTCAGTAGATGAGGTTAATAAGTTGTACCGGAACAGAGCTGACGGTTCATTAGTTAACTGTCAGCAAACTTAGATGCTGTAGGGTCGATCAAACTACACTAGCTAGATGAGATGGAAAAGACAGTGCTGAAACATTTGGCTTTGGAGTGTTTTCAAGGCATTGATTGATTTGATAAATTTAAAAGGCTGTTATAACAGACAGGCTTTGCTGAAGCTACCTCAGATGACAGGTGTGTGCTTGACCACATGGCATTTGCTGCATGTCTGTGACTTCACATATTTCCTGGGTATTCTTCCTTTTTCTGCATAGTCATTAGCAAATCGATACCCAGATATTTTAATTTCTGAAATACTTGGGGCTTGGGGGATTGTTTTTGGCAGGGGTGTGGGTGGGATGGAGACGTTTTGTTTGGGTGTTTTTGGCTCCATTCTCTCCAGAGTTAGGAGATATTTCTCTTCTGTTTCTGGAAACTTCCATACTTGGTACTCCTCACATGGTCCTTCACCTGAGGATAAGATTATACGCATGACATCACGAAGGTGTTTTTCTGAGCTTCAGAACGACAGAACATTTCTCTACTGCTGGCAGAACAAGTGCACTGCGTTTGCTTGATTGGTGGCACTCTACAGGCAGATCCTAGCACAATTTTTCCTCCCTTGAAAATGTTATTTCATGGATGTCCAGCAAGAAGAAGTGCTTTTTACTTACAAAACGTTGCATGTTCATACCGTTTAATCGCTTGAATGCTTATTTAGAACTTTCTCTTTTCATACTTGACTGTACTTCCAATTTACAGTCTATGAACCAACCGCCTTGAACTTGCACTACGAACAGCTGTGAGCACGGCACAGCTCTCTGGGTTGGCGTATATCTCTAATTCCAGTGTCAAGGCATGCTTTAAATGTCAGGAATCTGTAGTCGTGACTGCCTTCAGGCCCGAAGGCTGGAAGATTTATAGCAGACAGCCAATTTTCTTTACCTAGTAGTGTTAAATGAAGGAAAACCAGGTCCGTTTACAGATTCCATTTTTACATCACTGCGTCTGAATTGGGCAATTTGCAGTACAAACCATTAACCACATGTAATTAGAGCAGAGTAGACATTTCTAGTGTTTCTAGGGCTGGATTTAGTCCCATATGGAGTTTAGATTTGTAATAAATTTTTCTGCTATGGTAAGGATAATATTGTTGCCTCCACTTATTTTTATTGTCACTGGATTCTCAGTGGGGATAAACCAACTCTTCAGCTTCTGTCCATCAATCTCTCTATAGCACAGAAATAACAACTCGAAAATGATTTTCCAGCCAAACCTGAGCCCGGTTGTTTAGCTTTGCCATTATTTTGGTATGTGGATTCATAAATCATACACCGCTACAAAACCGCAGGCATCTCAGAAGGGGCACTTCTACCTATACAAAAATGTTTTCAATATTAATTTCCTCTAGTGTAAACATAAAACTTCTATATTCTTGATGTCAATATTTAACTATTCTTAGTGCTACAATAGCATCCTTATTTTGTTGTTCACAGGCTCTTACTACATTCCCCTCAGGCAAAAGAAACTGCTCTGGCAGAGTTTGCTTCAGTTTGGCAATGAAACTGAACAAAGACTTGCCGCTGTGCTGGAAAGCAGCTGTCAGGGTGTACCTGATGTATCCAGAAGAGCACTTCAAGAGCAGTGATGCATTGCAGACTGATAGACAGTCTTTAGGCAATTTTACCTTCCATTATTAAACTGTGAAGTTTCCTGTGCCTTCTGCCCCACTACAAATTTATTGGGGGGGGTGTTTATGTTAATGGTTATGAAGAAATTATCTCAATTTACATTGTATAGTGGAGTTTCTGTCTTTTAGCTGGAAGTCACACTCTTGCTCTCCTGGTGCTCTACAATCTGGCAGGGGGACTGGACTAGATGATCTTTTGAGGTCCCTTCCAATCCCTAACGTTCTGTGCTTCTGTGATTCTGTGAACAGCTCCAAACAGCTTTTGCTGACTAGCACACGTGAAAGCCAAAGTCATTGAAATTAATAACAGAAGAGAACAAAGCACCACCAAAACGAAACGGATTCTTCAAGAGCCTAAAACCAGAGGGAGTGAGAACAGGCTGGTATAGTCAAAACACCTGAGAAAGATCTGGGGTACAGGGAGGTTCGTGGATGCTGTGGCCCTGCAGCTGGAGGGGACCCTGACACAGGGCTGTGGCCATCTGGCAGGTTTGCACTGCCTGGGGAAGCATTGCTGCACCCCCCCACCCCGTGCTGTGGGGGTCACGTAGTGGAGACTGCACCCATGGCAGTCAGTGCCGCTGGTGGCTCTGCTGGTACTCAAGGACAAAGTTGGCAGAGGTTGGTGGGGCAGGGACAGGTGTGTGTGTGTGTGTGTGGTTGTACCCCAGCTTGGGGGCTGCTGCTGCTGCTGCCTGGCAAATATGATGGGGGGGGGAGTTATGCTTTTTGGTGAACACCAACCAAGTATAGAGGTAACAGTGACTGATTTGATAATGCGGCAAGAGAATGGCTTCTCTGTCTCTAGGTGTTACAGGTCGCAAAGGGTAAGCAGTAAGGTTTGTCACTCTGAATATGTTTAAAAGCAGAGTAAAATGCTGGATAGTTTATACTTTCACCTGTAATAGAAGAGGACAGGGCACTCTGAGACAAAATTAACACCTGGAACTGCTATGCCATACCAAAGGTTGTTTCAGACAGTGCCTGAGAGATTAGAAGAACAACAGAGGGATTTTTACTTCTATGAGTAAATAAAGAAGTCCTCACTTGGATGTCGCATGTTGGGCATGAAGATCTGCAGTATTTGGATGGAGGTCAAATGTGATCAGCTGTAGCAAGGACCAGATTCTGAACAAAGGGTGAGATCTCAGCAGTGGTGGAGAAGGTTTGACTATGGTGTAAGAAAGGATGAAAGATGGAGATATAGAGGACAGTCTCTGAATTTTCTAGGAGCTCTTCTAGACCTCCCACTGTACAGCTGTGCAAACAACTGATTTGTCGGGTAGGTGTATAAACCTGTACGTGCCCAGCACGTAATTTCTGCTGATCCAGAATGTAAAAGCTTCCAAGTACTTTATAAAACAGAGACCCTCAACACTTTTGTTCCAGCTTAAGAAAACATTCTCTTTGGCTGAGATTAAATTTGTTATTTGACTTCTTCTTCTTCTAAAAATATTTAAAAGTCAAACAGAACTGCACGAGGTCTCAATACGTGGAAACAAAAAAGAAAACCTTTCTGAATCTCATTCTATTACCAAATCAGATACGAATTTGCAAAGAGTTTCAGTGGCCACAAAATTGTTCATTTCAGTGACCAAGCTAATTAGCTTTCCCAAATGGGAAAAGCAAACATTCATCTGGTTCCTATTATACCTCTGCCTGCTAGGGTATGAGCCAGTTCCGGTGGCTTGTGTGGGCTGATCTTCTGTCAAACATCTGGTAGCCGTTCCTGTGGTGTTGGGTCAAAGCTACTGTAGATGAATGATTGTTATCAAGATTTCATTGTCTGTGCTTAGATGGGGTGGATAAGCCATTAGCATCGCAAGAATCACAAAATCAGAGAACGTTAGGGATTGGAAGGGACCTCGAAAGACCATCTAGTCCAATCACCCTGCCTGAGCAGGATCACCTAGGCCAAGTCACACAGGAACAAATCCAGGTGGGTTTTAAATGTCTCCAGAGAAGGAGACTCCACAACACCCCCGGGCAGCCCGTTCCAGTGCTCTGTCACACTCACTGTGAAGAAGTTCCTTCTGATATTTATATGGAACCTCCTATGTTCCAGTTCACACCCATTGTTCCTTGTCCTATCACTAGATGACATTTAGAAGAGCCTGGCTGCATCCTCCTGACACCCACCCCTCACGTATTTATCAACATTAATGAGGTCACCCCTCAGTCTCCTCAAAGCTAAAGAGACCCAGCTCCCTCAGCCTTTCCTCATAAGGAAGGTGTTCTACTTTCTTCATCTTCCTCGTGGCTCTACGCTGGACACCCTGCAGCAGTTCCTAATGATGCCTTACTGTCTTCCATGAATGAGCTTGCTTGCAGAGTACTAGGTGGTTTTTTGTGTATGTAAACTGCCAGACCCTGGTCCTTGAACTAAGAAATGTTTGTATTGTTGGGAGGTGATGTAATGGCAGCTTGAATTATCTTTACTAGCATGTGAAAACTTTTTGCAGTGTATCTGTTTTCTATTAGACATTTGTATGCAGTAACAGAAATGTCCATGGATAGCAAACTGGAAGATGCATAATCGGGTGGCTGCAACAGTTTGGGGGTGGGTGTGTTGGGGAAGTGGTGTGAAATATTTTCCAGTGACAGAACAGCTTTTACGAATGTGCATCAGAGAGATAATAAAACCTAAGCCAAAAGCAAACCTCTCTTTTCTGCATATCTTGGGCAATACGAGTAGAATAATGATAGAATCATCCAGGTTGGAAAAGACCCTTGGGATCATCAAGCCCAACCATCAACCCTACTCTGCAAGTTCACTCCCTGCATCTCAATTTTGATACAGTACCGTTTCATATGTCCTGTGATTGTGTGATTGTGTGATATTTGTTTCTTTTCATTACTGAAGGACATGGTTACTCCTCTGAGGACTTACAGACCTCTTACCAATGAATTGGTGCACAGGGAGGAGGTTTCTTATTCACACTGTTAGAAATTTATGACTGTTTCGCTAAAAGTGAAGATGATTCTCCCCCTGTACTCGGCTCTGGTGAGACCCCACCTGGAGTACTGTGTCCAGTTCTGGAGCCCTTATTACAAGAAGGATGTGGACATGCTGGAGCGTGTGCAGAGGAGGGCCACAAGGATGATCAGGGGGCTGGAGCACCTCTCCTATGATCTTCTTAGACAGAAAGAGGAGACAAAAAAAGCGTAACAAGAAGCTAGAGGGTCAATACAATAGTTTAACAAAGCAGAAGTAAAAGCTGTTTTCCATCAGCGGATGATGCTCAGCCTCTGTTCTAGGAAGCAGGGACCCAATATGTGTACTGGTTGCTCTGGAGGACAAAACACCATCAATTAATGCCCTCCCCAATTCTTTCTTCCCCCTTGCTTTTACATCTGTAGATGCAGATGATAGGTAGACACGATACAGATAGATCAATAAACGGCTCATACATCTTTCATACATGGTCCACAGAAAGACTTTTGGAAACAGATTTTCTTGCTTGAAACTCAGCCAAGGAAAGAATTTATAAAGTAATTAGGTTTTAAGCTTGCTTTTCTCACTTAAAGTAATCAGTGATTCGTAAGTAGTGAGAGCTGGAAAACAATGGATGTGCATCACCGTCAGTGCTTGGGAAACCTGGATGGAGCCATTTAACTAGAATTCAGACCTGTGATGATCACGTGGAAGGTAATTACTCAACGTCATATATTATGGATTATAATTCATCCATAAATGAAGTCAATAGAAACCAGCACTTGAAAAAGGAAATGGATGTTCAGGTTCCACAGTGTAACAAGAGCAATGTCAATCTTCTTCTCAGAGACTTACCAACATTTTGCAATAGTGTGAGAACTCACCTGATGAGATATGTAAGCAGAAAATCTCCTCATTGGAACCCAAATAATTCAAAACATCTGAACGTTTAGTACAAAAGCTTCTGTCTATAAGAGTAAGACTATAGGGAGAAAGAGAGGAAAGGTGGCTCACAAATGAGTAGATGAAGTGGTCAGAGCAGTAGGTTGTGGGCAAACCCTCCGAGGAACCATCTGTTTGTTGGAGGAGTCCACGTGGCACTGCTGTTACACCCGCCAGCCCTGCAGTCTGGCCACTTGCCTGCTGAGCCCCCATAGAGTATTTAACTCGGTTCTCAAAACATCTGTGGAACTATCCTCACTCAGGATGTGATGAACCAGTGAAGCATTAACTGCAGGATCGTAATGGAATCATGTCTGATTGTTTTGTGATTGCAGCTTTCCCACTGGTTTATATTTGGACTTCATTTTACAATTAGCCTATTGCCATCTGGAATTTATTTGTGTCCTTGAAAAGTGAGGGAAAATTGCCTCCTTCAACGGTATTGGAATGCACGTAGAAGGCCTAAGAGGGAAACTGTTCCTTATATTACATATTTCCAAGAAAATTTTCTGATTTGTTCTAGCAATTGTGTTCTGTAGCTTAAACGTAAGAGTTACTCTGTACGTTCTCAATACTGTTCTCAAGTAATTACAGCTTCCGTGACTGTTAAATTCAGGCTGTGAGCATGTCTCGCTGGCTCACGACCAGCTTTTCATCCTCCAGTACCCCCAAGTTGTTCAGAGCTGTTCTCAATCCCTTCACTGTCCAGCCTACATTGATACCAAGGAATACCCCAATCCAAGAGCAGGACCCTTCCTAGGGGTTTGTTGGACCTCGCGAGATGCACGTGCATTCACTTCTGCAGCTTTTCCAGGCACCTCAGGCATGTCAGCTGCATCACGCGGTTTCATGTCATCCCCAAACTCGCCCTCAATCTCACTGTCTTGGTCAAGTGACTTTGTAAACTGTAGTGACAATTAGATATCTAATTCATCTTTTTATTTCTACTGTAGTCCACAGTGGCCTCCAAGAGATTAATTTCCACCTCTGAAGACCAGTGTCTCAGACAGGAGGGATCATCTTCTGAAATTTCTTATTTCTTTGCACTGTCTGCCAAAGCCATCTTGGTGACTCATTTGAAAACACATTTTAGAGTCAGCCATGGATCTTGCCCCTAGTGTTCTGTCTGGTGGGAAAGAAATCTGTATACAGCAATCAACCTTTGCTAAACTGATTCATTATGTGGCAATCTTCATTTGCTCATTCTAAAACAGTTGGAACACTTTTGCAGATCATTACCCATTTCTAGTGCATTAATTACACAGTGACCCCCTCTCTATTTAATTCAGGTAGAATAAAAATGTGAGACACTTGTTAAAATTGGCATGAGCCTCCTCTGAGAATAATTGACAAACAATCCAGCTTCTCAGAGTAGAGCTGACAGCTGCATTCTTATTGCACAAAAAGCTCAAAACACCCATCAGATGAGAAACAAACCGTAACCGGTGAGTTTGCTCTTTGAAGTGTTCATAGGTTGCTAACGATCAAACAAGCAGTGAAATGCCTGGCAAATCATATTCACCGACGAAGGACTTAACTGAGCTTAACTAGCGGGGAGAGTGGCTTTGTTTGGTCTGATTTACTCATCAGACCCGGAGAGGTCTGATCTGGCGAGAAAAGGGATAAATGCTGCAGTAACTCTCAGAGTCAGCAACCCTCAGAAGGCATTCCCTTGTGTGAGAGTGTGGATCTAGCGTCTGCACGAGGCATCGGGCCATCTTATAGGGAAAGAAGGTCTTATGAGTACAGAGCAGAGGTGCATCTTCTAGAAACTACTGCTTCTATGAAAAGTAAAAGATATCTTCATGTATTGAAAATTACCCCCAGGATCAGAGTTGTTCTTCATTGCATAAACAGACCTGAAACAGTCCTGGAGAAGTGAAGAAAACACCACATCCTAGTTCCACTGCTGAACTTCCCAAGAAGCGGTAGCAGGTGAAGATATCAGCTCAGTATAAGACACCTGGAGTAAAAAGCCTGATTTCTAAACTCACTTGGAAGCTCATAAATTCATCAGAACTAAAACTTTTTGTTTCTGTGTGAGAAGCTCCTGAAAAAGAACGAAAAAAGCTCCAGCTAGTAGGAATTCAAAAGCAGTTGCATAGGTTCATGAGACATTATAATGGGAAAATTAACTGTCAGACATTAGAAAGAATACTTGGTAATGTTGTGGAAAAACTACATTTTGTCCACCGAAAGATCTTGATGCCAATCCCTCAACAAGTGGTGAGTTGCCATTCTCACATCTAGAGAAACAGGGGAAGGGAGAAAAGCATTTTCCATCTGTTAAGCCCCTTTCATGACCTCTTTGCCAAAGGAAAGTAATAAAAAAGGTCACTTGCACACAGAGACCTGTTCATCTCTATATTCCAATGATGTTTTCCATGTGCAGAATGAAGAAGGACTTAATCCCACCTGGGAGTCTGCTTGGCCAGAAACTGACATCCCAGCTTCACTGAATTCTATGGCAAAACTCGGAGTGGCATCTGGGTATCAAATGTTCCATCCCAAGCACCTATCTTTAAGCATTAAATGCCAAATTGGAGAGACATTAAAACCTCAGCTCAAACACATTAAAATGTAACTGAAAGAAACTTTAAAACATGCTCCATGCATAAGACAGGAAAAAAAATCTTGAGAAATTCTTGAGCAGTGTGAAGCTACTACTGGAGCTCGTATCATTGAAGCAGTTGGCAACGTGGGCTGTTAATGGAATGAAATGTGAAATACTCAGGGGTGCTACGAATTACAAAGAGTAGAATCGACTTGTGCTATCATACAGCTTCTCTGTAGTTCAATGTATTCCTCAACATGTACCCATAAAGTAGACTCTAACTGAATGAATGGATGGGATCCTGAATTCTGCATTTTTGGCTGCACAGAGAAGTCAGCTCTTCGATAAAACTTCTGAAAATCTCAGGACTTGTTTAACTTGGGTTCTTAATGAGCCTACAATTCTGGCACGAAGAGCAAGCTGGGAAGACGGAAAATCGGAGAGAGCGTACTTTTCCATAATGGAAGATCTAAAAAGAAGTTAATACTCAAATACAAATTAGTAGTTTTATTTGCACAGATGCAAACATCTGTGTCCAGAAACGGGTTTTTCATGCAGCCAGTGGAAATGAACACTTCCCATGTGTGCTGGCCTAACACTAGAGAAATGTTTAGAACTCTTGGAGAACTCCGGGATGAAACACTTTCCTTTGGAAAATGGCAAGCTGTTGAAACAGCGGCTTTTTAAGAATGGGTTGAAAAAACTTGATTTTTTGAAGAAAAGTATTGACGCTGCCAAAAGCAGTTTGGCTTAGTATTTTTTAAGCACAGAGATTCCATTTTTAGTTCAAACCGACTTCTCTTTCTTATTTAGTGCGTGACAGTAATTAATTAACTTTACATACAACTACATCAACATTATCTGAACGATCTGCTCAATGTGCTTTTGCTAGATGGTGCTGCCGCTATAGAATCGAAGAAATATAATCTGCATTTGTAAACTGAATATTCTAGACCACAAATCATATTCTAGACTATATTTCTGGTGTAAAATTATATCTGCAACAATTATGTATAAATATTAGTACTCTTTTATAGTGTAAATGCTTCATAGTAGGAAATGTATCTAGCACAATGCAAGCAAAGTTGAACAGAAGCAAATCAAGTAATGTAGTAAATATTACATTATGGCTCTTGCTGAGAGCCAGCATCTGGCACCTCCCACCTTTCCCACTTCCCACAAACTATGAATAAACACTTTGCAATTATTGGCATGTGTTTAATTTGATCGTTTGAGGACCAAGTCATCTGCATGTCTGTATGCTAGTGGTCTGTCCACTCATTAAATAATTTTCTGAATCAAAGGTCTAAAATCTGTGTGAAGAGACTATGTTTCAATAGACATTGAAAATTAATAGACTATTTGGGATTGTGCTGGAGAGAGAGAAAAACAAAAGCTTCTTCATGGTCAGGGTGACAGAGCTCTGGAAGGGGCTGTCAGGAGCGTTGTGGAGTCTCCTTCTCTGAAGAGAGTTAAAACCCACCTGCATACGTTCCTGTGCGACTTGATCTAGGGGACCCTGCTGTGGCAGGGGGATTGGACTAGATGATCTTTCAAGGTCCCTTCCAGTCCCTGATGTTCTGTGATTCTGTGATTTAAATTTGGCAAATGCACAAGATTGTTGAGTAGATTGGATGGAAGAAAATTAAATTAAGTTTTTGTGGTCATCTCTTGTTTTATTCTAGCTCAAAAATTGGTAACTCTCCAGCAGGCAAAGTCTCGGGTTGTTTAAGTTGTTTGGAAACCGCTGTAATGTGTCCCAGTGCTGTAATGTGTCCCGGAGAGGCTCATTTTCAATTGCTATTTTATAAGAATTAATACAGGATGGTTTTTTTCCTAAATCTGAACTATACTAGGGATGTTTCTCATACTGGAAAAACTTAATCAGGAAAGAGGGGAAAAAAAAGCTCAAATTACTAAACACACCGTGTCAACCAGTGTTTGTTCTCTATGTATTCAACAAAAAAGCAGCCCTGTGGGGCCACAGAAGAATTAAACTGTCTAGTTCTTGAGCAGCAGGTGCTAACCACTGCGAGCACAAAGGGCTTGCTGGGGCAAGAGAGTGAGTCTCATGCTGGACTCAAGGAAATGTGTCAGAGAGCCCTAATTAAAAAGCAGCTGTCAACTGCTGTCAACTAAATCTCTCAGCAGTTACTTAAATAAAAAGGTCTAAACAACAACATCACCTAATTTTTAGTTCTGCTTTTATCTAATCATATGGGGAACAAATAATTTTGTAGCTTTTAGTCAAAGGGTTTGGACAACCCTTAGATTGTGTGGAGAAAGGTGTTAATTTAATACTAAAAGAGAAAATTAACAACTGGAAGTGTGACATATTGGGGAATATTCTCAAAGTGAATAGGAGTTAGCACACAGGTGTCCCCGCGGCCAGGGTTATTTTACAGTGAAATCCCTGAGTATCATAACTCAAGTCTCAATTCAGGTTCTGTGTCATTGGTTTTTATTTGCAGCAACTCACCTAAAGCACATAAAGCATTCACAAGCATCTGCTAAAGATGTATCTCATACGTCTATCTTATTTATTCCACTGTTGATAGAATCATAGAATCATAGAATCATTAGAGATTGGAAGGGATCTTGAAAGATCATCTAGTCCAATCCCCCTGCCACAGCAAGATCAGCTAAACCAAGTCACACAGGAACATGTCCAGACAGGTTTTAAACGTCTCCAGAGAAGGAGACTCCACAACCCCTCTGGGAACCCTGTTCCAGTGCTCCATTACCCTCACCGTGAAGTTCCTTCTGATATTTGTATGGAACCTCCTGTGTTCCAGCTCACACCCATTGCCCCTCATCCTGTCACCAGATGACATTGAGAAGAGCCTGGCTCCATCCTCCTGACACCCACCCTTCACATATTTCTAGACATTAATGAGGTCACCCCTCCATGTCCTCCAAACTCAAGAGACCCAGCTCCCTCAGCCTTTCCTCACAAGGGAGGTGTTCCACTGGCATGCTACACATTTATTTCTAAATAAAAATCAAAAATCAGAACTGTAGCTTTTAAACTAAAATATTATCTCTGAATCCCTGAAGTCTTGATTTATTATCAAACAACTCAGATGGGTCTCAGATGTCTTGTTGACTGCAGTGTTACTCTATTGAAAACTGGATCAGTGGAAAAGGTTTTAGAATAGTTCAGATATTTTTATTCTTATTCTTCCCTATTATTAGCTTTTATCATGGGGTTTTTTTTCTGTATTTTCTTACATAGTGGGATTTTCTGCTGTCTTTAATATATTTCATTATCACATAGTTCCAATCTATTTAAATTTTGTTCCCTGATTATTTTTATTTGATCCTAACTAGTGAAACTCAAATTAATAAGAGAAAAAGTGCTAAATATGCCCCTTCTCCTTTTCTTCCTGTCAGTTACTCTGGGATGCAGAGGGAAGAGCAAGACTTCATTGCATTTGTTTGGTGGAGTTTTCTTTGTTTGTTTTCTTTCAGCGACAATAACAAACAGAAGAGGACAGCTCAAATCAGTGTGTTAGGGTGGCTAATCAGCCAGAAGCAAAAGACAGTTGTGATGTCCTTCAGTAAGAATTGCACATATCAATCTTGAAGAGGTTTGCAGGTTGGCCTTTGGGAAGGGCTGCTGGCAACAACCACAAGCTTTGAAAAGTGTCCGATGCAGTAAAGCATGGAGTTCTAGATTACAGTCATAGATGACGGCCGAATGAAGCTGCAAGGTGAGGCACTAAAGTGGCTGAAAACATAATTCCTTTACTTGAAATTTAACTACATCAGTACATTCCCTACACAAGTATTTATTTGTTTTCTAGAGCTTGGTAGAAGTGGAAACACGCAGGGACAAAAGTTGAAGAACTTTGTGTATTCAGAAATGATGCAGAGCAATTAAAGAAGGTGTCATTCAGTTTTCGTTGCTATGACAATGATGAGAACAAAATGTGAAGCACGTGCAAAATATTATTCCCCTTCGGTGAACAGCATCAGAGTTTTCTTGGCTGTGGGATGAACAACTTACATGGTTAGCTGTGAGTGACAGTCCATTCCAGCTAGTTCCTGGCATCCAACTCAAAACAACCTTTGTACAGCTGCTCTGGCTGACATAAGGTCTGCTATGGGACAAGATGCTGTTAGATGAGGGCTTTGAAGAATTCTATAAAAAACTTGCCTTCCAAGCTAGAGGAGAGATAGAACTCTATTTTTTTTTTTCCCTTTTAAGCCTCAAGGCCTCATTTCTGATCACATTAATCAATGGGAATTTTAGCATTCAATTCAGCAGTGTCAGTATGTAGCTCTCCAGTGACAATTTATAGAGTCATGGGGCTTTGCATGTGCTGCACTGGGCAGCTGCATTTGGGAAACCAAACACTCCTCTGGATTTACACTTTAAAGATGAAGCACAGGAAGGTTTTGACAATCATGTGGATGACTGAAACAATGGTTAGGAGCAGAGGCAGCACCACCCACCAATCTCCTCTTCTGAGACTCCATCCTGATTTGGTAGGTTCAAGCAGAGGCACTAGTGTGCACCAGCCAGTGACTGCCCAGCACTGCCATACAGAAGCCTCCATACAGAGATCTCTGTAACTCCATGCATACTCCACATACAGTATTGTCTGAAATCACCAAACACTGACATTTGTTTATGGAGAGCTCTGGAGATGGATGCCAGAACTCAGTGTAAAGCAATCACATTTGAACTCCATGGCTCTGTACAAAGAGTATTAAAGATTTATACATCTTCAGCACCTTTAAAAGCCACTCCCTTATAAATGATTTGAGGACTGTTAGGTAAATCATCTGACACCTGTAACTCTGTGTTGCCTATCAATCACAACTGTTATTGTCACTCCAGATGTAAAGTCAGAAAGGTAATTAAGTGGGCAAGGAAAAGTGATGTTTGTAGGAACATGGAACATTTCAGCACGGTATCAAGCAAGTGGAACCACCACTTACATCACAATATCACTAAAAGAAGTACTGAGCAGCTAATGTGATGTCAAAGCTAATGGCAGAGTTTCTATCTGCATCTGAAAGCTCCCCTTCCCTCTGACATTTAGCAAGATACCACGTTTTCCATGGAGCTGCATGAACAGTCTGTATCTTCTGAAACACACTGGCAGACTGAAGCACAGAAGATTGGAGGCGCTGCCAATGTAACAACAGTTATTAATTATAACTCTGATTGTACTTGCATTCATGACTTTTTGAGTGCTCAACAATCACAAAGTAAAAGCAGGAGGCTCTTGCAAAACTATGGGAGATGTAGTTCTTGCAAAACTGTTAGAAACATGAAACTAAGCAAGATGTACACCTGAGGCAATTAAAAAAGTATTTTGATCTTCCATTTAAAATGAAAATAAAACAACTCTCAAGGATTTATTAGAATTATTTAGAACTTAGATTCTGCAGGAAAACTGTTTTCTCCATTTTTCTCACTAACAATAGTTTCTCACGTGTTTTCTCCTGCCATGCAGGACAAAGGGCATCTCATTTTTGCTTTTTGGATATATCTTTCCATAAGTAATTGATAGACTACAAGGACCTGATGGAGGGAGAATGTTCTGACACATGCATGAGTGGTAATGTGGGGTGACCCTAATAAAGGCAGTTCCTGTTATTCTTGAGTAGCAGATGGCACATGCAATTGAGGGTCTTAAATGCAGTAGGAGAATGACTTTTACTTTAAAATTACCATTATTCTGCTAGAACCATAATAAGATAACAGTGTTATAAATTGTACTGACTACCAAGTCCTATTCTTACATGCCACACATTTTTAACTGTTGTTCTTCACAGAATCACAGAATATTAGGGATCAGAAGGGACCTTGAAAAATCATCTAGTCCAATCCCCTGCCAGAGCAGGATCACCTATTTGTCTTTTAGCTTGTGGAAGACAAGTGTCTTGTCTTAGACAAAAAATTAGAACATTGGAAACAACAGGTAGCGTCCTGAGCATTTCATGGCTGTTGTGTCCCTTGAACAAGAATGACAATTAATTCAGGCATAGGAATGGCAGTATTTGTTTACAGGGTTTTTTTTTGGTCTCCTCTCCTCCAGTGAGAGAGAATACCAAATTTATTTTTTTTAGTAGGACACACGACTAATGCTCAGACAGCAGTTAGTTAGGCAACACCTGCAGGTATCATATTTGCAGAACAGCAAGAATATGAACACATTTTAAATTTTTCTGTGTTTATACCAAATGGGTCATTAGAGTTTAAAAAATTCACAGCGTGTCTCCAAGCAGTTAAATTAAGAATTTCTCCAATGGGGCAGGTTTTCAATAATGGATGATGTTAATCTGAAGATTTTTTGACAAGTCAACTTCTCTTAACGGGGCAGATTTTCAGTAATGGGTCCTGTTAATGTGAAGTTATTCTGAGAAGTTGACTTCCTTCAGCTTCCCTAATAAAAGTCAGCATTCTGAAAGAGAGCTCCTACTGACTTGTATATTACTTTGAGTTTTATCAGTTTTTATGAGAGAAGAGCATTGCTGCTTATTGCAGATCAAGGTAAGCTGTACACACGTAGCACTGAAATGACACTTTAAGCCCCATAAAGATGCTTACATGTTCAGATGGTGATGTCACTGTCTCTCCTGTGATACTTTCAATGGAAATGTTGGCCCCTGACAAAAAAGCCCCCTCTGTCCCTCATAGAATAAATCCCAAACACGCAGCTGTTTTCTGAGAATCAAATGCAAACCACACAACTGATATCTGTATATTGCTTTTGATTCTGGTTTTTTCATCCCAGCTGCTGACAGCTTAATAACACTTGAAAATAGCCAAAGTCTTCATAATTCATGGAGAATAATAGGATGTATTGCTTAGCTGGTTCCTACAAGAGTTTCAGGAAAGCTCTGCCTATAAAAGTGGGCTTCAGCATTTGGTAGCTTTCTTTGCTCTTTCTGAAAGGAAGTTTTTTCTGGACAGCTTAACCTTCTTTCCTCCCAGGCTCCTTGTCCGTTCTAATTTAACCAAATCGCCAGTAAATAACAAGAGACAGTTGATAGCACCATGGCCACTGCACCTGTGAAAAGAGCACTTATTGGACAATAAAGCTTTTTGATCCATGTCACTGGCCGCTTGTGCTCCCCTGTGCACACAGTCGTGGCATGAGAGACCAGAATAGCTCCCCTTAAAAGATCAGTGACACGGGGTGATGATGCATTTGCATGGCTGTACAAGATTTACCGCAATTTCTGTCTGTCTCTAGATCCTCAAATTAGAGGCAGCTGTTGCAACAAACAAAGTACTACTGCTAGCTGATCCACTTGTGGGTTATTAAAAATATAATGGAAATTCAGTAGAGAGGTCACAAGAGAGCTACTGAATGTTAAGAGCTAGTGATACATTTTCTGGACTAAATAATTTTTAAATTCTAATTTTCATGGGCTAGAATTATGTTAATGCTGAATGGAGTGAGGGGTAGACAACATAAACTGATGATGAGATACTTATAAAGGAGTCTAGGGTTACTAGACCTAGCGAAGGTAAGTGTAGCAAAACCAATTTGGTGTAGGATTTACGAAGGAGATGCCAAAGACAACTGCGCTCACAGAAATTTCCACTGGATTTATGTGATATGAAAGCAATTTTCATTCTTTGGATAATAAAAATGTGAACTAAATGCTATTAACAGGTAAGATATCATTAGATTTAGCATTTGTAAAGTCTGGTTGTAAGTAGATTTGGGTTAAATTCCAGTCAGGCTTTAACAGGACATAATTTGCAAATTTCATTCTAGATTTAGACATTGTATAGAAAAGAAAAGAACAGGTTTGACAAGGTAAAGAGCAGTAAGATCATTTCTATATCAATTGGACTTTTTGTGTCAGACATCTATGGTGCAGACAACAGCTGGCCAGGAATACAGCTTGGAAATTCAAAGAACCTGTAGCACATAAGTTTATGAGACACGTATTTGACTGCCATCGAAGAATTATTAGATGTGCATGTCATGCAACTTTAAAATCCTAAAGCTCCTACAGGGTCTCCAAAAACCTCAGTCTGCATATAAAAACAAAAAATAAAGTACTACCAATCAACCGTGCTTGTCAGTATGCACTTCTCAGAAAGTGTTATATAAAACAAATCATTTTCATATGAACCAGCACTATAACTTGTCTGTACAAACAAGTGATTCACAGAATCACAGAACATTAGGGATTGGAAGGGACCTTGAAAGATCATCTAGTCCAACCTCCATGTCACAGCAGGATCACCTAGATCAAGTCACACAGGAACATATCCCGGAGGGTTTTAAACATCTCCAGAGATGGAGACTCCACAACCTCACTGGGCAGCCCCTTGTAGTGCTCTGTCACCCTCACCATGAAGTAGTTCCTTTTGACACCCACCTTTTACTTATTTATAAACATTAATGATGTCACCCCTCAGTCTCCTTTTTTCCAAGTTAAAGAGACCCAGCTCCCTCAGCCCTTTCTCATCAAGGAGATGTTCCACTCCCTTCACCATCTTCATTGCTCTGCGCTGAGCTCTCTTCAGCAGTTCCGTGTCCTTCTTGAACTGAGGGGCCCAGAACTGGTCTTACTAGGGCAGAGGAGAGGAGGAGGAGGACACCCTCTCTCAATCTACTAACCACTCTGCTTTTGATCCACCCCAGGATGTCATTTGCCTTCTTGGCCACAAGGGCACATTGCTGGCTCATGGTCCTGAGAACTCAACTACTCAATTTAGGAAAAGGTATTAGCTCTGTCTACGAAATGACATTTTAGGCAGCTGACACTCTTCAAACTTGGTGCCTACAGTGTGCTACAGACATGGCCACATCCACATCAGTTTAAAAAAAGATGGTCGTGGTCTGAAACAATTAGTTGTTTATCAGTGAGCAGAAAAATCTTGCAGCTGGCAGCAAGCTCTGTCACAGTTTTTGCTGTTAGAATCTATCTACTACTCCGCATGCAGTACGTGCTGTGCTGCAGCTGCAGGTGAAGTCTTCCTGGTAGTACTAGCATCACCGACCCCTTTTCTCTGTTCTGTAAGACAGGGAAGTTCGATGTTGTTAGCATCTGCTCTGACTAAGAATTTGTTCCAAACAACCAAAGCTGGTGCAGGAGACACATCTTACATGATTAGTAAAACCACCCGAGAACAAGTTCTGGAGTGCAAAAGTACTTCTGACTGCATGAAGATTTGTACACAGCGATCAGTGACACCAAAAAAAGTGTTGGTGATGATTGACAACATGAATTAGTGTACAGGAGAAGAAGAAACGTGATCAAACAACTTTCTCTGGGCAGCCCCTACCAAACAGTAAGTCTTATTCCCTACTGGCTCACACATTTTATCATGAGTGCTGATGCAAAGTGAAAGAAGATTGAAACGTTTCAACGCCCCTTTTCTAATGCAATAGGCAAGGCAAAGGAGAACCAGTCCAAGTATGTTTGAGGTGTTTATAACTCACTTTTTCAATAACTGGTAAACTCTAAAGCATCTTCTGGAAACAAATCACGGTTTTCTACATTTCCTTGTGTGAAAACATTGAAATAGAACTCGTATGAGTCCTAACTCTGCACATAAATTCTACCTTCTTTAATTGTCATTTGAATCAATTACAGAATCACAGAATCAGTCAGGTTGGAAAAGATCCTTAGGATCATTGAGTCCAACCATCAACCCTATTTTACAAGTTCACCCCTAAACCAGATCCCCCAACACCACATCTAAGCGTCTTTTAGATGAGTTAGTCATCTCGATTTTGTGTGTAAATCTGGGCTTCAACAGGAGGACAGATTTTAGGAATAAGTAACTTATTTGTACTCTAGTGTCTCAGAATCAGTCAGCTACTCTTATTCCTCTTGACATTTCCTTTATCTTTCTCCCACCTTCAATCCTGCTGAGGTTTTTGTTATACAGTAGGTTGTGGCTTCATGCACACATAAAGTTTCTGCCCAGGCACAGTCTTTCTTTGTCTGTAATAAATTGCAGGTAAATCCAAGGCATTTTTAAAGTATTCTGTAGCTCACTGAAGTCTCAATTTGCATTAGGTCTCAAAATAAAATTTAATTAAAATGAATACATAGACAACAGCACCTATGAATTGTTTAAATCAAAGCGGTTGTGATGAAGGGCAGAAACACCTTGTCATGTATGAGAAAGATCCTGATAAATGCAAATTCCTGGAAACTGTGGGATGGTTCTCTTCTCTCTGTAAACACCACATTGGCTTAAAGAAAGCTGCATCGTTGGAACAACCAGTAGAACCCTATTTTGCATTGTGTCTGCTTTGCAAATGTTAGGCATTTGGGAGCTCATGAGACAGACTTTCCAGTGTAGGTCCTGAACCACGAGCAGGGGGAGTTCAGTGGTGTCTCTTGAGTAAGAAGGATGTTGGTTTCCCAGATTTTACAAGGCAACTGTAGATTAGGAATAAAAATGACGTTTCTTCCTCTTTCCTCGTCTGTGCGGTGCAATGCCTCTGTGTGAGTGCCAGCAAGAACGAATCCTCCTTAACATTTTTGACTGAGGTCACTTCTGCAGATAAAGCAATAGTATTTCCTGGCTGTATCAGTACAACAAAATTCCGAGCGGTTACTGAGGGGGAAAAGAACTGCTAAATGGAATGAAACTGCTAAATAATTATCAGATTTCTGTGAATTATTTTTGCTTTCTGTCAGGAAGGAAAAAAGCTTTCCATAGAGGAGCGCCCATCTGAGTTACATCTGGCTTACATCACACAGACTGCATCCCGCGGACAGTGAACTTGAAACTAGAAGATTCTTACCTTTGTTTTGCTAAACATTTCCGAATAACATCTTTTGCTCTCTTAGAGGCTCCGTGTAAAGAAATCAACTGCAGGTTTGAGAGTTGCTTTGAATTCAAGAATTTAAGACCCCCCCCCCGGCCGGGGCCTTAGTAAAAGGAAGTTTTTGTCAAATATTCCATATGCTATGGAAAAGGAAGACAATGGAGTCTTTCAGATAAGACATAAAGAGTCATTCACGGGCAACAGAATGAGCCTGCTCCTCTGTCACAAACCATCATGATGTAATGTCTTCAATAATAATAATAATAATAACAGTTGTATTAACGGAAACCAGACCCTTATCAATTTTTCAGGAAGTATTTCTGCTGGGTTCTGCACATTGTTAGCAGGAACACCAAAAGTCCATCTTAATGCTGGTCCATGCTACGCTAAGGTGTGCTCAGCAGGTCACCCCTGGCCCTTTCCATGATTCTTTTCTGCAGAAATGTCAACATATGAAACTATCCATGACTGAAGGCAATTGACTTTAACCAACGCAACCAAAGTCAAAGGTCTGTCTCCTCTTCAAATTCCATCAGTTAAACCCGGAATTCCTTCTGAATTATGTTACTGCACAGGCACAGGAAATTGGGCTAAAATATCCTCAAGAAAGGTGATATTTACCTTGATGCAGCATTAAAGCAAGGTTTGCTCTTCCCTGGATGGGTGTCTCAACCAGGACTAGATGTAATCAGGTGTATGAGGAAAAGATGCAACTAGCAATGTCATCAAGAAAATTGATTCTGATAAGAGTCTGTTTAAAATATTTACCTTGGAGTCTGTGAAAGTCAGGAATGTTCTAATCCAATGTAAACATGGAGTTAATACCTTCTGTCTAATTCAAGTGCTGACCTGACAGAAAGATTAGGAAACAAAAGACAATTAGTAGTTGAGTATCTCCTTCATGTGCTTATTTTCCCATTCCTTTGGTCTTAAAGCTTTTTTGAAATGACACCAAAAGCCATATTTTTTTGTTTCAGTGGACTTGCCTCGGGTTCATTTGGAGTCTGTTTAATTTTTGTTGTATCAGGCCACGGTTGAAACATTATAATGGATGAGACATTACAAAAGTTTGTCTTGATAACCACAACAGCAACACATTTTGGTAATACTCTTCATCTTCTTTACATCAAGACAACCCACAGTATCTTTATCATTATTATTACAGCCATAAAAGCTACTTGTTTTGATTCTCAGTTGTTAGTGTAACACCCATTTTTGTTCATTCAGCCCATAAACCAGAAAGACATCCACAGACAGACATCACAGACAGGTCCTAAGCCCATTATAAATAGAAGATTGTGGTTAGAAATTATGTTTTAAAAAATAATGACTGTAGTTTTTTATAATCTACTCCAAATATTTCTAGTCAAAATTTAGATACTGTGAACTTGATTAAGGGAGAGGAACATCTCCCTGATGAGGAAAGGCTGAGGGACTTGGGTCTCTTTAGCTTGGAAAAAAGAAGACTGAGAGGTGACCTCATTAATGTTGATAAACATGTGAAGAGTGGGTGTCAGGAGGATGGAGCCAGGCTCTGCTCAGCGTCATCAAACAGTAAGACAAGGGGCAACATGTGTGAGCTGGAAAATAAGAGGTTCCAGATCAATATGAGAAGGAACTTCACAGTGAGGGTGACGGAGCACTGGAATGGGCTGCCCAGGGAGGTTGTGGAGTCTCCTTCAAATGTCTCTTCTCTGGAGACATTTAAAACCCGCCTGGACATGTTCCTGTGTGACTTGATCTAGATGATCCTGCTGTGGTGGGGGGATTGGACTGGATGATCTTTCCCTTCCCATCTGTAATGTTCTGTGATTTTGGAAGTTGGAAGAACAAGTCAGGTCTGCACTGACCACGTGCTACTCTGCAGCAGGATCTGCTTGGCTAAATGCTGTCTCAGTGTGCTCTTGCTTGTAAAATTTTATCAATTAGTTCAGTCTTCTTCCTCTGTTTTCGTACAACACTTCAGTTTGCAAACTGTCTTTCACTGACAGAGAAATTGTTAGTGCACTTGTAGCAGAACAGACACATCCTTCCTCCTAACCTTGCTCTTCCCGAAGCAGTGTTTGTGATTTTATTGACAAGGAATGCTGTCACCCCCCTGGATCTGCAAGCCCTCCCCCAGCCCTGTTTCCCCCAGTTAAAAAGAATGTAGGCAGAAAAGGCCAAGAGAAGCAGCCCATCAACAACCCACACAATAATCTCAACATTTCAAATTGCAGCAAAACTATAAAAGATTTAATCTTCCAGGTCTGAATGAAATTCACCTCTTCATTCTCCCTCAGTGGACTTCGATCATAGCTCTGAAACACACTGTGTCTTGCTGTGAGGGGAAGTAAGCTCTGTTAGTCACGTATTGGTCTAGACAACGTTTCTCTCTAGACGAGTCATTTTTTTTCTCACAAGACGTTTTAGTCCATCTTTAACAACACTCACGCCAATGAATAGAGTTCCTGATTTCTTTTGTCGCTAAACAAGATGGATTTAATTGTAGAAATTAGACTACAGACATCAATTTCCCTCTAGATATGCAGTGAAATGTTTATAATTTTGTTTCTTTTATGTTCATGTCTCCTTAGACAAAGGAACTAATATTTCAGATTAAAAATTTTAAAGAAATCTGGCAGCAGTTCCAGAGTCTGGGCTAAATTTTCTGCTATATGGACAAAAATATTTAACTTCTACTGAGTTTAAGTAATTAAACTCAAATGTTTTCAGCCTTTCCCTCTTCACTGAGATTCCTTTTGTTGTGGGCTTGTATTAACCACACCAGGTAAATAATATACAGAATCACAGGACGTTAGAGATTAGAAGGGACCTCAAAAGATCATCCAGTCCAATCCCCCTGCCACAGCAGGATCCCCTAGACCAAGTCACACAGGAA
>JAOXOE010000256.1:30641055-30670268 GCA_028565055.1 Phoeniculus purpureus
CTTGATCTGCTAACCACCCCACTTCTGATCCACCCCAGGATGCTGTTGGCCCTCTTGGCCACAAGGGCACATTGCTGCCTCATGGTCATCCTGCTGGCCACCAGGACCCCGAGGTCCCTTTCTCCTACACTGCTCTCCAACAGGTCAGTCCCCAACCTATACTGGTATCTGAGGTTGTTCTTGCCCAGATGCCAGACTCTACGCTTGCCCTTGTTATAGTTCATCACATTTCTCCCAAAAGCAAATGTAAGAGATAGAAAATCCTAAAGCTGGCTATAAAAAAGAATCAATTACATTTGACATTTTAAAACAAGGGCAAACCGGAAATACAGACCTCAAAGCAAACAGCTGGTTGCTTTACTTTTAAACAGGAATAGAACAATTAAACAATATTTGTAGAAAATACTGTGTTCGTGGGCAACTCACTGACAAGAAAGAGGCAGTATCAACTGAAAAATTAATTAAAGAATAATCTAATTAATTATTGCTCTGAGTTATTATTAAGAAACTTTAAATTTTATTAATTATTGCTCTGAATACTGAGTATACCTGTATTGTTGAAATTTTGAAAGTTGTCTTTATAACACTATGATGCTTTTAGAAGGGAAAGAAGAATGAAGGTTAATTTTGAATTGGTGAATGTTTAGCATTTTCCTTCTTTCTAGTTACCTTGGCTTTTATTGCTCAAGTGTTTTCACATCCTTAACAAGTTGTTTTTAATTTATGGTTGTGGGTGACTAATTCTATTTGGTTGTTGGCAGAATTTCTATCTCTACAGTGACTCATGTGTCAAAATGACAAACCAGTGGCTTTTTTGGCTGAGTGCTTCAGCTTGAAGTTTCCCCTGTGTTCATTGGAACTGTGTGTTGGAACTGAAAAGAGCCAGTGCCAAGTCATCAGTGAGGAAAGAGGCATGAAAAAACAATGACTGACGAGCTGAGGAGAAGAAAAAGAGTGATTGGGAGCCTGAAGAGCACAGACAATATGAAGGAGAGTGTGGCCTCTGGGATTTTTGTGGCAAACTTAGAAACTTGGACAACGGGATGTTTCAAGGTCCCTTCCAATCCCTAATGGTCTGTGATTCTATGTGAATGTACAAGCCGTGATGTTGTGAGATGTTCCTACATGAAGGAAGATGTGAATGAAGATCCAACCAGAATACTTCTTGAGATACGCATTAAAAGGATGAGGGGCAACAGTCCCAATTTATAGACAGAGAAACTCACAACTGATATAAGAGAAAAATTTTCCACTGTAAGGGGAGTTCTAATCTGAAACAAGGGCCTGGAGATCCTGTGAAATTGCCAGACTGCCTTGAAGACTTTAAAAACCTGTCTACATCTCTTGACTTGAAAACATTTAAAATCTCAAGCAGAGAGTTGGAGTAGAAACCTCCATGTGTCCCTTTAAAGTCAAATTGACCGGTTATTGTTTGGGTAAGTGCAATGGATTAGTCAATAGAGAAATGACTTATGCTTTATTATACATGGAACTACAGAACCGTTTGGTTTGGAAGAGACCTTCAAGGGTCATCTAGTCCAGCCCCTTGATAGTGAGCTGCAACATCTTGAACTAGATCAGCTGCTCAAAGCCCAGTCTAACCTGACTTTGAATGATTCCAAGCACAGGGCATCTAGCACCTCTTTGGGCAACCTGTTGCAGTGTCTATTTCCATTGTAAAAACTACTCCCGCACATGTAGTAATAGCAGGTAGACTATAAATGAAGGAGATGGGTTTTTTTATCATTTTTCCATATAAAAGCAATTGCCTTTACCTATTGCCTTTAGAAAGGCAGCATTTTAGGATCTGAAGCAGGTTGTTATTGCACTCAATTGCGTATGGCACCTGAGTCTAAAGCAAATCTTCTACACTAATTTTTTGTTTCAAACACTATAAAATCCCATACTCTTGACATACACTGCTCCATGATGCTCTAGAGCATCCAGGGAAGAGGTGAAAGTGTGGATAAATGTGTTCAGAAGAAGAAAGATGTGCACTCAGAAGGTATAAACCAGACATTCAGCTGCTGGGGTTGTCCTTGAAGCATGATCTTCCAAGAAGGGATGGACAAGGATAATTTTGGACTGCCAAATGATTTGGGCAGTGGCACACCAGTCATTTAAGCAGAAGTGTGCTCTTTCAAATGTGTGTGGTAGCCACCTCATCCCATAAACAAGCAATCTCTGATTCTGACAGATAACATTGTGAGGATTGAAAAGTGCTGCTGTCACCAGGGTTAGCTGCAACCAACACTCTGCATGACTTCAGCGTTAGTAAGGGGAAGCACTTCTGCTCTCAAAAGGTTCTGTTGTATAAGAAGATCTTCAGTACTGAGGAAGCCTGTATTTAAAACTTGCTGATTCACTTTTTATATTATTGCAAGAGTTGGGATTTTTCTATGTGATTTTTTTTCCTCAGAGAACTTTTGTAAGCAGGCTGAGACAAAATACTCTGCTGACGTTTGCACTCTGAGATCAAAAACCATAATTTTGTCTTCTCACAGTTGTTCATTGATTTATTAAAGTATTTTTTATGTTAAGGAAATATTTAAGGTCATTATTGTACTTAAAGGGGTCTTATAAGTAAGATGGGGACAATCTTTTTATCAGGACCTATTGTCATAGGATAGGATAGTGGGTTTAAGCTAAAAGAGGGCAGATTTAGTGTAGATATAAGGAAGGAATGAGGGAGTGGCTCTGAGTAACTAGATCTGTTAATCTGAGCAACCTGATCTAGTTGAAGATTTCCCTTCCCATTGCCAGGCAGTTGGACAGGATGACCTTTAAAATTCCCATCAAACTCAAACTGTTCTGTGATTCTGTATGTCTAAAATTACTTTTTGCATAAGACTAATTCTTATATGAAAAAATAAAAGGATTTGTATGTCACAAAAAATTGTGTATGTGACATTTGGACAGAGTTGGCTTCTCAGACAGATACAAGGAAACAAGCTCCCTCAGCTAATGGTATTTACAGTACTGAAGTACTGTACTGTAGGTGAAAAATTACTCAATACTCCTTTGAAAGCTTCTGAATATCTTGTTAGTAAAACTGTAGAATATTCAAGTGTAGTCAGTAAATCTAGGATTATTTGCACACCTAACTGCCTCTGCAAAGCTGAAGAATCTCAGTCCAGGGAAAATACAGGTTAATGCTCCAAGATCAGGGGTACTGCTGTGCAGGGGTAATTATGAGGCTTTTTTTTACTACAGCGCTGATTCAGATTTTGCTGAAGTCAGCAAAAATGTACTGCTGACTTCAGAGACTCACAGAGTATTAAGGATTGGAGAGGACCTCAAAAGATCATCTCCCTGCCACAGCAGGATCACCTATACGTGGGTGGGAGCAAGGATTAATTCAGAATTGCTATGCCTGTAAAACATGCTTTGATTTTTGTCCATGTTCTAAATTGATGATTTCACCCTTATGGAGCAGTTAACTTGAAAGACCAGCCTCTTTTTGGATATTCTACCTCAAGAAATGAAATCCATAGAGCACAATCTGTATTATTTTATACTCAATGCATTTTCCATTGTGTTAGGAGTGATTATGCTGAAAACATATGAAAATTAATGATAAATGGCTTCAGAAAAAATCCACAGCTACAAACATTTTTTTAATGTTCGCAAGGACAAGTCATTAATAATCTCAGAATTGAGTTGTTAAACAGAATCCTGGTAAATTCTGCCAGCTCCCGAGAATTTACACTTAATCTGTCTTCCTTGTTTGACTTGTACCTTTGGCAAACTATTCTATTTCAGCCAGTGACCCATTTCCAAAAGTGTTTAAAGTTACACTTAGGAGTGGGAGAAAGATGAAAGCAAACAGTATTTCCAAATTACAAGCTTATTAGTTTCTATGAAAAACTCAAGTCAGGTACTTGAAAGTATTTGCATTTCTCACCAACTTGTAAATAAAAACTGGCCTTGACAATTTCCGAAACCCAGATTTGATGGGAGTGAGAATCCTGGCCATATACTCTCTTATAGTAAGACGCTTCACTACTGGAAAGCCAGTGTTAATATTCACATGTGCATGAGCTGGAATAGATACCAGTGACAAATCTTCCCTTGTAGATTTTCCCATCACCACCTAAGAGACTTCCACTCTGGTAAACGTGTATAGGACAACACCCAAATATACCAAATTGAAGGCTCTTGAAAGACATTTGTCCTTAGTGAGCCCAGATTTATTTCATTTTTCTCATTTTATGTTTTATATAATTGAACATTGCAAAACGTATTTGTGGTTTGATTTTTCTTTTTCACTTGTAAGAATCCCTTAAAATGTCTCTGAATGATAGTAGAAAGCACTATGTTCCATCTAAGTCAGGGATAATAGAATCATTCATTAGTATTGGATAAAGATAGATTTAGAGGGATGTGATTCCAGAGCTCTAAACAAAATGAAATAAAAATGTATAGTCTATTAGCTGATAAGTAACGAAATCAGGTGGTAGAGCTGATATCGTAATATCTTTAAAAGCTGGCTAAGGAGGCTAATTTTGTATGAAACTCTAAGAATTCTTTCCTGAGTGTCTCGGTTTTATTCACCAAACATAAAAAAAAATAAGGAAACAAAGTAAACGTAGGGGTGGAGGAGAGAGATTCAGAACTTCATCAGGTTTCTAGTTCTGTTTGTCGTACTTGTGAAAATATTGTAATTCTGGGCAGCTGCTGAACTGAAAACAGTGTTTAAAAATCTTTAATACTACCCATTTACTTAAAGACATTAGTGTGATAGTCTAGAATAGTTTCCAGAACTATTATGTACTTTGGATGGGCATATTGTGAGCCATCTTTTCTCTAGGCTGTTTATGATCGTTTAATTGAACCCTTGAAATGGGTGTTAACTCTACCTGAAATTAAGGTTGACAAAGTTTCCATAAGCCAAATGGAAAAGCTATCAGGGGAGTTGAAGCTGTTGTAGAAGAGGGGGTATATGTAATATGTGTCTATGTAATATTGGCTGTTTCCTTGTTTTGCTTTTGCCCTAGTCACTGCCATAGCAATCTGCTCACCACTAAAAAAAAAAGATGCAGTCAACCCCACCCTTATCATGTCTGCAAAACAGATTTCCTTTGTTGGTTGTGGTACACTTTAAAGCACGCTGACAGTTGCCCAGATATCATCTCTGCGGTTAGCATCTTTTCAACATATCACCTTCTTTCACAACGTGTGTGTAGCAGGTGAACAAATGCCATGTGCAACTGCCCAGAGAGATGTAAGGAAACTCTGTAAGCAATCCCAGCCTCACCCCACCTCTTCACCACCCCTGTGTTCAATGTGACATTGTGTAGGAGCTAATGTTTTGACATGATGATACAATTCTCATGGAAAACAGGAAAAGTCCACGGGCAACACTTTTTCCTAAGCACTCTTGTTCAATTACTCAACAGTTTCTATTGAAACTTAGTAAAGAAGGAAGCACGCACTGTACTTTACCAAGGCTACATTTGCAATGCAAAGTAGTAATGAAGCATGGAAATAATTTTGCAACTGACAACAGTCCACACCATATACATACATACATACATACATACATACACATGTACATAAGGTCAAGCATAGACTCAGATTTAATAACCTAAAAGTAACACATTCATAAGTAAAACAAACAGGTTATTATTTAAATTCAGTGCTGTTTTTCCTTAATGATGATTGGTTTTTACTATGATTTTTAATGTAAGTATAAACTCAACAATCCCACAATATTACCACTGATTATTTTTGTTGATTTCTTTGCCTTAAATTTGAATCACAGGTATAACAGATTTATGTATTCTGGTACTTAAGCTAATTTGTTTGAACCTATATATTCCAATAAAATTAATATTTGTAGATAAACCGAATTATTGAGGCGTTTTAATGGTTGATGCTACATTTTGGTTTTGCATTCTCTTGGTAGTTTTGGAAATGTTAAAATGGAGCCCTGGAAATTTATCATTTGCAGGTCAATTACATTTAAGTAATTGTAATCTATTAGTAAGGATTTTATTCATCTTTCAATTGTATTTCATTTCTTTCCTCATCAGCTATTTTAATGTGTCAGTAGGTTTTCGATTACAGGGAGAGTGCACTATAGTGATCATTGTTTGAGCTCTTTCTGCTGTTGGCACAGCCTTTGAATTATTGGAAAATGTTTTGTTTTGAATCAAAGTATATCCTTCAGTGTAGGTTTATACCAGCAGCCAAGATATTTCTTGCCTTCTGTAGGGCTGAACAAACAGACAATGAGGATAAAGGGAATGAAAAAAGAAAGATAAATAGAATTTATAAGGTAATTTTTATTCCTCTCTTGTTTCAGGACATAAATTGAGCACAAGTTCTTGTCGGTGAGCTAGGGAAAGGTGTATCTGTGGTATATTAAATGTGATCAGGCCTCTGCAGTGGGCAAAATACTTGGCAAGGCTTTTAGAGAAAATACATGAGAAATCTATTTGGCTTTCAGAGAACAAAAGAAACTATAATGTGTGTTGGGATGAGAAACTGAGTAAGCTGTCAGCTGCTTCTCATCTTCTGCCAGCCAGCAGATAAATAAAATCTTCCATGACTAGACACGGCCTGTTATCTTCTACCTTTAGCCAGTCAAGTGAATTTCAGTAAATATAGAACAAAAACTCCAACATGTTAAATAACTCTAAAAGATATTAAATGACATTCATTCTCCACATGAGAAATGGCTTTTGAACCTATTTTTAACATATTTGTACTCAGAATTTGAATGGGCTCTTGCTCAGTCTGGTCATATATTCATCATTTACATGTAAACCAGTTTCTGCTTGCAGTACTGATAATGGCATGGGCAAATGTGAGCAAAGTCATGAACGTCTGAGAGATTTAGAGGATAATACTTTAAATTCTTCTAATAGATACATAATTTCCTTTCATTTTAAACTGTAAAAATAACTGAAAAAATATTTGAGACATTTCAAAATGTCAAGTTTTGATTTATAGCTGTAACACAAAATCATCCTTTTCTTTTAAAACTTTTCAAACCCCAACTCTAAAATTTTCTACAGAAAACAAATCAAGCTTGCAGAGTCTGCTCAGCTCTTAAAGCATAACAGTAATATAGGTATATAATATGATAATTCCAGTAGTGTGGGCATTTATAACTGGAAAAGACTACCTTAGACAGAGGACTGAGTCTTTTGTTGTTACTGGGAATCGTGTCTCTCTAGAAAACTTAAAGAACTGTAAAATATTATAACTCAAATGTTGCTTTAAATTTTTACTGGAAGCTTAGTTTTATTTTTACTCTTCTAAACAAATGCAATTGTTAGTTAAGATTATAATTGGAATCACAACAATGAAAGTTGTTAATGTCAATTAAAGGAACTGCTCCAAATGAAAATGTATAAAATGGTTCTACAAATAACAACTACAAGTATATTAATGTATCATCTGTGATCTCTAGTATTTCCTTCTCTTAAAAATACCAAAAAAAAGGGCATTTCTGAGAAGTCAGCCCCAGAATACTAATTATATAGTAGTGGTCTATGGGTGTTCACACTTCGCTCAGCTAATCTCTTTACTAGAAACAATAACTTTTAATATTTTTCCATCTGTGCTTCTCCACTATCTCTGAGCCATCTGCTGTGTCTATTTTTCTGAGTTTCTCCTTCTCTTAAATTCCCATTCACTTATGTTCTTTGGGTCAAAAACTTCCCTGTGATGAAAGATACCTAGATACACAATATTTTACAATGCGTAGATACACAACAGGGGTGGCAGTCATGTTCAAATATCTGTATTTTAGCAGCAACACCCTCTACAAGTGTTAGCATGAGTTCTTGTTACACCCTCAGGACAAAGAAGCTCAATTAAGATCTGCGTGTAGCAGTAGATTTATAATGACAATTCTTTTCCAGGTTTGTCCTAGATTGAGTATCTAGCAAATGCTTAATCTTTCTTGACTTTGCTTTCAGATACAGGCACAAAATAAAGACATAGAAGGAATGAAAAAAAAACCAAAAAGAATAGAATCAAACTTTAGTAAAAACAAAATGAACCCAGGCTTCAAAGAAAAGAAAAGAGAGAAAAGTCATTTTTGAATTGTTGGTGATATCTATCATATCAGGTGTTACTCAGACCCTTCCAAATTTTGAAACTAAAAATCTCATCAGATATTTTCTTCCTCTTGACAACAGGCAGAAAGACAATTTGGGAAGAGACAGTGAAAGAAGGTCGAACAACATGCTCACAAAGTGTTTATGAGGAAACTAAGAGTATCTTCATTTAGAGAAAGTGCAATTTATTAACTGTCAAATCTTTCAACTCAAAGGGAAAGAGAAATGATTTACATACATGCAGTTTGGTAATGGATCAATGTTATAATAAAGTTAAATAGCAAATTAAATTAGAGACAGTGAGTTCTCCAGCTGTTAGTGCGTTCTGCTATGGGATTCATGATTTAGTCACAAAAAGGAGTTGTGCTTCCAGGTTCCAGAGGACATCCAAGAAAGAGAAGCTAACTGATACTGAGAAATACTCCCAATACAGCATCTACAAGCTTGCTGCCTGAAGATGTGACTCATTCAGAAGAATGTTAGATAACCATCTAAATAGCTGTGCCCTTAGTGAAACTGAACTGGAACTCTAAGTCATCAGAGACACACTGGAAACTTTTGGAACACTCTCATTTACTCTAGTAATAGGGCAAGGTCAGCATTACTTCCATTTTTTTAAATTATTTGAAAACTCTAAGCAAGAGGTCATTCAAATAACAATTTCATGTTTAGGTACAGAAAAAAATCAAACAGATCCAGTTTTGTTTAAGTGTATTTTCAGTAACGTTCAATATTTGTTTAGATTAAAGCAACACCTACACAGCCATGAATATAGCTCTTTTCCCAAAATTTTAGAAGTTCCTATCAAGGCATCCTAGTGTTAATGGTGCCAGATAGCTGCTGCGTCTCCATGAGCACTGATCAAGAGACCTACGTTGCTTTCCTTTGTCCTTCCAGGTGGCTGATCACTGTCCAAACATGGTTTGGTCCATTAAAAACTGTGCTATTTGCAAGTAGCACTATAAGCCCTGATGAAAACACAGCAGCACATTAACAAACCTGCATAGCTATTAGATCAGGGTTGAAGGTGTCATTTTGATGTCTTAGAGACTGTGGAGCTGTATAGTGTCTTGCTCATGTAATTATGAAATTCATACCAGTACACTCTTCCTGGTGGGAAAACTCTTATTACAATATTTTTATTAGATTAAATGTAATAGCACGTGGATTGCCTGATCAACAGGAAAATTCTTACATTAGGAACTATAGAGAGCGTTTTACAAAGCGTGACTAGACTGCAGACAAACATACATGTGCACATGTACCACACACACTTGCACGTGCACACAAACACTGTACTAAGGCACTACACATTTTTCTGTCATTATAAAGAAAAAACATGAATGTAAAGAGTGTTAAAGTGAATATTAGGCAAAAGTGCAAAATTTAAGGGGAGAGGTTTTGTCCTTGTTGCTTTTGTGAATTTAGGCTCCAGCCCAGCTAAGCACTTCAGCATATGCATAACATTATATACGTGAGAGACATTAATACTTACTGCTTGAAGTTATGCATGTGCTTAAGTGCTTAGCTGGATTTGGGCCTTAATGCAATTTACCTTTAAGATGTCTTTTGTTTGCTGTTTAACTACTTTTATATAGCCTTTCTGAGCAATACTAATGGGAGCAGTATTAAAGGTAAATTGTACGCTATACATTAAAGTTATACAAGGTAAATTATAGCCATTATTTCCTACACACATATTTAGAAACAGAGATAGTTGCAGAACTTTACTGTGGGTGTGCAACTATCCCAGGTGGTATTTGAAAAATAAATCAGGTCATTCGCTTCATATTCTCTTTTCTAACTACTGCCTCTCATTCCAGTGAAACTCAGTCTCAAACCTTCATCCCAAATTTGGCAAGCTAGACTGTATCTGAAGCCATGTCAAGGTCTGAAAATTCTTGATCAACTATTAAAAAAATATTTCCACTTCTGCTTTTCTTGGTTTAAAGTTGGAACCAGAAGTGGAACTCCTGAAATAACACAAGAGTAAGTGCCAAGTTCTGTACAAATGTAAGTTTTTGAGGCAGGAGGCAATTCCTATTGTGATTTGTCAACAGTTCTAAATAACACTTGTTGACAGACGGTAAAAGCTTGCTACAACCTGAGGAGGCTTTGCAGGTGGGCAAAGAAGAGTTTTTAGGGCACTTTACCAGGGCTGCTCTGAATCACACCCGTGACTTAGAGCAGAGGGAAGGGCTGTGGAGTGTGACAGCATTATGCCCAAAGCGTTTTCACTGCAGCCTTCAGAAGAAGGGCTGCCTGCATCACCTGTGGATTCACATGCTCTGAAACAATCTTTGTAAAGCCGGAGTAGGGGCTTTGCAACACTCATTCACCAATGTGCCACAAATTTAACCTAAGTGAAATCCATATAGCCCTGTTAAAGATTGAAAGATTGGGTATGTTTTACATCGCACTTGTTGATTTTAAATTTGGCACTTACAGCATTACATGTGTCTCTATCTCTAGGTGGTTAAGCAAAATCCTTCTATTTCCAAAATATCCAAGAAGAATGCAACAAAGTGCCATAGCATTTAAGGATGAAAGAGCAGGGAGCAATCCTACCCACCCACTCTCTGGAGAGGTTACAGAGTTGGATCTTTGTGCAAGCATCAGAAATAAATACTTCAAACAAGCTTGGAATTAAACGTTTGACATAGCTTTTGTTCACAATCTTTCAGACATCCATAAATCTAAACTTAGTGTGCCTAAAATTCTTGGCAGGAAGAACAAAAGGTGGTGCTGCCCTTTGGGCCTGTCCTTGTCTAGGGTGAATTAGCAAAGACACTGAGAAATAGTAGAACTATTACACTCACATGAAATTATAGGCCACCTTTTCCTGCAGCATGCATGACCCTTGCTTTCTCTCATGCACATATATTGCATATAGCTAGACGGTGACCCTGGAAGAGCACGTCCATGTAGTGCAGTGTGTGGGCACAGATAGGGCTAACAAACTTTTGCTTGGTACATTTTTAACTGTCTCTCACCCTTAACCTTGGTGGAGATAAACTGTGGTGCTGACTTTGACAATGACGTGCCCAGCTCATCCCAACTCTATCCCAGTGGCTGGCTTCCCAGCCTCACCTCGGTCATTACCACAAACCACCTGATTCATCACCATTAACTTACATGGTGATCTGGGCTTCAGCTTGACAGTTGATACCATTAGAAAAAATTTTCTTCTGGGGAAAGAAAAAAGAGATGCATCCTGCAAAGGCTGAGCTGAAGGAGCTAAGGTGCATGGCTGTTGAAACCAAAGCTGGTTCTCAAATGGCTTGTTTTAACCAACTTCAAACAAGCTGTTCTGACTTGCTGTTTAAGCCATGCTTTCTACCACCTATTCTGACCCCTCTTCTGTGAGCTACATTTTTTCATTTCATGTCAGGAAGCTTTTATCTCCTTATTCCAGCAACATCTCTTTGTCTGCTCAGTCTTTAAAAATCTGGAAACTGCTTTGGACAGGAGGAGGAAAAGGGAGGTGATAACAAATGGGAGTGCAATTGCTACCAACCTTTTACCACACAGCCCTTGGGTCCCACCTCCCTATCTCTTGCTAAGTAATAGACAAACCACAATACAGCTGGAACGTGGTTATCTACCAAGGTCATTAAAGTTGTAATGACAAAAGGAGGGAAGAGATCTGAGGGATGCACTGCAACTCTAAGGCAAGCCTGCTTCAAGCATCTGGAAATTCAGTGAGAGCAGATTTTCTTGTGGAATTTCTTCAGCTCAGGTTGGAGTGCTGTCTGGGAATGGTAAAGTAATAAAGCTTATTCAAACATTCCAGTAATACAGGATCTGAGATTTGGTTCAACAGTAGTAATGAAAGGGGCATGTATATGGGCTCTTATTTTATTCAGTTGGGCTTTTCCTTTTTCTGCCAATAGAGTGTTGATTGACATATGCTTATTTGTCCAGTAAGAGTTAAATCCAAATAATGTAATCTTCTTCATAGCAGCTGCTGTTTAAACAATGGGAGACAACAGTTACTTATATGTAGCTTTGGGTTTGGGTACATCTGAGCCTAGGTGTAAAAATTGCTCAGTCCTCTTCCCAGGATGATGAACCAAATCTCCACACTGGAGTCTTTTCCTTACTTTGAAGGTCAACTATAATTGTTGGTGTGCTCAATACTAACAAGCTAAAGATTTTTCTGGAAGCTTACTCACAGCAGACCTGGCACTGACTCAGTTTACCATATATGCCAAGAAGTCAGCAGTTGGTTTTGGTACGAACTGAAATGCATACTGTCATGCATCTGAACATGATGAATCATGACAAAACCAAGTCGGAAATCTTTCCTGATAGGATCCATGCAAACATGTCTTTCTCTAAGTGGCATCTTGTTGCATGGACATTTTAGTGAACAACTGAAATGTTGGACAACATTTTATTGAAGACTGCTGCTTCCTTGGAATTCTTCAGAAATAGTTTCTTTCTTGCACAAACCTAATTAGTTATGAATAATTAATTTTTCTTGGTGTGTATGGTTTATTGTTTGAGTTCAAGGTGTCATATTTATTGGCTTTGACATCTGTGCTGTTCCAAGTCTTGGAGTAACCTACATTCTTGTCATTAAAATATTTCAAAACCCATGGCTATAAATTAAAGTACATGACAGTTCATAAATGGGCCCAGATGAAATAGGTGTGTTGTTCTATCCTGGGCACAGCCTATCGTTACTCCCTTCTGACTGCAGCTGGCCAACTTGCTAATTTAATTACTTCTTCTTCTTCTTTCCCTAAGGAGCAAAATCTATCAAAAGAACAAGGAGGATCTCTCTCCAAAGCTAACAGAACTAAGTAGGTATCTTTTATAATGGAAAAGGGACAGCCTTGCTGCAGAGCTCACAGTAGAGTTGTGAGGGCCAAAGCAGAAGCTTAAATGTTGGCCTGTACCTACTCACAGCTGCTACTATGCAAGTGAGTCTAACATGTCTCCTCAATTCAGATCCATTTTAATCTTTAACAAATAAAAATGGCACATCAAAACACACCATTTCTTGAAATTGCTAGTAATGTACATTTTTGTGTCAGTTCAGAGATGAGTGAATGTAATTTCAGTCTACTTTACAAGCAATGAGTTAATTTGGTGTATGGATAAAGGAAGGGGTAAAGAGACAAAAGGCATAAATACAAACCACTCAAAGCTGCATACATTACTCCGTGAGTCATGTTCCCACTTCTGAGGGTCAAACGTATCTGTATCTATTCTGTGTTGCTCAGTTTATTACTTCTTAGCCTCTACAGAAATGTTTTTCCTCTAAAACCACTGCAGAGAGAAATGCACACCACTCTTGTGATAATTTGTCTGCCTGTATTGAGACAATCCAATAACATTTTGGTTTTTATCCAGTCTCAGGAGACAAATGTTACTAGTCTTAAGAATGAATGTGTTTTCCAGATTATTTTAAAACTACTTCTTCAGTAACATGTCTCCCAATATGTCTCTGTTCCCAGCTTTCTTAACTGGTAGGGTATTTCAGAAAGGGCTTATGAACTAAATGCTAACTTCTGAATGGGTGTTCAAATAATATTTGGAACTGCTGTATTGTTTTTGTTGGAACTGGAATTCAGAGTAAGGGGAAATGGTCACATTTCATGACAAATGTTACCTACAGAAGTGCAATTAATGACCAGAGAATATGTGGTTTTGCAAATTTTGATCTAGGATGGGATCTAGATCACTGCAAATAGGGCTGCAAATACTCCACATTAAAAGGGTAATAGGGTCTAGTGAGAGATATTCCTGCCTATGGCAGAAGGGTTGAAAGTAGATGATCTCTGAGGTCGCTTCCAACCTAAACCACTCTATGGCAATTGCTTCACAAGTCCTGAGGCTCATTTGCCATGTGAAGTCATGCTAACAAGACTTTGTCGCTCCTTTTGCCTCCCTCTTCTTTCATAAACCTCATTTAATGGTGGGAAAAAAACAGGTTAGTCGTTTAAGTTCTGAACAACAGCTTAACAAAATCACTATGGTTTCCTCAGACTTTGGAGCAGTTTTTAATTCCATATTCATCTGCCAGTCTTTAGAGTTTTCCTAGAAACTTTAATCCAATCCAGTTTCAAATAGCTAAGACATTTGTACAACAATACGCACAAGGGAGATGTGCATTGCTTAAGCTAAATTGAACCAAAATCCTTTCAGTCCTCATCACTGATGCACCATGTGCTACAATAGAAAATAAGATTATATCTGGAAACTGCTGGAAAACATGGTTTTTTCTTAAGAAGACTCAAGATCCTCATCCTATAGGCTAAAATTCACTGAAGAAAATCTCTTCCTGCTTGCCTTTAGGAACCTTTGTGTGATGTTGGAGCAAGAAGCTGCAAACAGTAGCTGCCAACCTGGCTGGGATTCCTAGAGTGATCTCCTGAGATCAGTGCTCTGACAGGTCACATCCTCTGTCTGGCATCACCATTCCCCATTTTCATTAAGACTTTCTTTTCCATTTTTCCTTTGTTCTTCTTGAATGAGCCAAAAGAAACAAGAGGGCAGTAAAGCACAATTTTAGCTGAATATGAGTTTTATCATTTTACCACTGCATTACACCACTTACCAAGTATTTAGGTTCTGTTCTGCTAGGAAAAAACCACATGTCAGGATTTAAAGGAAGGCTGTGCTAAGCTTTAGCACACACACTATAAAGTGTACATGTGAATTATTATTCCTTCAGTCTAAGCAAATCCATATGACATTGTGACTTCACATAGTCTTCACCAGTTCCTTGTACAACTTTCAGCGGAAAACATCATATACTTTCAAATCTTTGTCACTTTATCCAAAAGAGGCTTTTTAGAAGCTCAAAAATTGTGGTGAAAACAAAATGTCAATTAAATGATGCTTTCCACATAGCAGAGAAATAAAAGAGAGCTAAAGTTAGGTCATAATGACACATAGTTAGTAAAACCTCATTGAGAGTGGTCAGTCTCATGGCACCCAGACCTAAAACTTCGTTTCCTTATATGTATTCCCCATTTCTATCCCAGCTTGAGAGGTAGCCACTCCACAGAGCCTTTCTCTTGCACTAAAGTTCTTGGACTACAACTGTGTATAAAACTGGAAAGATGATTAAACTGATATATTTATTTACAATAGTGATGTGGCAAATCTATTCCACAGCAACCATTGTAACTGGAAACAAGATGTATGGAGAAAGATGGTGCAGAATAGCCTATCTACTGTCTGTTGCTGAAATTGAATATTCCAAGCCCTGGTGTAATGCATCCCAACACTTGCCCTGAAAAATGAGGTATGTCCTTCTCCTAGTTAAGTCACAGAAACTGGGTCACTATGGGATCAGACAAATCACTGCCTGAAGGAAGGGTGTTGGGGAACACAAAGTGGTAAAGAGAAGGAAATGAAGCTTTCTCATCTGACAGCACCTTGCTGTTAAGTTGGCTAAGTTACACCGTTAACCTCTCCCCCCTCAGGGAGATTCAGCCCACATGGAAACCAGTCTCCACTGGCTACATGTTTCAAACAAATAGTTCCAGGGCATGTTTAATCTCATCCCGAAGTACAGATCTAAAGTAAGGCAGATGATTCGTGTCCAAATGGTGCCTTTTGCTGCCTGCTTACTATAAGGAGAGCAGAGAGTGACTTCCCTAAGATACATCGCTCTGCATTGACACTGATCAAAGCCAGCTGAGACAAGCCCCACTCACACAGTTTCAGACTGTGATGAAGAACACAAAGTAGCTTAGAAGAGGGAAGGATTTTGATAAAATTAACTCAACACCATTGAAGCCAGAGGTACTTTGGAGCTGTTTTTGTACTTGGTCTAAAGGTTTGATGTCATTATGGAGAGACAACCACTACTACAATCACCCATAGTAGCTCCTTTAACTGACTAACATGAAGGGAAAAATTGGAAATAAAAGCTACCACGACACAACTTACCCAGACCTCAGTTCAATCAGCTCAAGTAAACTTCCTAAGAAGAGAAGAGCATTGAGAAATGTGACTTACAGGCACAGTTTCTTCTAGCCATAAGGCAAAAAGAGTTGTATGGATTCTGGCATTTGGGAAAATGATTATTATCATTGAAGTGAGTGTGACAGAAATATTGTAATTTCATCTCTTCTCCTGTCAGAAGAAAGGGGAATCACTACCTTAGAGCAGGCAGACCAGTCAGCTCTGCTTATAGTAATATGACATCAAGAACAAATATCCACTCTCACTATGAAAAATAGAACAGCATAAACAAATGGCAAGGTAATAATAACTTCCAGTCATAGATTAGAGATGAGAAAGCATTTGCCACCCGTCAGCTCATCAGCAAATATGCAGGATTGCTCCCAATACTGTAATCACTAGTTATGCATCCAGGTTAGACCTGGCCAGAAATAAATGTTTTCTTATCTTATGTGACAAGTATACCTGCATTCCCATGTTTAACCAAGACAAATCCTTCTACACATGCTATCTGACTATGGTCCCAACTGTTGGTACACTCACCTGCACGGTGTTTGCTAGTTGTTTCTAATCTGATATTTCAATCTGGAACAATTATTTCCTAAATAGAGGACATCCCTGTACATCCATCTTCTGCAAATAGTAATTTAGAGACTTCCTGGGGGAGAGGATGGGCCTGAAGTAGCAGTTCTCTAGTGAGCTTATCCTTCACAAATTTGCCTAATAATTTTCTTAATATTTTTGGCTTCCATCACATTTTGTGGCTAGGAGTGCCTCAGTTCCTTAAATACCATATGAAGGGATACTATATCTGTTTGATTTAAATTTGATTCCTTTTCTTTAAGACAAGCAGTTCTAACTCGATATCTCTGAAGCCTTCCTCATTATTCTTTCATGTCTTTTCTTTACCAAAAAGTTCTTCTACGTGTGAAATCTATAGAAGCCACTCATACCTCAGGCTGTCATTGACACTTAGCTGCAGTTTTTAAAGTGTGAGCTGATTATCTTTCCTCCTCTGTTACTACAAAAGTACACTGAGTGTGCATCCCTCAAGACACAGGCATGGCATAACTGTTCATTGGCAGGATGAAATTTGTTTCCTAATAATTTATGTTTGCATTTTTTACCATCTCTGGATGTTGGGATGATGTTTTTGGGGGATTTTTCCTTTTATCTCTGCATAATTTTTTATTCAGATAGTCTTCCCTATCTATCAATATTTTTCATGGTTGCAAAAGTTGAGTTAAACCATTGTCTGACCAAAGCAAATAATTTTTGTGCTGTTACGCTCTCACTTTTTGTATTATTTTAGGAATTAAAAAATAATTGAAAGTAGCAGTTAATAATCTGAATAGAATCTGCTTAAAATCTGGATAACTTGTAAAGATAATTTCTCTTAATTTACTTCAATGCATGTGTCTTGGTTATGCCATGCAGATGATAATTGTAAAACTAATACTATACGCACTTCAGTAGATTTTGGAGTGTCTCAAATATTACAAATAAATCAGATCATACAACATGTTCCATAGTTGGTAGGTCTGCTCTTGATAGTGCAATAGCATGGAAAGGAAAAAGTAACACTGATCGGTTCAAGGCTTCTTAGAGACCATGTCTGTCTAAAGATATGAATGTGTGTTTCTACAGGCCATACAAGAAGCTTCAGATGAAAGTCAGTAACAGAATCTAGATATTCTAGGTTTAAGGTGTAACTGCAGGTCTGCCCTTGCACTAATAAGGACATTTAAACTGCACTTCAATTAATTCCATTCCATTTCACTGTCCCCTCAAATATAATATTCTCACCAGTACTGATTCTTCACTTCAGTGTTTTCTGAAAATTACTCTTCCCAGAAAATGTCAAAGTTCCTGTAATCTTTTTCTCCTGAGTTAGACTTGGAAAAGCAGTAATATGTAACAGGTGCCCATCTTTGTATCTAAGAGTGAATAAGTAACAGCATTATGTTTGAAAAACATCAATGTCCCGGACAGCTTATTTGCCAAAAAAGAAATACAGCATCTGGAAAAAATGAGTAAGTAGGGCTAATGAATATGTATGCTTCTTGGAAGGGATAATACACTGTATCTAAGGAAGGGGTCATGGATGTTTAAAAAGAGCATCTAAGGTTACCTGTTCCAGATTACAGAATACTGCATGAGCCACACAAATGTTATTCTATGACACAGCTAAGTGATTCTACACAGATACCTTCAGAAAACTACAGTTGTTTCATAGAAATTCAAGAGCAGATAAATCTCAGTTACATTTACATTTTCATAGAATCAGACTGGTAGAATCATAGACATATTCTATGTCTTCACAGAATCACAGACAGATGGGTTGAAATCTTCCCCTTGAAACTGTGAAGATCAATTCTATTTATACAGCTTTGCCTTACCCAGAATTTGTCAACAGAGTGATAATTTCACAGAGCTTCTGATTTATATTATTTAAAAATAGATAGTTCTGTTCAAGACTAAGGTATCCTGAGAGACTGAAGAACTTGGTTTATAATCACCATTCTGTAACAGCAGCCAACTTCAAGAAGACTGCAGAATAGTTTTCTTAACAATACAGTGACCTTCTGTGAGTGTTGTCTGAGTTTGATGATTACACAGGTGGATACTAAAGTGCCTTTCTCCTTCTTTAGTCTGCTCTTTCTGGAGAAAACAGGACTAGCAACCAAGATCCTAGGGCAGAACAGCTATTTACATACTACCACTGCAGGGGTTTAACAACAGTGGCACTGTAGTAGGCTGTTGTTTAGGTACTTCTTCAACTTCAGGCTGTGTCTGTAACTTGTGTACAATAAACCCCTGGGTAATTTTTTCTTCCACATTTTAATTCTGGACTCCTCTTGATGCTGTGTCTCATCACCAAAACAGAACATGATTATTTATCTTCTTTACCTGATTGTGTAGCAACATGTTCAAAACTACAAGTCTCACCAGTCCCCCATAATGTTACATAAAGGTCTCCTACTAGGAAAATTATCAATTTCTCCGTACCTTTTTATTCTTCATAAATTATAAATCCAAAGTCAGGTCATCTCATACACCACAAAAAGTTTTTATGCTTTCTGGTATAAATTGCAAAGGACAAAACCGTGCCTCCCAGGTTAGAACAAGAACTTGGTTGTTTTCATCTCATTCATTAGTAAACACGTGTGAAATAAGCACATAGCAACTCAGTCAACTCCTTGGGATTCACTTCCATGCAGTAACTCCAGTTTTAATGCTTTTGTGAATGATGAAGTGAAAAAAACCACAAGTACTTTTATCAAACTGGTTATCCTTAGTGCCACATCTGATGATTATTCAGAGCTCTCTAATAAGCAGTGAAATACAATTACCTTCCACGAGGCTTGTTGTTTCTTTGCCTTCAAGATTACATCTATGTATCTGTATATTGAATTAAGACTTATTTGACTTTGCATTTGCTGTTTTGGTATGGAAGTTAGTCTTGCTGCTCTGTTATTCTTCAAAACCCTTTATAAAAAATGTATTACTTTCCATTCCTTCAAGATAAAAGCTTGCTTCAGTGGAATGTATTCATTCTTTCTTACTTTCCTTTGTTTATCAAATTCCAAACTTCAAGAGCTCTTTCTGTTTACCTAGCTGAGCTTTTCCAAAGGTTCTTCCACTGACGCTCTATTTTCAGACAGTTCCTCAGAGTTGCTTTTTTAAAGAAAGGCTTCTTTGTAGGAATGTCTTTAAATTACTTCACTGTATGCAATAACAATAACCTAGTTCTTTTTTACCAAATGGCCTTACTTGTTGTGAATCTTCTTTTCTTTTGTACATCTCAGTCATTTACCAATCCAAATGACTCTGGGGCGAGATCGCTTTCTTCTGTGTTTAAAAAGTAGCATTATTCCATTTTGTTTTTTCTTGCCTTTAGTAAGTTTTTCCTCTGAACTCTTTTCTGGTCTGCCTTAGTAGAGTTTTATATTTAACCTGCCACAGGTTCTGGTGAAATTGTATTCTATTTTTGTTTTCTTCATTCGGACACAAGTTCAAAGATTTGAAGAAATTTATTTTTTTTCACTTCATATAGTTTCCTTTACCTGAAGTTTAACTTCACTACTTTTTCATTATATTTGATATTTTTTTAAAAATACACATTTATATTTAGATCAACAATCTACATATCAGTTGCAAGTGTTACACTCTTTCAACCACTTTAAATTTTCTCCTAATACTTTCACATATTCATACTGAAACCACCTACAGGTGGTTACTGTAGTGATTATTTTTTTTTCCTGAGTAGAGAATCATTAACTTCCCTAAAGACTTTTAAAATCTGTATGTTACAATTACTACTGCAGAGAAGCAATTTGTAGTAATATCCTGATAGAGGATCAGATGGCTGGTGCTCAGGCTGGCTTCCAGAAATTCTTTAGGCCCTGTGCGTTGTCTCTGAATACAAATAGAAATGGTAGCTCAAAATTTATTGTTTGTATCACACTGTCATGACGTTTAGCCATTTTACCACCAGTTTCTGTGAAGCCTTCTGTTACTGCTACTTCCCTTTCATTCTTGCTGACACAGTCACATACCTGGTATCAAGTATTAATATTTCCCTACTTAACTAAATATAGGTGTAAGGATGGTGTTGTGGCTGTTGTCAAGGCTAAATTTTTAATGAATCCAAGTTATATTTAACTACAGCATTATTCCTCCTTTGTTGTCATTGCTTTGTCATTTACACCCTGGTATTACAGTGCTCTGTTAATTGTCCTCTTTCCATCGACTCTGAGATGTCTGTTCTATCACTTAAAAGTAGGCATCCTAGTCCACCCGCCTTGGAGTTTAGACTTTTAGCATAGAAGTAGCTATATAACTGGCATCTCATGTGATTCAATGATACAATTTACATTTGGGGTTTCCTGCTATGTTGCTGGTTCTCACATCTGGCGCATCCTACTTAATACAAGGAATTGCTCCATTAATTCACTAGATCCTTTCATGTTCTTAAATAAAACAAATGTACACTTGCTCATAAAAAACAGCTTTTTCTTTCTGCGGGGTCATATGACAAACTACCATTCATGCATGCTGTCATTGAAAAAGACTTAAGAATTCAGACAAGAGATGTGTGGAAAAAGTTATATGTAATAAATGACAGATCATGTGGCTGTAGGAATGCTTGCCAAAGTCTATAGCTACTGTTAAGACTCCTTTAATGACACATCTGTAGAATATATAGCAAAAAAGCCTACATGGAAAAGGCACTTCTAGTCCTCTCTGTCTGAGACAGTGGTGGAGAGTGTTTATTGCTATTCAAGGAAAATCATTACTAATTGACAAGCCAAAAAACATACAATTTCTGCCAGAAAATCTCAGTCCTAAGCTGCTGATGTATTTGCTTATGAAATGTGATTTGGATGATCCTTTACCCACAGCAGGAGAATGACGACCAGTCTGAGGAACTGCAAAGCCACTGCAGTAAATGGGAACTTTAAAGATCTGTTTGACAGAATCTGTCCTCTGTGTTTTATATCTCTATGTGTCTATGTGCTGAACAGTTGCTTTTCACCTAATTGCTGTCTGAACAAACTAAGCCACCCTTACCTTAATATATTTGTTTAGAAACTCACATCTGTTTTTTAAATCCTTGGTGAAACTGATCTCATGTTTTGAAATAGCTTGGAGCAACCTCTACTGGCTGCTTGAAATTGATCTTGACTGAAACTTACTCACTCTTGTGCAGTCTATTGTTTATCTGTACTGTGAAAAACACTGAACCTACAGTGCCTGTAAATTCAAAGGGTGAATTAAAAGCCAAGAAACACCAGCATTTAATCAGATGTTTGTGATCTTCTAAAAAAGGGTAGAATGAAGATCCATTTCAATTCTACTTTAGGGAGCCTTCAAATATTCTGTTCCACTCTTTCATAATATCCAGCCCACAGCCCAAGAATACCAATTCAAATAAGTCAATATATTTCAGGGGACTTTGGATCTGGACTCACATTTAGTCCAGGATGAAAAAATATATCAAAGATTAAAATATTTCCTTTTTTCCCTATTTATCAAAACCCCAATACTACTGTTTTATATTTGAAGAAACATTGACAGAAGACATAACTGATCAAAGAACTCAATTTTAAAGACGGGAAATGTAAAAGACTTTAGGATAAAGCTGTCCTAACAGTAAACAGCCTAGCACAATATTTGTCTTTTCTAATTCATTATGCATTCACTTATGTACAGCAAAGAATACCTTATTTGGCAAAAAACATACTTTGTGGGGGTTTTTTTGCAAAATTGCAGAAAGTCTTTTTCCCCTTTCTATTCCTTCCCTCATCTTCTTATTTAAATTATTCCTGAATGAAATTAAGCCATCCAGGAAACGTTAAAAATAACTTTGGGCATACAAATCTGACATTGAAAGGAGGATTTAAACTATCTACATTGTCATTCTGTATTCACCTACAAAATAACCTCTTAGATAATTTAGTGTATATACAGAGATTAAAGAAATTGGAGTATCTTCAAATCATACCTCAGTATTTTCACATATCAGTAAACATCTGGGAGTGTACTACTGCAGCAAATACTGTTGAATCTCCTGTATGCTCATGTGTAGCAGAGAATGAAAACTAAAATTAAAAATAAGTCTTTTCTGTTGAGCATTCAGGCCTCATTTTCTAAAGCTGAAAGTTCTTCGCAAAGAACATTTAATTTGATTGTGTGAAAAACAACCTATGAGCCCCTGCTCATCGGTACCCACTGGGTAAGGCTAATTAACATCAAGAGCTGATCATACAGTTCTTATTGTAAGAATAAAGCCATATTAAATGAAAGGACATTGAGAAGCAAATAAGACTTCTAAATCATCTTGAAGTATTTTTAAACTGGTCTGCCTCTGAATCGTAATTAGTAGTGGAACACTGGTCATTTTCACCAGTATTTTTAGTAGAAGTTCCTTTCCCACCATTTACAAATACTGAATTTAGTATTACTTATAAATATTGCCTTGTCTCAATTTCTGTTTGATTTTAATAGCTGATCAAGGTAAAATGAAATCAAGATAACTACTAATAGCTTATAACAATGCTTCTAAACAGAATCCTTGTTCCCAACTCTCCATCTACAATGTTTAAATGTAATTCCCATGCTGGAAAGCAAAGACTGGACTGTGGAAAGAAAGACCTCATCATGCTCTTTAGAGATTTAAAACTACATCTTTGCCTAGTTGGAGCCTCTTTTCAAATCAAAGAATAAAATACAATATGAATATTTGTAGTGTAATAATCCCAGTTGTGTAATACTTTTTTTTTTTTACTCAGTCTATACTTCTTGATGCATCCAACAAAGAGCCATCATAAAACTTATTTTGTTAGGCACTGTCACTGTCAAAGTAATTATACGGATTAGAAGGATGACAATCTCAGAATAAGAGATATCGATTGCTTTTCCACATGATTAAATACTTGGCTGATGAATCATTCTAAATGCATCTAATTAAACTCAAAATATGAATAAACTGCAAAGTCATTGCTCTAACACAATAGATTTTAAAATGTCAAAACCATCCCAGTATAATATACTGATGAATTATTTTTGGTGTGGCTTTGATTTTTCCACTGTTGGCTGTCACTTTAAAAGCTGAACACAGTCAAAGATAGGTTTCTCAAATGTGTAAAGATCATTCAACTTTGGCACACTGCTTTTGGCTGGGGAACACTTCAAACTGTTTCCCTGTGCACTTTAAGAAAAAAGCCAACTAGAACAAATAAACAAAGAAATCACAAGAAAACAAGGGACTTAATGCCAGTGATCATTCATAGATACTGAGGTTTCATTCAGCTCATGGAAAATAAGGCATGCAGTAACAGGCATACAAGATCCTTAAAGCAAACGAAGGGATACATGGACCCTGTAGCTGGTTTGCACAGAGACCCTTTAATGAAAGTTACTCAGACATTTATAGCAAAAGGCAAAGTTTATCCTGACATTTCTTTTTGCACATTTCGTCAGTCCCACAGATGAACATGGCGATCCTATTATCTTGTTAACTATGTCTATGCACTGGTGATAATTTCCTGATGTAAATGGTGGAGGACCCCACTAGGAGAGGAGCACTGCTGCATCTTGTACTCACCAACAAGGAGGGTCTAGCTGAAGCAGTGAAAGTTGAGGGCAGCCTTGGTCGCAGGGACCATGAGATGGTGGAGTTCAGGGTCTCATGTGGCAGGGAACAGAATACCTAGCAGAATCACAACCCAACTTCATGAGGGCCAGCGTTGGTCTTTTCAAGCAATTGCTAGGGGAAATCCCATGGGACAGGGACCGAAGATAGCTGGTTAACATTCATTTACTTCGTTAGACAACAGTCGTGCTAGGTGGTTCATACTGCTCTGGCCTTCCCAGGACCTTGTCAAATTTACTGGTAACCAAACTTCACATGTCTGTGGAAAAGTAAAATATGAGAGTAGTCAGTCATGTCTCCTGTAGTAACACACATCTTAAACACCGTATGTGGAGAACAATAAAGGGGATCATTTTGCTTAGATATATTGATTTCATTTAAGGCAAATCAATCAGAATTTAATGGCAATAGATTAGCTTGATTAACATTAGTACTCATAGGTGAGTGATAAATAGTTCTAACAAGAAAAGGTACCATCATTCTCCAAAGCTTAGTCTTAACATTAGAAAAAGTATGGTAAGTGTAGGGGCCCTGCCATACCTCCATTGTGTCACAACATGGTACGATTTGCTTTTTGACAAGGTTTTATCATAGTGTTGGTAATATTATGTCTAAACATTCCTTTTGGTCCCCAGTTCAGGACAAAGCCTTCAGTGAGATTTTGCTTATACACTTTTTGCCTTATGCATAGTGTCCAATGCCACTGTCTGATGGAATGCAATTGTTGTTTGACACAAAGTGGGTATTTTGGGCGAGTAACATAAGATACATTCAACTCACTGTTATTACTGATAGAGGGTAGAGTCATTACTGAATAATTTGTTTTTCCTATGTTTAGTAACCGAAATAATTTGGTTTTTCTACCAAATGTAATTGATCTAATACGCGTATGCAAGGAGATGTATTTTTGTGGTTGGTAAAATATATAGGATAAAAATCTGACAAAAGCATCACATTATATGATCTATACATATTATAATAATCCTGTCATGGGGGGACCAAGATTCCATCCATCCAAATAGTGTCATTATTGCTCACTGGTTGAAAAAGCAGAGGATCTAGAATATGAGCCAAATAAATGGTAGCCTGAACATAAGTAATTTGACAATGTAACACAAATAATTAATTTGTCCAAGTGTTACCTGTCAACCAAAAACATATCAAAAGTAGACATAATAATCTACAAACAAAAAACATGTCCACAAGGGTCACAAAGTCACAGAGAAAATCCTGGATCACGGTCAACAGGTGTTACCAGACCAACTTGTCCATGGCTGATTTTACAGTCTGTGCTATAATCTGTATTTCACCTTTGAAATCAGTTTTAAAAAGTCCCAGTTTAGTAGTAGATAATCACCATAAAAGAAGAGCATCAGTTTGAAAAGGCTATGGTCCAAAGATGTCAGTGGGAATTAGGTGTACCGAAGACTCATTAAAAATTGTCTTTTTTGAGATTGTGAAGTTCCATATCAGCACTTCCTCTTGTGGCTGGCTGCATGAGATGGTTTGTCCATTTGAAGGCACTGTTTCACCTGTGAATTTGTCTTTGGGGGCCTACAGCCATACCACCCTGAGAATGCCTGATCTCGTCTGATCTGAGAAGCTAAATAGAGTTCAGCCTCTAGCTCAGTTGGTAGAGCATGAGACTTCATCTCAGGATCGTGGGTTTGAGCCCCATGTTGGGTGCCATTTGTAGATCTTGGAAGCTAAGTAGGGCGACCTCCGTCAGCCAGGATGACTCCAACAACAGCGTCTCCGAGAGCCTGGATGAATGTGACTACTCAGTGGTGGAGATCAGCCGCTTGTTCCGCTCGTAGCAGGAGCTCTGCAAGCAGCTCAACATCAACCACATGAACCAGAGGATCTTCCTCATCACTCTCGACAACAGTGAGCACCAGAGCCCTTTGCTGCGGTGTCATCTAATGATAGGACAAGGGGCAGTGGGTGTGAGCTGGAACAGAGGAAGTTCCACGTCAGTATGAGAAGGAACTTCTTCCCAGTGAGGGTGACAGAGCACTGGAACGGGCTGCCCAGGGGGGTTCTGGAGTCTCCTTCTCTGGAGACGTTTAAAACCCGCCTGGACATGTTCCTGTGCGACTTGGTCTAGGGGATCCTGCCGTGGCAGGGGGATTGGACTGGATGATCTTTCGAGGTCCCTTCCGATTCCTAATGCTCTGTAATTCTGTAATTGTAATTTAAACATTGTACCTGGCAGCTGCCAAGTCTCTCTCCATCCGTCGGGCAGGACAGGGCGTCACGGCCTGATGAATCTGAGGGGGCGGCAAGAGGCGGGAAAACTTCCCGCCAAGCTGCGCGCTCCCCCTTGCGGCAGAGCTGTGGCACTGCAGGGGCATTGCCGCACCCGCCGTCAGCGTTGTGAGTCGCGGAACGGCCACTGCCCCTTCAGGGGTGGCTCTGGCATCAGCTCTGTTCCCCCTTATTCGGGCACGTCGTCTCTCCCTGCTCTGTCCCCTCATCTCTCGCTCTACGAAGACCCCTCACCAAGAATCTCTTATCTCCTTCCCGCCTCCCCTACTCAACGAGACTCTGACAGAACTTCCCCAGTTTCACCTCACCCAGCCCATGGCACTTCACAGGCTACTGCAGAGCTCAGCTTAGCACAAGAGGCCCACTCAGTTCCTTCATTTCTTTTTTGTTAAAAAAAACTGAAAATAAGCGTTATGTGCTTTTCCCCAAGTTTTCAACCACACGTTCCACTTGTGGTAGTTTTTACATCAATCTGCTGTATTGGCAGAAAAAACAAGCCCTTTGCCGGTAGTGAAGTCCCTCAGGAAATCCAGAGCTTTGGTTAAGCAAAAGGATTCAGGAAGAGATAAGGAACAATAAGCAGGTGACAAGGTGTCATGAAATGGAATGAGGCAGTCATTAAAGTGGAGCCTTAGAATGCAGAAACCTTCTCTTACCCACAACAGAAAATTTGGCAAAGCTAATAGGTTAATTAACTCTGCTCAACCTCTGTAGGAGCTTTGCTCATGAGACCTCCATTAGCACCTAACGAATACTCCTCCTTCCTTAAAGTACCCACCTCTCCCAGATCCAGGGCTCAACTTTCACCCACTGAGCATGCGCTTAGAACTCTTTGCACAGTCCTTTTAAATCCAAGCAAGAAATGTTTTTAGCCAATTATAAGGTAATATAACTGTGAATATGCATCAGACAGGCAGAATCAGTTGAGTGAGTATGCATCAGTATTTGTAATTTCTGTGCTTAGCTGAACAACTTACTAAAAAATTGCCTTAAGGTGCCTATATCTGCAAAGATGTTGTAAAAGAAAACAAATTGGCTGTGTTTAGTGACCCCTCACACCGGGTAAACAGCCCCCTCTCTTGGGACAATATCATTCTTCTGCCAGTAAACATTCCAAAGGGAGTATGTAGCTTTGATCTTAAGATCAAATTTCCAGTTTTAAGGTAAAATAGTTTTCATCATTTTGAAGGTGCATTAAAAAAGTGAACTATTTTGAAATTTTAGCAGTGTTAATTACTTCGTTATTCAGACCTGAAAGCTTTTTTGTTTCCAGGAAATAACTGCTTGTGACACAAGCAGAGTTTCTGTGCGAGTCCTGGGGACATTGAGGTTAGTAGCTTTTTCACAGCTGCAGCATCAGAAAAAAAATTATGTAGAACTCAAAACCACTTCTCTTCCTGTGCGTGGCTTGAAAACTGAGTATATTTTGATTCTATCAGTTAGTTTTTATAGTCTCTTATGCTGAGTCTCTTTGCAATGTTAGAAAAAATTACTCTCTTTGCTAGTTACTGTTGCTGGTAAGAAAACCAGAGACCTGGAAAAAGCTGCTGTAACACTCCAGTTCTTTGAGTCTGTTTGCTTCCAGATGTTTTGGGGATACTCCTCCGTATATACATCAGTCTAATTTTGGTGACCAAAGGAAGGAGAAGGAGTGTAGAACAGCTACCAGTTTTCTTTAAGGAAGGATAAGTAAATAACAAGTGCTACTCAACTCTTAAAAGCAGTTTACTTCCACACATCCATCTTTGGCATCTGCTGAAAAAAAGGTAAGGACGTGGTTTCAATCTGTTCTATAGGATATTACTCAGGGGGATGCATTTTCACTTATTGGGATAGTCTTTTTCAAACTACAAAGACTTCATGGAAAGACCACAACTAGAACTTAGATGTTTGTATTGTGGTTTTGTTGGTAATTTCTTACTTTTAAGTACTGGAGTGGAATGTTATTAAAATCACGAGGTGTAACTTTGGTAAAACATTGTCAAAGAACTAGTAATTTGCAGGTTTGTATACAAAGATGTGAAAATTATTAAATTTAAAATGTTGCAGCCAGGTAGTACAGAATAGCCGTTGTCTTCTTAATGAAGAATAAATGTAGTTCATTGGCCTCTGCAGAATGGAAAATAACTACAAATTCCAGTAGATTTGGTGGTAATTTTTACTCTGAACCTTCTTCATCTGTATCCTAGTTTCAGGTGTATTACATCCATCATCTAGGTTAATAGATGTAGTAATCCAAATCTCTCAAGTCAATTAAGACTGTGACTCTGGAAGATCAGTTTATTTAATACTTATTGTCATTATTTTGCTAATGCTTAAAGATCCAAAAGGAGAGCAGTTTACATTATAAATTGCTTTGAGAAGAAGCTCAGAGAGTCAGGTATTTCTAAGTTCAAAAGCTTACAAAATAAGCTACTTTGTCTTAGGTAGGCCTTTTGATTGATCTTCAGTTACGTAGCTACACATGATTTTAGCCTGATTGAAGATCATGCTTTTTCTTTTATGACGTTTCACTCTCTGTGCTTATCTCCCTGTCCTAAAGGAATAACCACGTTGGTCATCCTGTACAATGGCTTTGAGAAGTCACGTAATATTTTCAAAAAGCTACTGATCTCTCTGCAATCTGCCTGATACTGAATTATTTAAAATAGCAGTTGAGCAAATCATTCTAGGGATGGTTTTTTCTGAAAGTTCTTCACCGTGAGAGTGGTAAGAGCCTGGAATGGGTTGCCCAAGGAGGTGGTTGAGGCCCCGTCCCTGGAGGTGTTTAAGGCCAGGCTGGATGAGGC
>JAOXOE010000256.1:30670368-30732230 GCA_028565055.1 Phoeniculus purpureus
ACTGGCCGCTCGCCCGGACGAACAAGCCCCAGGGCGGCGGCTCCGGGCTTCCTACCTCTCGGCCGCCTTCTCCCTCCACCTGCGAAGCAGCCGGGACCTGGGGCTGCTCGAAGCCACTCGCCCCCGTCCTGCCCCTTGTCCTGTCACTGGGTGCCCCTGAGCAGACCCTGGCTCCATCCTCCTGCCACCCACCCTTCACGTACTGATCAACATCCCTGGGGTCACCCCTCAGGCTCCTTTTCTCGAAGCTAAAGAGCCCCAGCTCCCTCAGCCTCTGCTCATCAGGGTTAGGGTTAAGATGCTCCACTCTGTTCATCATCGTAAGAATCTTCTGGGTGTAACCAGTTTGTAGATGTGACCAAAAGGCTAGGCTCCAGGGGAGTTGGGTACCTGACCCTCCTCTTCAGCTTCACTTGACAGCAGTGAATATATTGTGTTGCTGAGGTGGCCACAGCCTCTCCAGTGAAGCCCTGTGCCATTGCACCGTGGCCCCAGTGCTGCACTGGGAGGGGAAGGGGCTATTCTATCGAATGGCTGGGTGCAAGGGTGTCCACCCCTAGGACAGGCTCATCGTGGCAGCTTTAACACTGCAGAGACGTGGACTTGGGACTGTTTTTGAGGGTAAAGGAGAGACACATGAAGGCTCAAAAAGAGCTGCAGGACACTGGCAGGGCTCACAGTGAACAGAGCACGAAGGACTGTTTGTGAACCTAAGATCGTAACCGTCTGCTGGATGGTGGAGAAGGAGCAGAGCAAACCAAATGCAAGTGTCTCGGGTTTTCTGTTTTAATTTGAAGGTAGGACAGCGCACGCCCGTGCTGGTTAGAAGAGTGTGGGTAGCTGCCTGGACAGGGTGCTGCTGCTCCCAGCCACAGACGAGGAATAGAGAACAAGAACTTTCTTCTGGAGGTGCCAAGTGATCACTGCAAACTCTTCTGCAGTTCTGAGGATGTAAAATAACATCCTGATCAGCCTGAACACAGACCGAAGAACTGCTGTGCTCCTGTCCCCCTGCAGCACCACCAACTGCAAACTCAGGCACCAGCCCTCCTTTAGAAGTCCGTGTTGGAAATGATGCTTAGTACTAGTGAACAACACAGCAGCCCAAACCACACGAGGCTTCCGGTTTGCTTTTGCACAACGACAATCCTTTGAGAGCTGGCGACTGTGTATTTTAGAGACGACGGAACAGCAGCAGGGGGACAGATGCTTCATCTGCAGGGAGGCTTTGGAAGATGCTGTTATCAGCATCCGGCCAGCTGAGCTTCGATATTTCCCTGTCAAACCCACCAGTGAGTGGGAGTCATTCTTTGAGACCAAGAACTCGTGTTTGTGGAGCCGGTCCCCACAAGAAAGGCTCCGGCAGGTCCCAGGAGCGCTCAGGCATGTGCAAAAGCGGAGCGGCCCAGCACACCCTCAGACAGCTGGTTTCAGCTTTCCTTGCCTCCTGCGAGTGGTCGCACAAGACAGTGCCATGTGTTCAGCCCTCTGAAACCCTCGGGCAGTTTAATGCCAAAGGAGGAGGGCTCTTCAAGGACCGTTCCCACAAGTCCCGCTGAAGTTTTGTCTGACTAGACAGCAGCCAGTTCACTTGCACCCCTGCAATCAGTGTGGACCCCCTGCAATCAGGCCCAGGCTACTGCTCGCAGAAATAAGCGACTGCAGCCCTCCTTCCAGCACTCACCTGGTCCTGCGACTGTTGGCATCGGGGGCTCCATGAATCTCGTTTACATTTCTCCACCCAGTGTCAGGACCTCTTTGCATGGCTGGGAAATGCACAAATGACCCAATGCCAGGTGTGGGGTCAGAGTCCCAGCTGGACACCAAGGGGTGAGCCCAGGTGGGTGAGCGTCACCCACCACCATGGGGGAAGCCCAGGTGGGCGAGCGTCACCCACCGCCGAGGGGTGAGCATCAGGACCCTTCAGATCTGTGAGCAGCCCTTCCCGGAGGGTCTCCCTCAGCAAGTGCTTCCGGAAACGTTCTGTCTGCTGAGCTGCAGTGCTGGGGGGCCATCAGTAGGGTCCAGGGCAGCTTTCACTTGCAGACAGGGCAGCAGGCAAAGGTTCCTTCACCATCTCACTGTGTCTGTCAGTTGGTCCTGTGCTAGCGCCTCAAAGCTTTCATCCCAGCAGCTGCATCTCGTTTCACAAAGGCCGATAAAATCAGGTGCCAGCTCAAGGTCGCAGTATGAGACGACCGAGTGGCGGCTGGTGTATGTTTTCCAGCCTTCTACCTTCCAGCTTTTGGACAAGAAAAAGAGAGGCCTTTGGGGTCTGGTGGTAATTCTGCCCCCACAGGAGCATAAACCACAACACGATGAGAAGTTCTTCCCCACCTACTGCTGTCTAGTTACAGCCTAAACGTGTAGCTATGGCAGAGCCTCAGCAGACGTGAAGCAATACAGGGACCTGGTGGTACTTGCTCACCTCTGCACCCGAGGCCTGCACCAGTGTTACGTGATGAGGAGGTTTGTCTCTAGAGCTCTGAGCAATCCTTCCCTTCATCACAGATGGCCAGAGACAGTGTCCGAGCTGCCCAGTGTCCAACCCACTGCAGCCAGGCAATCGGCAGCACCGCCACAGAGCAAAACGCGACAAACTCTACCAGGCTGCAGTGGCCGTGAGTTTGCAGACTGGGACAAACACCAGTTCCCAGTGGAACTCAAGCCAACCCTCCCTATTTTCCTCTTTGGAGTCAGTGCTCAGGGCTCTCTAGAGGCTCTGATGCAAACTGCTCCTGGCAACAGAGGTGTGTTTGGGCCGAGCTGCCAGCCCGGCTGTTTTCTGGAAGCAAGTTCTCCGCAGACAGTAAAACTCACCTGGGGTCCAGGTGCTGCAAGCACAGCCTGCAGCTCTGTTCAGCACGACAGACTGTTTGCAGCGGACAAACCTGACTGGGCTGGTCAGCCTCACTTTCAGGTCACATGCTTGCTCCTGACTCAAGTTTCTGAAGACCCCTCTGTCTAAAACGTGCAGTGCTCGGACTTCCCCAGGACATGGGTCGGTCTGTTCCCCCCGCCCCGACAAAGGCCCACACCGCGACATCAGCAGAGACATCTGCGTTACTCAGGAGGTACTTTCATCCTGGCTTTAGCCGTGAGAAAAAATACACTTCAAAACAACCGTGTCTGGTCCATAAAACCAGTGCTGCCTTGTTCTTGGGGTCCCTGCCCTGGGCTCGCGTGCTCCGCGTTGCTCACAAAGTCATCGAGCAGGCACAGGCCTATTCCTCTGCGTCCGGGGCCAGCTCTGCCCTTCTCTGAGGTCCTAGAGTGAATTAAAGTGTAACTAACGGTTGTCCTAGTGCCAGCAAGAGACCACTGCTCCTCCCTGCTTATGGAACCAAGTCCTTGCAAACCCTGCCTGCTTCACCTGGTCGTGCCCACACTTACTGAGGCCGGTGGGAAAGCTGCCCTCAGCCCGGCACCGTCTGCAGGAAGGGCTCATGCCGGGGCTTGTCTGCAGTCTCATTCAGCGTCTGAGCCCACAGAGCCAGGCTCTGAAGCACTGGAGACCTGAAATGGGGATGGTGGCGACATCAGATCACCAGTTCGAGAAATCAACGGTGCAGGTGAGGCCCCTACAAGAGAGTCGGGAGAGGGGAGAACAGGAGTGGGACACGCACGGCGTTCCCCGCGCACCGAACGCGCTGTGCTTGTGTGCCTGGGCTCCCAAGCGTGGTTGGCTGCACTGCAGCAGAAAAACCACCACTGTGTTTTGATAACATATGGACCTTTAATCTAAACAGAAACCGAGTTCAAAGTTTACCACTAAAAAAGAGTAACAAACACTTTTCAAAACGAAAACCAGGCTAGCGCACTCTCGTCGTGGTTCCTCGCACTGCCACAGCTCAGGGTCCATCACTCCTGCGGCACAGGCTCCGCCACGCAGCGTCTGCTTTTCTCAGTGAACGCTGACAACTGCAACGAACCCCTCTACTTCCAGAGCAGCTCTTGCAGGTGCCAGCTCCAGACGGGCGCTGTTCCGACAACCCAGTCACAGGTCAGACCCCTCGTTAGTTGAGCAAGCCGGGATGAAAGCTCTGCTTGCCGCAGCGTTCCTGCCTCCTCACGGCAGCTTGGAGCCAGCAGTCCGTCAGCCACGGCATCGCTCAGGCAGCTGCTTGCTCGCTGCTCAAGAGCTGCACCTTTTCCACCTGGGTCCCCTGCTCCAAAGGCACTCGCCCATGAGGTCTCGTTCCCCTCAGGCACAGCTACAACCAACCCTTGTCGGGGAGGGAGAGTGACGACAGAGAAGGTGCAAAAACATCTCAGAACTGCACTGGGTTGGCAAAGGAAAAGCCTCAGAGAGGGACCACTGCGCAGCCCCTCCTGGCAGCAGCTGCTCTGCTTCTTTCAGCTGTTCTGGCAGTGGCCCCAAGGCAAAGCAAAATGTTGGTGGGGCAGCCAGCCGTAGGGAAAGGCGGTTGAACAACCTGCTCAGCCTTCCCTGCCTGTAGTTAGGGCTGTTAAACGTCCGACCCATTTAAACCGCTTCTGCTTAGCCCAGCCCCAGAAACAGGCTGTTCGGTCTGGGCGGAACCAGACTGCAGTGGCCCTGCAGGCTGCCGTGCTCCTGGGATCGCTTTACCCTAACGCAAGCGAACCCCAGCAACGCCGGTGACGGAGGGCACCTCGGACAGGGGCACGAGGACACCCTTTTCCACAAGAACCCCAACTACAGGGTAACCGCTTTGGCTGGGTTCTCACCGCAGGGTCTCTGGAAAGCAGAACAACGATGACAAAACCAAAACGCGACAAAGTGTTGCCAGCGAGCGAAGAACCGGTCGGCTAAAGGCTGCAGAGCAAGGGGAAGAGCCACTCACGCCCTTCCCTGGGTCCGGCCAGTGCGAAGCGCCCAGCGCCGCTCGGACGAAGCCGAGAGCGCAGCAGAGCCTCCAGCAGGACCCCACCGGGGTGATGGCAGCGGCAGGCAGAACAAGGCAGACTGCTGCACCCAGCACCCAGAGCCAGGCCTCCGCGCTCCCGCCCCCAACAGCCGGCTTCTGAACCACGTGGTTTAAACGCAAACCTGTACCTCTCCAACAGGCTCAGACACCCCAAGGAAGACACGTACACTGTACGTGGCAACTTCCAGAACGAGCCCTGACATCGCACAGCCTGGGCAACACAACGAGGTCCGTTTAAATGTTTCGTCTCTACGAAGTGAATTTACATCGTTACGTACAAAGTGCAAACACTACAGGGGCCTTTTTGCTCTGCTTGAGGACACCTCCTGCGCAGCAAAGAGATCTGCCTCGAGTCAGCGAGCTGCTCCTCCTTGCTTCTTGGGAACCTGCCGAAAGACACAGAGAATTCACGCCATTAGCGAAGCCCTCGGGTACCCGGGTGCGGCCAGCGAGCTGCGCTCCAGCAGCACCTGCGCATGCTGCGGCCACGACAACGGTTCTGCGCAAACACGCCTCAGGATACGAGGCCCTCCCTGGCACCTGCACACCAAGGTACGAGCAACGTCCTTACTGTTCCTATCTGCGGTCTCTCTCAACCTGTCCCTGTCAGACACAGCTGCAGCAGCTGTCTGGGCAGGTTCCTGGCGCAGTGGCCCTGTCTGCGGTGGTCAGTGGTGTGTGAGGAGCAGCTGTTGGCCCAACTCCTAGGAACACTCTATGGTTTCCTCTGGCCAGGCTGCAGGGTGTTGCCAACAGCGTGTGCGCACGAGCGTGTGCGTCTGCTGGACAGGGGGCAAGAGAAACACCCCCGGCACCGGCCCTGGTCTGTCAGGTCCTCGACGCCCTTCAGAACCACCGCAGCTGAGACTCAGCAGCCTGGTGCACGTGTCTGCGGTCTCTTGGCAGCTGGCTCGCGCACACACGTGAAGAAACCCCCCCGGCAACGCACCTGGGCTCAGCGGAGCCGAAGGGCTGCGGCAAACGCCATGAGGACGAGCTCTGGAGTAGCTGTCTGCGAGCAGCGCAAATGTGAGCACCGCTCCTCAGCTGAGCGGCTTCCGCCCTCTGCACTCACAGCCCTGTGCTGTTCGAGTCCAGACCTGCCAAGAAGCCCTCTGCTGAGCCGAAGCAGTGGCCAGGCTGCCGTCTGTCAGCACCAAGCTTTAAAGGAACTGGTGCTGAGTCTGCAAAATTAAAAGCCCTCACCGCTGCAGGACGCCTCGGTCAGCGATCCTGCTGCTTCAGATCGGATGACAAGGAAGGGGAGGAGGCGTGACAGGCCCTAAGTGTGACACACGTGCGCCAGTGACTGCCACCACACAATTAAAATCACCCCTCTGCCAGCTGCTGGGCTCCGATGGGGTAATTGTTTTCAGGCTGCCTCGTTTGAAGTTATTTGCAGGGTGAACTCGGACAGTTACGACCACAAACATCTGTGTAAGCAAACAGGAACTGGGCACAACCCTCAAGCCGTGAGAGCACTTCACCTTCCCTCTCTGCTAAGACCCACAGCCGCGGCTGAGCCCAACACCAGACAAGTCAGAGACCGAGCAAGCGACAGACTGTGCAGCAGCGAGAGGAGGATCTGTGCTGCCTCAGCCCTCGGCTTCAGCTTTTAGCAGACCAGTCTGGCTGCCTGACGGACGGGAAGGCACTGACCACGGCCACAGTTTCGGGATTGAGCTGACCCAGGCTGAGGCCAAACTCCTGTCTTCCCAACCGCAGGATTACACGAGCGGCTCCCACACCAGGCTTCTGCCAGCGCTTCCTACAACCAAGCGCCATCCACAGACGCTCCCGTGGGCGTCAGTCACTTCTGGCTTTGAACCAACGCGGAACTGCGACACGAACGGTGTGCAGAGGCCTCTTGTGCCGGCAGACTCCACACCCTTCCTCCAGAGCCAAGCAAACGCAGCAGGGAGCTGTGACCGTGTTCCACGGAGCGCAACGCCTCAGGAGGAACGCTTCCCAGAGCGGGCGGGCACGAACGACAGAGCCTCGCCAGGCACTTCCCCTGAGCTCAGCTGAAAGCCCGAGTCCCTCACTTCAGCACAACCCTTCCCACGATTTCACGACTCTGCCTTGATGCCTCTGACGACTCTGGCTGCCTTGAGAAGCCCTGACTCTGCGAAGGACACGCTCTGGGTTTAGGCAGAAAAGCAAGGTCAGGGCTCTGCAGGACCGAGCGATGCACAAGCCCACGGTGGGTGACGCTGTCAGAGGAGCTGACCGTTTCCTTCACACAACCCTTGTGCAGACCTGACCTGCTTCAGCTCCAACACCCGTCAGCACGCTGCCGCAAATCCCAGCTCTGCAGCACCACCCGGCTCAGCCAGCAAAGGCACGCGACGGCAACAGAGCCTTTCCCTGCGCTAGGACAGTAGAAGGTGTCTTCAGTCACCACGTAATGGCTCTGTGTTTGTGTGAGACGTACCGGTGCCAAGGAGCTCGGGAAGTGCCCGACTTTGCTCACAGCACCACTTTGTGTCCCTGCTGTGACACAAGAGCGCTGGAAGAACTCAGTGGGAGCAGGAGCTCGGTGCAGGCGGAGAGCAGCGCGTGTTTAAAGCGGCACAGCAACGCAGTCGTTCCGGACTGCAGGGGACTCACAGGAGGACTCGGCTGCCCTTGTCTAGTTGTCACTAGCCTGTGTGTCACTTCACACCTCTGGCCCTAGGAGCATCCGCCTCTGCATTTATGCCCAGTCCCTCTGCACAGCAGCGGGCTGACTACTCAGCTCCTCAGAGCGAGCGTGGGCCACTCTCGTAGCTGCGGTGCTGCTGCTCCGTGATTCCTGGCCCGTCTGCAGAGCGGCGAATGGATGCGGTTTGAGGCTGCGACGAGAACTGCTAAACCCCCCAGGAGTTCAGCTCGGCAAGGCTGCAACAGAGAGTCCTCAGCACTCACCTGCCTGCCGGACGAAGTGCTCTCAGCGCTGGCTTTAGGGGCGGCTAAAGGAGAGAAGAGAAAACGTCGTGAGCACAGTTGGCAAGTTCCACGCAGCACCCTGAGAACCTGAAACCTGCTTCTGGAAAGGGACTTCTAGAGCAGGGTAACTGCGCGTCTTCCAGTGGGTGAAGTAAAACACTCAGTCTGTCACTGGGAGCACCGGTCCTTGCTCTCCCGCCCCCAACACCGGCGACGCTCGTTTCACGACGTTACACTGGTTGGACGAGAATGTTTCTCGCCAGTTAACGCAGGACCTTTGCCTAGAACAGACTGCACCTGGTCAGCGTCGAGCACTTCAAACTTCTTTAGCAGTTAATGACTTCTGCCCACGATCCCTGGCGGGAAAGAAGGACGGACAAGCAGATCGCCTGCAAAACATTCCGCTGGGGTCAGGACACTGCACAGGAGCACCTCTAGAGGCCAGAAACGCTGTTCAGATTCGACGTGTAGAACAGCAGGAGTGCCGCTGACTTCCAGTTTCTCCAGGCACCATTTCAGACGGGGATTTAAATGGGGAAAAGCAGCAGCAAACCCGGCTGAGCCACTCTGCTGACCCATTTACCCTCACAAGCAAACCTGGAAGGCTGGGGAGGAACTCACGCGTGGTCACCCACGCGCGTCAGTCAGGCTGTCCTGTGTGGAAGCGGAATGAAACCCAACTCTGAGAAGCACCGCAGCAAGTGCCACTGCGCGTGCTGAGAACAAGCAGCTCTGCGCCGCAGCTCCCTGGCTTCGCACGGCTTCGCCTGGGGCTCGCAAGCCCAGAGCGATACAGAGCCAGTCCTGTTCTAGCAGCGTAACTGCGGCTGCACTGAGGTGGCGGCTGACTGTCCGTGCAAGGGAAGGGCACTCAGAAAGGAGCCTGTAACGATCGAGCAGGAGAAACCAACCAGCCTGTCGATACTCCAGCAAGAGCTGTTCTCGCTGCCTGGAGCTCACAAGTCTGTGCTTCTAGCAAAGCAACCCAATGACCTGGTTCAGCAGTTGTGTCCAACTGGGTGTCACTAGTTTTCCACAGCAAAAGTTGTGCTTTCCCTTCCAAAACACAGATGTTTTCGTTACTGACCCCAGTTTTGGCTAGGCTCTAGTGAAAGTCTCCGGTTCTGGGGAATGTTCCTTCTCTTTCCCCTAAACCTGCCAGTTTCACAACTTTCTGTTCCTAACAGTTTGTCTCCATCTCCGAGTTTGTTTGCTGGAGAGGGCACAGAGTTCCACCCCCGCTAAGAGACCAAGGAGTGCCAGCTGCAGCCAGCCAGCAGCATCCTGTAGAGGATCTTAACACGTAAACGTCATCGTGTCCTCTAGGTTAATCCACTCGTCTGCCACAGTGTGAATGGAAAAGGAAGTTTTAGCTTCCTCACTTACGAGCCCAGAGGTAGCCACGCGCCTTCACACGCGTAGGTACCGCTCTCTCTAAACATTTACCTTCGTGTGTCTATAGTGAACGTCACCAGCTAAGCGAGACCTGCGAGGTGGACCGCTACGCCCACAAGAAGCACCAAGCAACCCTCCGAAGGGCTCTGTGTTTGCTGAGGGAGCTGCTCCTGTTCTGCCACAGAACACGTGGGGAGGACAGCGGAGACCTGTCTCGGGCAGTTTCTAGACTGGAACACAAGTGACTCAGGGGGACACGTGTTACTTCTGAGTGCATTTGCCACAGGACTTCGCTCCCTACGACGCCTCTGCTTCACCACCACGGCTCCACTCCACGTTCCCCAGACGAGCAAAGCAACTCGCCCCTGTTCCCATTCTGCAGCTCCTCATGGCGGAGGGGGTGGGGGGCTGCTCTTTACAAGCGTTTTCAAACGTATTTCTCCTTTTCAGGCATCGAGTCGCTGAACCCCGCAGAGACCACCCCGTGCCGCATTTACTGTCCCCCTTCCTAGCCACGTGGCAGCAAGGCAAGGGGGCCCGAGTGCCAGCGGCTGCCCCACCTGCCTGGCCGACGACCCCATGCTCACTGTCTCGCCAAACCACACTGCAGAAATGAGGAGCCACCAGAAAGTCCACAACGTGCTTCCTGCCCAGCAGGGATCCACAAGGCACAGAGGAGATGCTTCCCCGCACATGGGACACACCACTGTAGTGCCGCTAAACGGGCCTTTCTACGGCAGCTAATGCAGCCCCTCGGGGCTCCTCCTGTAACACATCTAGTGGTCAGGACACCCTAGCAGCATTCTGTGGAGCAAGGTGATGCTCTGCCTACGCAGAAGCAGCTCTGCCACCTGCCCCAAGCGGCAGCTGCCTCAGTCACAAGCAGGTGCATTCCTCTGCTGCAGGCGCTTGTGGCACAGACACACACACACGCGTCAGGCATCACCCCCGTGAGGAGTCTAGCGAGAAAGGCAGTTAGCAAAGGCTCTTGCTGTGGCGCATCTCTGGTTCTGCTTTACCTTCCTCTTTTGTTACTCCCAGGCAGCCCATCAGTTCTTGGATGGACAAGGACTTGTCATTGTTCACATCACAGTACTCCACAAACTTCTTCACACACTTCTTGGGCTTCGACTTCTTTCTCAGGAACCTCTTGAAAGGCTTGATCTCCTTCTTGCCTATGTCACCGCTGGAGTTTTTATCCAGCTGCTTGAAATACCAGTGCACCACTCTCTCCTCCAGAGTGTGATTTGGATCAGGCTCCGAAACCCTGCAACAGGAAACAAGACTTTAGTCTCAATTCAAACACATAAACCTCAGCTCACAGCTTCGTTTCAGAGCAGTTCAGTCACTGCCAGGTGCTTCAGTACATAAACGTCCCTGCTTCTAGCCATTGACTTCTCATAGGGAGTCCCTCCTCCTTCACTTTTTGGCCAACACAGCCTAAACTTTACCCTAAGGGCTGGAACCTGCCCCCGCAGTTCACTCTCTGAAACTGTGGGGAGCTCAGCACCACCCTCAGAAAAGCACTTTCCCCTTTCAGCCCCTGGAACAGACAACAGCCAGAAGTGTGAGAGGCGGTTCCACAGGGAGCAGACACATCATGTGCACGACGGACCCCACTGAAGCCAGTCCGCAGCCAGCACCGCCCAGCATCCGGGCTCAGTTACAGCCCACGAGGGACGGACGGAGGGACGGACGGATGGATGCTCTCAGAGGCAGAACACCTAAATGTGCTGGACTGCAGAGTGACTTCTAACACTCTGCAATCATAAACGCCCCTGCCCAGACGGGCAGCACCTGACTCACTGGCAGCCAATGCCTGGCAGCGCTGCTGCCGCCGCCTGTGTCTCTTGCAGCCAGGCAGCGTATGCATCAGGAAGGCAGCACATGGGCATCAGGTACAGCCTAGAAGCGCTGCTGCTGAGCTCTAGGCTCTGTGCTGCTGCCCAGAGTCCAGCTATCCAGTGCATCTCCTTTTAGGGGACACCGTCCACAGTGGTGAGTTTGAAGTTATCTGTCTGGGTAGGGTCTGGGAAAAACACCCTCTGTGAAGGCAGAACAAGAACTGCTTCTTAAATCCCTCTACATTTAATTCACCACTTCCAGAAGCCCTTTAAAGCCACAGAAAAGAGGACCTGACACCCACCGGCTGGAGGACAACGACGGATCAGAGACTGCATGCACCATGTCTGTGGATAGGGCATCCAAAACGCTGGTCAGGAACTCGTTCTTCTTGGCCCCAGGACAACCTACAAAAAACAGAGGGTTTTTCTTTTCTCATCCCCTTCTTTTACAAGGTTTGAGTTACGGGGGCTGCTCAGTCAGGGAGCTGGGCCTGCCTGGCCCAGCTACCCCATGCACTGCGCACAAGTACGTGACGAGCTCAGACAGGCAGCTACGCGAACAGACCACGCGAATGCACCGAACAACCTGCTTCCAGAGCCCTGCAGCTGGAGCAGTGCTCAGTGCGACCAGCCCAGGGATGCACAAAGGCCAAAGCTGACGCCCCAACAGCTGCTCTGGGGGATGCAGGACACGGATGCATGATGAGGGCAGTAGAAGTTGGAGGTGACCATGGACACTAGAGAGGACCAGGCAGAAAGTTAAGGGAGACAAGAGCGACATGGAGCCCAGCAGGGAAAAAGGCTGCTTGAGGGGTCTGGCAAACCCACACAGACACCCCGGTGGCACCGGCCTGACAGAATGTTCTTGTCCCCTACCCCGTTCTCCTCCAAGCAAAGCGTTCTCCTCCGAGACAGCCCCGGCCCTCGCACCAGCAGGATTCTGGTGGCTTTGTTTTCTGTGCCCCTGCCAAAGCCATGTGGGTACAGGGCTGCATCTCTGCACCTTCAGCTGCACTTGCAGAGGCAGAGGGGTTTTAGATCTTCCCACTGCTTCCGGCACACCCAGTGTGTGGCCGGAGCAGCTCTCCGGGGCCCAGCCAGGACGCAGCAATTCCATCACGTGGAGGCATCAGCACTGGGAAATTCAGATTTCACTCCGGTGCAGATCTTTTATCCTTTTTTAAAAACCCCAAACTGCTCCATCGCACCTTGGCCAGATAGCTGGGTGATGTGGGCACGCAGCTGAGACCGGGGGGAGAGGGGTTCAGCTCCCTGATGGAAACCAGACAGAGCAGGGGACTGAAGCCTGGCTGCCTGCTACCCCAGAGGAATTCCCTGATCTCTGACACTACAAAGTCAGGTTCAGCTCCCTGCTCTGCCTGGCTTGGATCAGGGAGCTGAACCCAGGTCCGTTCCTCTTCAGCTCTCACCATCAGACTCTTGTGTCCCACAGAAGGGTTTCTTCTGCTGTGAGCAAACTCCTCAGAAGGAAGAGTGTTAGCTGTCCCCTGCGTTCCCACATCGCAGCCTCTTCTCCAAGGGAAGAGCAAGCGCGTCAGACCGGGCAGCAAGCTCTTCACACGAGGGCTCTACCCCAGGGCGCACAGAAACCAGCCAACGCCTCCCGAGAAGCCTGGCACAGCTGCCAGCAGAGCGCTCGCGCTGCGCCAAGTGGAATCACGAGCTTGAAGGGCATCGTGGCCTTCAGCCTCTTCCTGGACCAAGGCCACTGCACTCTGTGCCCTGCAGAGCTGGATTCCCAGTAAACACGCTTTTGGCCCTGTGTGTTTTGAGGATTTCTGCCTTCCCACACAGCAGGGCACCGCTGCTTAGCAGCCCTTTGTCCTCCTGCCACCAACTGCCTTTGCCGCAGTGCCCGCTGCTTGGTGCCGGAGCTCGTTCGGTCTGCCGGACTCTGTTCGCTGTGGAGCCACGGGGAGAGGGTGGGAGCTCCACGTTAAGTTACCTCACGTTGGTTTTGGGTGACCTTTAGCTCTCCTGTTTTGTCAGGATGAACAGGGTCACTTTTCATCTCTCAAGTATCTGAGAGAGGTCACTAAAGCTGTTGTGTGTCACTGGGACAGTGACTGGAACATGCTGCCGAAGCCCATGGCAGAGTAAGTTGCCCTCCTCCGATGACAGGCAGCTATCTGCAGCCTCTACTGAAAACACCAGCGCAGAAGGTCCTCGCTCTGTCGGTCCTGCCTCAGAGCACTCTGCCTTATCTGTAAACACGGAGCAGGCACAAAGCACGGGGCAACTGGGAGGTGCCGGGGCTGTGGAATTAATCCTTCGCTGCTGGGGAAAGCAGCCCAGGGTTAGGTCTGGTTATGAACAAATTAACCCAGTCCATTCCCACTCGCCTCCGAAGCACAGGCACTACCAAGGGAAAGAGCTGAAGCTGCACCGATGAGCCAGAGAACCCGTCTGTGAGGGGAAATCTGCCTTGAGCCTGCGCAAGGGCAGCGAGCCTTTAATGTCAACGCATCTGTGGCAACCACTTTGAGAAAGGCCCCCTTGGCATCGGGGCAGAAAAGAGCCGCCGTGCGAGTGCCAGCTGAGACACGGGGCGTCCCAGGTGCCCCCCTGGCTCCGCACAGTTGAGCAGCTCCCGAAAATCACTGCAGGAGGAAACACTTCAGCACCAGGACACTCACTGCACCCCACGAGGAGCTTCCGCTCTGACAATCCGACTGAGCTGAGGAAGGGGCGCAACGTCACAGTAAGAGCCAGCGTGTCCGGCGTGCCGGAGGCGCTTCCTGCTGCCTCCGAAAGACCACATGTGACGTGGAAGAAGCCTGCCAGGGAGTCCCTTGGGCAGCAGTTCTACAGTAACTGAGCCAGAGCTCGCCGACCTGCTGTACGGGCGACTCTCCTTGGGCGGACTGCGGAGGACCAGAGCGGTGCGCATCAGCTCGCGTGCCCCCGGCCTGCCGCCCGGCGAGACTGCCAGGCAGAGCCTGCCCCAAGACACCCCACAGCCAGATCCGAACGAGAGCCGCCAACGACAACGCATTCGCCCCGGCGCTCGGCGAGGTCTCTGCGCTTCAGGCCGCGGCAGCCGAGGAGTCTGACACAACAAGGTTTCTCTGTGCGACAAACCGCACGGCCGTCGCTCCTCCACAAGAGTGCTGCTTTCCCAAACAAGCCCGGCTGGGCCAAGCCCTACTGCACTGCGACTCTCCTGTCGACAGACACATCCAGGCACAAAGCGCTACTTACGAACGCGGCACAGGCCTTGTGAACACGCGAGACACAGACGTGGGGCTCTGCTGGCCGTGGACTTTCTAGTCAAGCAGCAGGGACAAGGGAGAAAGAGCGAGCAGACAAAGGGTGACATCGGCGCTGGCCAAAGGAGGGTGGTTCCAAAGAGCTCGCGCCCGGCTGGCACCCCAGTGTTTGCAAAAACACAATGCTGCTGTGCCAATGGCAGCTGGAGCACGAACGCTGTGTGGCTGCTGTTTATGCCGTTCAGATAATTCCGACCTCTGCAGCCCAGCTGCTGCTCCAGTTAAGCAAAAGGATCCTTTGCAGAAGCAGATAGGAAGACCAGGGCTCTGCTAGATGACTGGGAAGGAAGAGAGATGTTTACTCAAAGCTCTTAATTAAGGAGGCGTCCTGGCTTGCCTCAGGGCTGCCCACAGCAAGAGACCTCCGGCAAGACACGTCAGTCACACGTCTTAGCAGCAACCTCGATGCCCATGCAAGAGCAAAGATGCCAAAACACAGTTGTAAGAGCCAGAGTTTAGAGTCTCTCTCATGCTTAATCACAATCTAACTTGTTAACGGCTCTGCCTGAGAAACCTGACAGTATGGAGAGCAGATCCACATTTCCCTGCTGTGCACGGACCCTCCACTCAGCAGCTTCATGCATGGAGTGGGCACGTGAGCGTGTCCCAGGAGCCACAGCCACTGAGCAGTGAACGTGACATCACCTAGCTCTGTCGGCCTCGCTGACGCAGCAGAGCAACCCTTCTCCCCAGAGGAACGTGTCATGCAGCCACCTCCAGGCAAACTCTGCAGGCACCAGGGTGTGCCCCTAGGAAAGGAGGGCTGGCCAGACCAGTTCATCCCCTTTCTGGCAGGGGAACAGCTCAAAACCCCTACTAGACCTCACTGACAGGAGAATATACAACGAGCTCATTCATCTCATCTCACCCTCAGCCCAGACTCATGCTTGAGTAAGGCAGCCTTACTCAGGAAGGAGTTCAACATGCCACCTCAACCCAGGGGTGTACACAGCTGCTGTCACCCCACCTCACCTCCTGCAGCTCCTCCAGAGTGTCTGAGCTGCCTTGCTGCAGAACAGGGGAGCAGAAGCAGGAGATGAGCATCCACTGCACTGTCTGGAGAGCGACACTCCAGGCGCCAGCACTGCTCCAGAGGAAGCTGATGTTTGTTAGAGACACTTGTCGCTGACACTGGCACCTCCTGACAACCTCACCATTGAGTCTCGCTTGTTTCTTCCTTCCTGTGACACACAAGGCAGCACAAATCCAACCCAAAACATCAGTGCTCTCTCTAGCGAGCTCCTGGCAGGGCTGGGCAGCTAAACACTCTGGCGCCTTCTGTAACACCAGACCCAGAACGTGTGACAGGGCGTCTGCTGTCAGCTCAGAGCAGTAAATCAGTGCAGTGTGAACTGCGGTTCCTCAGAGTCACTGAATTTGCGTAAAGCTCTCCTCAGAGCGAGCGCACGGGTACACTAGCCTCGCTAAGGCAACCACGAGCCACTGCCAGGCACGCAGGCAAACCACCGCTTGCTATGGCAATCGCAACGCTACCCGCGAGCGGTATCAGCACGATCCTGCGGCAGAAGTACAGACGCGACGAGGCTTGATCTCGGCTCTCGCTCCTAACAGAGCGACACCTCGCGGGCTCCAGACCCACCGGCCAGCACAGCCCACTGCAGCGAAGCTGGGGGACGGGGTCCTTTGTTTCTCTGAAGGAAATCAACAGTTCCGTTCAACAGCTGAGAACGCTGCTCGCCGGGCCGGCCTCAACGCAGGCTCTGCTCGCGACCCTGCCACAGGCGGGTTAGTCGAGAGGCGTAAGAGGACCTCCGTGCGCGCTCGCGCTGCAAGGCAGGGCTGCGCAGACCGCCACGGTGCAGCTCTCAGTCTGCACAAGCCAGAAGCTTCGCACGCTCCTCCCGTGCGGCGAAAGCGCCAGCGCACAGCACCCACACGAGCACTGAGAGCACTGCGCGCGGTGCCCCCCACAAACCCTGCACCTCCGCGCCTTCCTGGGGAGGAAAGGAGCCCAGAGCTGGCCTGCACGAACAGGTCAGAGCGCACCAGAGCACTCCACTGGGAACGCACTCGTGTTCTCGCAGCTCCTTCTGCGACACTGCCGATTCAGCTGGGCAGATCTCAGAGGGAGCTACCCACTGCCACCAACAAAACCCTTACGCGCGGATCGGTGCCGTCTGCGGACATCGGGGACCTGTGAGCAGCAGCACCCGCGCTGAGCCATACAGCAGCACACTTCTAGTGAAACACCCCGACTCCGCTTGCCCTCTGACGGGCCTGCGCTGTGACAACCTGCAAGCTGCACCGAGCCCAAGGACTAGCATCAGGCATTTGAAAACCGCTGCGACGGTCTCACACGCGCTGCCGTCTGTGCGAACAAGCTGTCGTTCTGCATCTCCTGGCCCAGCCCAGCAACACCTGATGCCAGAAGGGAGCTGGGCAAAAGCCAGCTGGCTGCAGCTCAGCCCGCGTGGAGCAGAGGTGCCACGCGCTGGCAGGCTGGAGCACTCTGAGGAGCTGGCAGCCACTCTCCCTGCCTCTTCAGCTGGTGGCACCTGCCCGTCCCCTGTCCAAACTTCTCTGCAACCTGCCAGGCTGCACATTTTCCAGGCACCCCCTCGTTATTCTGTGTCTGACTTCGGATTCCAGCGTGACCAACACCGCACCCTGTTTCTGCTAGGACTTCACACTGAGTGCAGCCCACACCGTGGTACAGGCAACTGTCTCAAGAGGGTCTGAGGCACCTTCACCACAAATTTCAGACTTCTCTGACTGCACAGAGCCTTCGCTCAGAGAAACAGCTGCTCAAGAGGCACTGTCTGGCGCCTTCCTCCACACTTCTCGGTCGGGCTCACCTCCAAGGCCACGCACATCACACAAATTCATTCTGGCTTCTGTCTTTTTGGTATTGGACAAGAGGAAGAGAGAAGCTGAGAGGGAACGTGGTGTTTGGTAGAGAGGAAGGGCTCTCAGCCCTCAATTCTAGAGCACCTCTGCGTCTCCCCAGGAAGGGCTTGGTGCCGTGTGCTCTAGAGCAGCCGGACGCCGGCCCACAGAAATCCCTTGGAGGACAGGCTGTCAGCCCCTGCTGAGAGCCCTGGGGCTTGTCGGCACACAGCAGGGCCAAGCAGCCAGCACGGACCGCAAACGCAGGAGGGCAGAACTCAGCACGTCAGTAGATAGAACGGGTTTTAGGGAGCTGTTAGTTATCGCTCCTCTCCCCTTCCCCCTGCCCCAGGGTCAGCGGCGCGGGCAACGCTCCAAATACTTGGGAGAGATCAAGAGGACGTTCCCGCGAACAAACGCTGGCAAAACCAAGTGCAGGAAGCAGCGCTCACCTGCACGCTTGGCTCACGGATGGGCAACCCGGCGCAGCTTCAAGAGGTTCAGTGGGGCTTTTCTGGTATCCCCTCAGAAGAGGCATCTCTGAGGGAAAACCTGCTCTCACCACTCAACGATCGTTTGGCCCCGAGTGCAAAAAACCCACCTTCAGAAACACATTTGGAGAGCCCTGGGGCAGAGACAGGGACGCAGAGGTGCTGGGTGACAACCTCCCGGGAAGGCGGCCAGGCGCCGCCCCCCGCCCGCCATCTCTCGCACTGATCAAACGTGCGGAGAAACTGGAAAACCTAACGCAACCCAAGTTTTGTTCCCACAACAGAGGGATCCAAACGATCTTATCCTGAGGTGAGCTGACAAAAGCACTACACAGCTGACATATTTTTTAGACTAATTTGAAGACAGCGGCAGATTTCCCACAGATTTAAGCAGGACTGAAGGACAGACGTGGCTTCCCTGGCCTGAGCAGCACGGAACCAGAACCAGAGGTGACCGCCTTCCAACTGCTGAGAGCCACCAGCCCCGCTGCCTCTGACAGCGCCCCGAGACACATGTTGGCGCACGCTGCTCCGAAGTCGAAGAACCCAGTCAGCAGCAAATCGACACAGCGATACCTGGCGGACACCTGGCTTTGGCACGGGGTAACGAACTGTGAACAGATGACGCCCTGGAGCGCCCAGAGCCCAAGGGGTCCGAACCACTGACCTTGGAGCTGGCGCCCTTTGTACAGATCCTTCGTTTTCGCTGGGTGGGCTCTGGCGCTGCCATCACACTTGGGTTGCTCATACCTAAAGAGCGAAGAGGGAGAGAAGGAAACCAGCCACGGTTAGCCTCATTTAGAACTGATTTTCCAATCTTGTAGTCCAAGTCAAACTTGCGCCTCCTTTCACTCAGGGAGTAGCTTGGTTTTCATTCAGGGGGCAATGCAAATTCACCGGCCTACTTTCTACCTCCTCCAAAGGCGGCAGAAAATCTTCATTCTCCCGGTGCTGGCAGCAAACGGAACCATCCCTGTCTGTTCCAAAGGCAGCTCTGCAGGGAGCGAGGAGGAACAAAACTACGGGGCATGCCGTGAGGAAACGCATTTAGCCCTGTGAGACAGACAAGCACAAAGGCGAGCCCCAACCAGAGCCAGGCCCTCTCCAACACGCCAACTCAGAGAGCCACGAACAGCGAGACGCATCCTGGCCAGTGATTCCCCTTGGGAGCCAACAGAAGCCGCTTCGCGCCTGGCAGTGTCCTCCTGGTTACTGCCTACTACAGCTCCAAAGCCACTGCTGCTTTATCCTCTTTAAGAAAGGGCTAGCTCACGTAAGCAGGGCTGAACACGGCCATCGATCAGTTCAAACACAAGCAATCCAGAAGAAGGGCAAGTGGGCTGGAACTGCTCAGAATGGGGTACGACAATGACCGCGTCTCCACCTGCCACGTGAATGTTCTGGCTGCTGTCTGCCTTCGGAGTGAAGTCACTCTGTTGGGTCCAGCTGGGGCCAAGGAACCCTGCGCTGTCTGCACTTCCAAAAGAAATGACTTTTGCACCACCACCAGCAGCGTCTTGTGTGCAGGACTGCGGCAGGAGAGCATCTGCTGCTGAATCTCTCCTTCCTTCTTGTGTCCTGTTGATGCTCTTGGTGGCTTTTCAGTTTGACAGACGCAGTTCCTGGTTAAGTTTTGCTTCTTGTTGTCCTAAAGCAGCCTGGAGCCACAGAACTCAGTGTGCAGCGCTCCAGTGGGACTCCCAGTTCTCAGCTCGCACGCTCAGCAGTGCCACACACGCACCCGCTCAGCGGCCCTGGGCTCTGTCACACCTGTACACACACTCACCTTGCTTTGAAACGCAGCGACTCCAGGCCCCCGAGCACGGCATCTACTGAGCGGCGTGCTGGAAGGCCTAATTACACTATGCTGACTGCATGGGAAAGCATGAAGTGGTGGCTGCGTCCGGGCCAGCACAGAGTGCCCCCAGGAATGCCACCACCTGACTAGTCCGGTCTCAGTTATCGAGCAACCTGGGGGGGAAAAGGAGTCTTCTGTTTCCTTTGCAGGTTAATTGATTTGCACATCACCTGATAAAGCCGCCCAGCTGCCCATCACATCTGGGCAGCTACAAGAAGGCACTGTGTTGTTTCCAAGGCCACGGGAGAGTGGCAGGCACTTTCCTCCCCATTGAATGGCAGGAATAGAAGCTGCTTTGATAGCCTGGGCCAGACTCAGACACCTGATGGATGACCACCTCAGCCAGCCAAGAGAAGAGTGAAAAGGAAATCTCTGAGCAGTCACTAATGCAGCTTCTGGCAACTAGCCTGGTCTGCGATTAACCCGATACCGGACTGAATTCCCCTTGTTCGCTCGGTTACCGCCTGGAGCCTGCACACTCCTTTTTGGCCTCCACTCTTCTACTCTCGGGCTGATGTTTGTGTTTAATCCACACACCCTTCATCACACACAAGCTGAACCTATGCAAGTGCCACGGGTGTGAGGAGTACACTTCACCCTGTAAAGCCACTGCAGAAAGACACAGAAGCCTTAGGCATTAACCCTACGCAAACTGCCACGCTAAGAACAGGTAAGCCTCAGTTTTCACGGGGGAAGAGTGGAGAAGGGACGGCATCTCCAAAGGGAGCCCTGCCAGCTCAAGAGTAACTCAGTCAAGAGACATCCAATGTCGCTCTTCTGACTTCAAAAGAGAAAGAATCCCCAGCAGCAAAGGTCTGTCTAGAGTAGACAAGGGCTTGCGAAGGCTGCTCTCCACCCCTGAGCACTCTGCTGGGAATGGTTTGTCTTACCCTGGACGGAACAGAGGCTGTCTGACCACACTGGACAGACACGCGTCCAAGGGACCTGACGGGATCTATCCTGAAGCGAGGGAGCTGGCTGAAGTCACCGTCACCCAGGCACAAGTGTACTTGAAAGGACGGAGAGACTGGAGGAGAGACAAAAGCGCTCCTGTCTTCGGGAAGGGCAAGCAGGAGCTGAGCAGCAAGCCAGTCAGCCCTTCCTCCGCTCCCGGGAAGGTCGTGAAGCAAGTTTTCCTGAAAACTGTTTGGAGATACATAAAGAGCGTGAAGGGGACTGGGGGCGGTCAGCACGGATTCGTGAAGAGCAAATCACGCTTGGCCAACCTCGCAGCCTCCTGCGACGAGACAGCTCGCTCTGTGGGAGGACCTTCAGAAGTACCTACCAGTTTCAACCACTCAGTGGTTTCATGGCAAAACGACAGTCATTCAGAAGAGCCACACGGAAATCACCGGCCCCACTGCTTGATGACTATGAGGAGATGGTCTGGGCTACAATCAAGGAGGGTGATGTAAGGCTCCACCACACTAGTGACAGGAGAGGCCAAAGAAGGATTAGCACTGAAAACAAGGAACAGGGAACAAGCCCGTGGCTGGAGAACAGAAGAGAAGGAGTGGGAGCCTCTGGAATCTCTAGGTCCCTGCACAATGCGTCAGTACTGACTTCACAGTCTCAGAACCAAACCGGGGCTGTTGTGTTCTGAGAGTCTGTGGATGTCAGGCTGCCAGAGACAGCGGAACAGCAGTAGCTTTAGTTTTTTTGCCTTAACTTTCAATGTCTCCAAAATATTTCACTTCCCAGTGAGAGAAAACAACAGCCACCAGCAGCAGAGCTCTACTCGCTAGTTCATGCACACTGAGGCATGAACTCAGCTCGGCCTTTGAGCAGCGAACGTGCTTTCCCTTACCTGGTTGATGTTCCAGGGATGGGACGTCCCGTGTCCACCAGAACACACCAGCAGTAGCCTGTGGAGGGGTGGCACTGTACTGGTTTGTACAGGCCGCCCTGGGCACACTCCGGAACGAACACGTTGTCTTTCTGGGGCTGTTTAGCTTCCTCCAGGGCCGACTGAAGTTCTTGGTCACACGACGATGCTTTTAGAGAGAAGACAAAAAGAACTGAGGCAGCTGCACGGAAAGAGCCTGCCGGTTAATCAGTTCTGGCTTTTCCTTTGTTGTCTTCAGGATCGTGTGGGAAGAGACACTGAACAGCCGTCTGGTCACGCTGTCCGCTGCTAGGAGCTTCAGCTTCCTTTCCACGAGGCTGCTCCCTAACACAGCTCCTCTCCTACACCAGACACAACCTGTGGACAACCAATCCCTTCCTCTGCCACCCCGAGCAATTCCTCATCCTCAGAACTCCACAGCCCTCAGACTACTTATCCTTTGACAAATGATTCGTGTAAAGATTAATTTAGGTGTCTATAGCCCGCCCTCTCTTTCCCGTTCTGGAACAACCACTGAGCGTTGTGCAAACTCCCCCACCCTTTGCTGGCGATCCCGGTGCCGGTAGAGCATCGTTTGCTCTGGACATGTAAGATGCACAAGGAGCGGGAACACATTTCCATCTCCACACTGATGACCTGGCCCAGATCTCCTCCAGACGTGAGACAAGCTCCTGTCTGCACATCATCCCCAACCTTCGTGTGGAGCTGTGGACCGGGGGCACAGAGCAGAGCCCCCAGGGCTGGGACCGACAGCCAGCTCACGCCAGCGGGTAAAACACCACCTGTGCTGAGGAGTTCTGCTCCCTGCCAAGCGAAGCGCGTGGCGCTGCACGGACAGTCAGCGAGACAGACGTTCACCCGAGCCGCCGCTTCTCCGAGAGCAAAGCGGCTGGAGGACAACTCCCCGGCTAAGCCAGCGAGCAGAAATGGTCGAGGAGCAGGAACGCTGAGGACTCTACGAACACACAGGTTACCGACAGCAAGACGCGACGTCACTGGAATCGCACCCGACGCACGAGTCCCTCCGGCCAGAGAAAAGTCTTTGCACGGTTAAAAGAGACTTTCTAAAGGAAAGTCAGTGGCCAATGTCTGTTAGAACATTGCTGTGGGCAGCATCTGCTCCTCTTCCAAGTCAGTCAAAGACTCGGGATGGGGACGCACCGATCTCTGCATCTCTGGCAGGACTTAACATCTTTGCTTCTCACAGCCCATCCCACAGAACGCGCTGGACACTGACTGCGTTTTCTAGTGCATCTGCAGAGGTTCTCAGCTGCAGTCTGGTCTCATCTACTCGTCCCCACGAGGTTCCAAAATGCTTCTGCAACTTTTAAGCTAAAACTGATAGGCACCAGTTCCGCAGAGACTGCTGCTGCTCTCCACCAGCTGCCTGCAAGAGTAGGTGGCGCCAACCAGCCAGACTCATGTCGCAGGAAGTCAAACACCCCCAGCCCCTGACTCAGCAGACAATCCCACCCGCACACGGGCTGGTGTCCAAACCCTGCTCCACTCCCCATGAGAGGATCCCACTGCTACCTTGACTGCAAGCGACCAAGACCTCCTGTCGTCCAGCTGCCGCACAGCTGCAACCAACTGCCTGTGGACCGTCATGAAGGGTCACCACGTCAGCAGCCACCCGTCTGCCAAGAGAATCAGCGAAAACGACAGCGACTCGGACGAAGGCTGGCGGTTTGGCCAAACAGCCTGAAAGCAGCTGCGATCTGGGACTGGAGCAGATGTGTGCCACAAGTTCCTAAAGAGAACAATGCGGAGAGAGACCTCTGCCACAACAAACGCGGGATCGGTACCGTAATTGCCAGAACGCATCAGGCTTCGTATGGAATGTGCTACGACAGGAACATTCCTGCTTTGAGGAGAAAAGCGTCGACGCTCCAGCTCCTGCTCCTCGGGGAATCTGCTTACACAGCCCCGTTTCACCGAGCTCTTCGGTGCTGCCTCACTGGAAAAACGAGGTGCTTGCCCAAGCATCCCAGTTCTGTGGGGTAGTCAAAGACTCCACGTCGCCTGCTACGTTGGGCGAGATTCCGCTGGCATCCTTGACCTCAGGTTGATAAACGTGAGGCTTCCGCCTACCCAGAGCCTTGTTCTACTCCAGGTTCACAAGCTGTAGTGACTCAGCCCTCACATCGAAGCCTTAGAGGGGGACGACACATCTCTGCAGGTTTCTATCACAAGCCTCTGGATCACCCAGTGACCACCTGCTTACCCTGAGAACTGAATTTCTGAGCACTGAAGCAAAGCTCTGGCTCACCACCAAGTTCACAAACCTGCTTTAAGTGCAGTCTGTGCAGCTGCTGCTGCCCCCTTCCTTCCCTGCTCTGATTCAAGAAGCCTTCGTGGCCAGTGAGAGAGAAGCGGCTGTATCGCTGCATCTCCGGAAAGTGAGACAGTGTCTCCAGCTGACGACAAACTCCGTGGAGCAATCTCGTGTCCTGAGTAAGAGCTGCTGGGACGCTTGCTGCCGACTGACTGCAAGGAAACAGTCTGGATCTCAGTGGATCAGGGCGACTTTGTCTGCTGGCCCTTGCAAACTGGAACGGGAACCGAGCGCAGCCCAAAGCCGCAGCCAAGCAGAGATCAGTCACGTGGCCCAGTCCTCCCCCGGTAGCAATCGCCACCTGGAGCGCGCGGCCAACACCAGATACGCTCACAGATCGGCTGCTTCCTGTTAGGCTGAACATTTGCTGGCGGACTGCAAGGAACAGGCACCGCCAACAAGCACCCAGCCTGAGTCCCAACGCTAGGTGGCCACATTACAGAACCAGCAGCCACCTGGCCCGACGTTTTGGTTGACATCAGGTTCAGATACAGAACAGCCTGAGGGTTCTCAAGGCCCAGAGCAAGCCGGCAACGTTCCTACCCGGATTTCCTCTTCCTTTTGGTGAAGACCTGTGGGAATCACACACCTGGGCTCCCTTCTGTGCACTTCCAGAGTGCTCTCAGTGTCTCTGCCTTGCGCTTCTGGAGCCTGGGCAGATGGCTGCGGCTAAAAACAAAGCTCGTGGCTTCAGTACAGCCCTGAAGACTGAGTTACGCCCTTCCCTCCACGGCACAGAGCAGGACAAACCCCAACCACACGCTCTCGTCCATCCGTGCGGTTCCACACAGAGACACGGCCACACACAAGGAGGAGGATCTGGGAACGCACCGAGCCCACCGAAGCAAAGACCCAGAATGCAGACGAGCCGTCCCCACAAAGCTTTGCCTGAAGAGAACACGGCGAGAGCCGACCTACCTGCACGCAGCGCTTCAGCTTTCACCCCGAGTGGCCAAGAACACGTCGAGTCAGGATTTCTGCAACACACGGCTGCTGGGTCTGCAGCCAAGTGAAGGGTCGGGAGCCCCCGAGAAAAATCTCTCGCTGAAGACGGGATGAATCGATACCACTTCAGCTGGAACTTTCAGAAGACCTTCTGGCTTGGGGAAGGTTCCGCACAGAGCTCTGCAAAGCTTTGCTGCTCTTGTGACTGGGAACGCTAGAACAGCGTCGCGAAGACGGACACCGCAGCACTGCGCAAGGAAGAGGGCTGCTGGCAGCGGCTAGTTGGCGCTTCGTTTGTTTAACTTCCAGCTCAACTTCTCGATTACAGAGCCGAGAGCACGATGCCAGAACTGCAACTGCTCCAAACGAATCGATCACTCACTTACAGACATTTTTGTCTCTCACCGAGCGCTCACTCTGCCGCTGCACGGATTTTAAGGGGTCAGACTAAGAGCCTGGCTTTCAGAAGAGCCAATTCCATGTTTTGCCCCTCTTACTCAGAGTGACTAGAGCAGTAGGGTGAGGTTTGTGCACTGATGATGCAAACTCAGAGAAGCCAGACCCATACGAAAGCGTCGCAGCACCTGGCTCCAGAGGTTTCAGTATCAGCATCTTCTCCTGTGTCAGTCAATGGGACACAAGCGTGAGGTCAGTGTGCGCTGGGTTGTAGTCTGAGCTACTCCCGAGATGGGTGGCAGAGCCAAAACGTCTGTCCTGCACAGCTCCATTACAGGGTGGGAGGGAGGAGAGGTCGTCATCTCTTGCTCGATTTTGGTCACTCGGCTCCCCTAGAATGGCAGAGGACCCTGCGCACAAGAGTGCCCCATCCCAGAAGGGCACATCCCAAAGCAGCCCAACGCCGGTTGTCTTACGTAAGAGGAAGCGTCAGTTCCTCTCCCTGCTAGCTACGGCTGCCTCACCCTGTCATCGCAGAGCAGCACCACAGCATCCAAACCGCGAAAATCGAGCGAACACAAAAGCCGCCTCCCGAACTGCAGCCATCTAACAACCACCACCAGCTCTTCCCCAACACAGCGACCAGCCGGCCAGTTGGCTGGAGCCAGCGAGAGGCTCTCACCAAACACAGCGGCGCAGAGCGACTGCTGCTGCTTTATGAGTCTATTGACCGGCAAACGTTGTTCCCCTGCCAGTGGAAAATTCTCCCACTTTTAAACAAATGTTTGACGTGAAACTGAAGCTGCTTCACTTTTTCCAGGGAGCTGTGAAAACAAAGATGCCTGCCAGGTGAGCCGAGGGTGTTCGAACATCTCTGCCACAGACGACAAAGCAAACTGTGCAAACCAGGGTGGGTGCCAGGCTGCGTCCTCCGGCCCTGCAACAAGGCAGCCAGCTCGCAGGAGTTCTGTCAGCCCGGGGCTTCTCCTCGCCGACACAGAGTTGTTGCTGCTCCTTGTTTGGGAAGCAGAGACACACCAGCGCCCGGGTTTGACTTGGGACACTTGACCTTAGTGCCCAAACAACTTGACTTTCAGGGGTGTACAGTGGCCCCCGTGGCTGCAGCCGGTGCCGCGCCTCTGCCATCCCCACGTGCCACGGGCACCACACAGTGTTTTCCAGCCCTCCTGCTCACCTCCCGCCTGAGGCGGCTGCACTCCACCTATGCTTCGCTTCGTTTCCCAAGTGTCAACTTGCTTTCAACCACCTTTCAGAAAGAGCCCTGGCAGCGGCCACAGAGGCCAGCAGGAGGCAGGAGGACTTGTGGCTGTTGCAGGAAACAGTCCCAGGGGCGCAGCGGTCCTTAGCAGACACCGAGATCTTGTTCTGCACCCAGGCGCCTCTGGAGGCCCTACCTGTCTGAGGGTACGGCACACAACGGTCAGCACAGTCTGCCCCTCTGGCTAGTTCACAGGCCAGCAGCACACTGAGGGGGCACTACAGGATGCTCAAGGTTTGCCCCCCGGCACCAAGCAGCAAACTGCTGTGGAAATAGGGATTTGCCCTTCTGCCACAGCGCTCCTGCCACAGCCACAGCGCCAGGTCTGTGCCATGTTCACGCCCGCTGCCTCTCTGCGTCTCAGCAGAGCGACCCCACCGCCGCGGCTCCCGGATGTGTCCCTTTCAAACCCGCTTGATTTAAAACATCCCAGCGCTTAAAACCTCTGCTAATGCTGAGAGCAAACATCCACCCTCGCGGCTACTAATGACCAACACCAGCCACTGTCTTACTGCCTTGCAACGGGGAGGCAAGAAGCAGGTGGGAAACAAGCGTGGCCATCACCGGTGGCTCACACCTCGGCTACGAGAGCTGCCTCACGCAGCAAATCCTCTGAACCGAGCCAGCAGGAGTCTGGGAAGCGCAACCTCTGCTGGGCCACCCTGCTCCCGAAGACACTGACCTCGTCCTCAGCGCGGGACCGACAAGTAACGGGGAAGGGAGGTCTGGGCGGCTCTGAACCCGCGCAAGTGCCAAGGCTATCTCAAAGTAGCTGTCGCACACTGCGCACCCCCAGAACGTCAGCCCCGAACACGCTCTGCACAGAGCTCGCAGCAGGGGAGGCGCAGGGCTCCCGCAAAGGACCGTCAGCTGCTTTGGCCAAGTTTTGTGTGCAATAAAGAGGATGAGCCAGAGCAGAGGGATCTCCAGCAACAGCATTTAACACCAGTTGTCTCAGCTCCAACCACTTTTTAATCAAGTTTAATGGAGCAGTTTATTTCTTTACATATGGCCACGGTTAAGCAGCTCAGCTTGGGTCTGGCTTTCCAAGCCACATCTTTGGCTCAGGTCTGCCTTCAAATCGTGAAAAAAAGTAAGGGCCATCTGAATTAAACACAAAAATGCAAATTCCAACCCACTTTAGCTTTTTTTTTTTTAGAAAGAAACAGGTCTCTGAAGTGCAGCTAATGCTACACCGCTGGGCTGGGCTGCCCAGGGTGGGGCTGAGTCCCCACCCCCGGATGTGTTGAAAAGTCGCTCAGATGTGGTGCTGGGGGGTCTGGTTTAGGGGTGACCTTGCCGAGTGGGGTTGGTGCTTGGACTCAATGCTCCCAGGGGTCTTTTCCAGACTGAATGACTCTGTGACACTGCAACAGTGAAACACTCCCCTGCTTCTGAAGACCCTAAGAGCCCCCATCAGGCACTGAAGCCCCAGAGCACACTTCCCGCTCCCACAAACACCCTACAGCTCACAACAGGGATCACCACAGCAAAGCTGGCCTCTAGCACACCTAAACCCATTGTGAAGTCTTGCCAGGTGATGCCAAGCAGCACAGTCAAAGACTTGCTGAACCAGGAAACTTAAGAGTTTTAAAGTGTGACTAACGAGTGACCAACAGGCCCGTGTCCCTTACAGCCCACAGCTGCTGTAAGTGGTCGGAAGAATCACCGGGGTGTTTATCATACCCCGCAAGTGACCTTCATCAATGAACTGAGCCTCGTATAACACCTCCTGACTGTGCTCTGGGAGCGGGAGCAGGGAACGGGCCTCGCCAAGTGCTGCCTCTCGGAGGGTCTGCTTGTTTCCAACAAACACCTTCCACCCTTCCAGACCTGCTCCCACCCTGTCTCCCCACACACACACATGCGTGCGCCTCAGGTCTCATTTACTCAAGAGCCTCTCTCCGGCCAACAGAGAAAATCAGCAGCACCGCTCCTGGCCAGACTGCTCAGACGAGACAGGTTCTCCGTAGTCAGCGTCTCCGGATAACAAGCAGCCCAGGCGACAGCACGGCTGACGCTCCGTCACTGACTGAGGAAGCGCTTTTACTACCCCTGATGTGAAGACAGTTCTGCTATTCTTTCTGCATGTCATACGCTGTGGGCTTCGTTTTTAATTTGGGAAGACTAAAGTTGCTTAATGGCTTGAAAACAGCACAGAAAGCAGCTCGGAGCACGGAGCTCCCAGGAGGCTGTGAAGCTGCTAATTGAATCTGCCCATCGTTATGGAGCACTGTGGGCCAAACCAATCAACCACTGGCTTAATTAACGAAGGGCGTTTAGCGGGACTTGCTTTCATCAGTCAGAAGAAACAAGCACAGGCTACGGAACAAGGAACAAGTCTGTGCTGTGCAAACCTGCTCGGGCCTTGGAGAAACACCAGTGTGGTCCCACAGCAAGTACCACCGGCTACCCGACACCTGGCACCAGAGACAGGGGCACCTTCTTTCTGCTGCTGGCCTACAAACGCTCTGGCTGCAGCCATGCTGCTTGCAGAAGGAAGGGGAGGAACTTCTGTAGTTACCAACCGGTTGCAAGGAAAAGGAGTGAAAACCCCGTGCCAGGGTCTACATGAATGAAACGCAGCCGGCAGACAAATCCAGAAGCAGGAGGTGCAGACACAAAACCTGCGTCGGTAAGAACCGGTCGGCTTGTGTCTCTGCACTTGGACGGGGCGCAGCTACTGCAGCCGCTCAGCGCCACACCTCCTTCGTCGCCTCAGCCTCTCATCCTATCCCACGCGCGCAGCGCTCCCGCAGTCAAGCGGTCCTGCACAGGACACTACCTGCTTCTGCTTGCGCTGACCTGTCCGGGCTGCAGCAGCAGCTCGACCACAAGCAGAGCCAGGGTGGGAGCACTGGTGCTCCTGGCCAGCTGCCCCAAACGTAAGCAATGCGACCACGCTGCCTCCCTGCGCCGGCTGACGCCAGATGCTTTTGCACGCGGCACCGCGTAGGCTGCTTAAGCCTCCCCAGTGGCATCCCAAGAAGTAAAACTGGCAGAGAACGCGGGCCCAGCCTCGGAGCGCCGCTCATTCAGGCAGCGGTGCTGATGCCAAGATACCTGCATCAGGACGCACACGATGACTACACCACTGGTCGCTGCTTCATATTTAGGATGCTGGCAGGGAAAGCGGGGAGAGGTGTCCTGTCAGAGCACTGACATGTGTACCGATTGCTTTGGCTCTGTTCTGTTGGCTCAGAGGAACTAAAAATCACATCCTCAAGATGGCCTCAAATGGCTTTGCGAACCTGACCGGTGAGGAACTGCAAGCACACCAACACCGTCAGGCCCCTGACCTGCGCTGGATGCAGCCTCTGTTCAGCCCGTGGGCACAGTAACGAGAATAACAGCCTGGCAGCGCGGCACCACGGCTGAGGGCACACTCAGCCCCACGCACACTCTGCTCTCCTGGACTGTCCTCTGCTCTGCTCACAGGGCTGCACCTCACAAGAGGCATCAGCTGCACCTTGCACTCCTCTGCTTCCAGACCAAACACCAGCAGCCTGTTACCCCATCCAAGCGGCTGCACTGAGAAACCGCTCAAGGGTGCCCACAATGGGGAAACCCACGTATCTGTGATGTGCTCTAGCCCCAAACTGCATCTGAGCAGTCACCAGAGCAGAGGGCAGCAGCAGCCCTGCCATTCCCAAAAGCTGTTTTACTCTCTGAAGGCCAATAAAGGGGGGAGTTTGAACAAGACCTCCTTGAACACAAGGGAGCAGGGCAACCCCTGCTTAAGTGGTGATAACAGCACAGGATTTCATAGCTCATTAGGACTACGACAGGGCTGTTAACAATTGTCCGGGTGACTGACTGCGGTGCAGAACCCGGTCTGGGAGGGAAAACATGTTTTTCATTCAGTGTTTGTTTTTCATAAGTACTGTGACTTCTAATGAGAACAAAACAAAAGCAGAGACCCACAAGTTGTTTCTTTGTGTTGGATTTCCCAGACAACCACAAAATCCAGAATCCCTACAAGTTTCTCGAGGTGTCTCCGAGTTTTTAAAGAGGAGAGACCATTATGTGGTCATGCGTGTGGTCAGCCTCAGGACCCCAGCCCCTGAGAAAGAAAGAACTGCTGCATTTTCAGAACTGCAGCCCTGATACAGCAGCACCACAGCCCATCAAGCTTGTGAATTATGAGTACTCAGACTCCTCGTTGTTCGAGTCCTCATTGTGCAAATACGACGTTTTAGCTGAAAATCAGAGACGCAAAGCATTAGGGATGGGAAGGGACCTCGGATGATCACCCAGTCCAACCCCCAGCCACAGCAGGATCCTCTAGATCCAGTCATTAGGGATTGGAAGGGCCCTCCAAAGATCACCCAGTCCCATCCCCTGCCACAGCAGGATCCCCTAGACCCAGTCATTAGGGATTGGAAGGGCCCTCCAAAGATCACCCAGTCCCATCCCCTGCCACAGCAGGATCCCCTAGATCCAGTCATTAGGGATTGGAAGGGACCTCCAAAGATCACCCAGTCCCATCCCCCTGCCACAGCAGGATCCCCTAGATCCAGAGATTAGGGATTGGAAGGGACCTCCAAAGATCATCCAAGTCCAACCCCCTGCCACAGCAGGATCCCCTCGATCCAGTCATTAGGGATTGGAGGGGCCCTCCAAAGATCACCCAGTCCAATCCCCCCACCACAGAGGATCCTCCAGATCCAGTCACACAGGAACATGGCCAGGAGGGTCTGAAACGTCTCCAGAGAAGGAGACTCCACAAGCCCCCTTGGGCAGCCCCTGCCAGGGCTCTGGCACCCTCCCTGGGCAGAAGGTCCTTCTCAAAATGATTTCCCCAAGCAGCAGTTCTTTCTTGCAGAAGGCTGCCTGTCCAGCTGCCTGCCCAATCAGTCTGGTCTATTAAGCGTCGCCCTATCTCTTCTCTGATGTCCTGTAGAGAGCCAGAAGTTAAGACTTGACATTTACTTTACAGCCTTAATCTTAAACATCGTCTTATTTGTGGTTGAACGCAGATACTTGGCCTCTGCCTTGAGCTACAGCAGGTACTAAGGAGAGCCTAGTGGAAACCAGGGGTCTGCCTCTGCAGCCCCTGCTCCGCGTCCCGTAACACACGCGTCGTCGCGCTGACGCAGCTGCGTCTGACGTGACTGCCAGGCAATGCAGAGCACACAGAAAAGCCCCTCGTGCCCAGCGCTCGCCCGGAGCAGGCTGCTGTGAGAGGAGGCAGAGAGCGGCAGCCAGGGCAGGGTGGAGCAGGGCGCCAGCCAGCAACAGCAGCGCTCAGGGCACACGAACTGATCTCCGAGCACTTTGGCGAACCTCAGTGGCACAGCCCGACTAGCACAAGCTCCCTCGAGCCAGTCACGGCCCTTGGTGTGGCTCGTCATGGAACGGCGACTCTGCCCCAGCCCCAAACCAAGACGCCGGCACGCTGCGGGAGGGGATCCACGGATGACAGCGCTCCCTGGGACCTTCACAGCCCCTGAGCGCTGGCCCTGCAGCGCAGGCTGGGCTGGCGGGGCAGCTGCTTTGCAGAACACGCGGCCAACACACGGGCCTTGGGCTCTACTCTGCTTCTCTCACAGAAGTCCCTGCAGGAGTCGAGCCTCTCTTGCTCTGCCCCAAATGGAAAACCCCAACGTTACTGATGGAGCCTCAGGAAGTTTCTGTGCAACGTGGAAACCTACTCAAGAGCTACGGAACAGGCCGGTACCACCTCAGACAGGCACTGGGCTGCACAGGAACGGCACCGCGAGCTGCCTCTCTTGCCAGGGAAGGGTTTCAGAGAGCCGCGGTTTGGCAAACAAGTGCTGCGAGGCACATTTAAACCCCTGTGCCCACAGCCTGACCCGCCAGGGGAGCTCACGCTGTCAGGAACATCCACGTCAGCGAGCTGGGGAGAAACGGACTGCAGCCACCAGGCCTCACTCACCCCACACGGCTCTCGGACCTTCCAAGGTCCATCACCAGCAGCCATTCCTGCGCAGGACATGACCCGGCCGAGCCGCACAAGTCCGTGCTTCACCCAGGACGCAGACAGGGGAGTATCTTGCCACAACTGGCCTTTGAGAGCTTTTATCAGCTCACAGATGAAGACACGAGGAGTTCTTCATCTTGCACAGTGCGGGAGAGACGGTGCTGGATACCCTTGGAGTGATGGGATAACTTTGTCACTGCTCAGATGCCACTCGCCCCCACTGGACCCGAGCTGCTCGATCCTCCTCGCTCCCACTGGACCCGAGCCGCTCACCCAAGCGAGCTCATCAGAATCAAGACAGACGTTGCCTTTAATGTCCTGATGAAGATCGGTGAAGGCTACTTTTTCTGTTCACTGCTTTAGGACCGTTGTCTGCAGGGAAGGGGCGGCATCACTTCCTGGATCACGGGCATTTTCTCCTACCTCATCACTGGGAGGATGACAGAGGGCCCAGAAGCACTTACTGCTGACCCTGCTGGACTTCTAGTTGTCTGCAACACCTGGAAGGCCTGTCTCCTAGACACCCCCTAGCCATTAGTACAACCGTGTCTAGAACTAGACTATCCTGACTGAAGAGACACCTCTGTTTCCCAGAAAGACCACGTCTCTACGTGTGGCCCAGCCCAGCGTGTTCCTGTGCACGAACACGACTGAAGCGATGGTTTTTGACAGCTGTCATTAAAACACCGACTGCTGGCCTGACCTCCTCCTTGAGCTTTATGAAGCTTATTGAGGCCTTTGTGATTGTGCAGTCTGATGTCTGCTGACCTACGGAGAGCTGTGGGCAGGTGGGGGAGTCACGTCTGCAAGCTACAGGAGAACTCGGCCAGGACTGGTGGTCATTCCCTTGCTGCAGAAAGCAACGTGAAATGACGACGAGCGGCCAGGAGAGATCCCTATCTCTTGGCATCCAACCTGACCACAGGCTGTAAAAGAGAAATTATCAAGCCTGCATCAGTCAGAGGGGCTTTTTCTCTTCTCCGCTTTTTACCCCAGCAGCGGGGGTCCAATAAACCCTGGAACATCCGGAGCATAAAGAACATCAACTGGATGTAAAGCAGACCCCTGTTATTTAATGGTTTATCCTGGGAAGATCTTCCCCCGCAGTGGGAGGAGAAGACTGGAAATGCCAGTGCTTGATCTTTATAAGGGTTTGAACCAGTAAGTAAAAATGAAACTAAGAGAAATGAAAACGCTTGTGCAAAGCACGATTCAAGACAAGCCAGCAGCCCTCAAATCAAGACTGTATGACAGCACACGAGCAGCGCGAGCAGCTCGGGGAAGTTTCATCTTCCTGGAAGCAGCTGAGCTGAGAGAAAACCGATTTTCCTTTACCAATTCAGGCCAGGCACGGCACAGCAAGGCAGAAGTTCTGCCTTCTGCTCTCCTTTAGTGCCTTTAACTCAGGTTCTCAGGGCTCGTTTAGATGCCGTTTCAGGTACTCTGGTATCAGACACCCACCCTACAAGGCAGAAGATCACAGATTCCCAGCAGGCTGTCACAGCTCCTAGCCCTGCAGACATCAGACACCAGAGGCCGGAGGAAGGCACAAGGTGCTTCCTTTCTCAGCAGCCTATTCCCATGCTCTTGGTTTTGCCAGCTACAGCTCATGGATGCAGTTGCACCACGTTTGGGCACGCAGATCTCATCTGTGAGAGCTGCTTGGGAGATGTCCTCACCAGTCAGAAGGAAGCAGCTCTCTACAGGCCTAAAATGAAAAAGCAACGGGGAAAAACACCCACTGGGTGTCCCATGCGGTTCGGGTTCTGTAATGAACAAACCACTCCGGCTATTTCCCTGTGCAGACTGACTTACCTACTCGCTTAGCCTCCATTTCCGCGTGTCCAGCGCAGGGGAGACGCCCTCACTGTGCACACACGTTCGTATTACGCTCCCAAGTCCTCACCTGCTCCTCCGCTACTGCTAAATCCTGCAAATCCGAGCAGGGAAGAGCGGCTGGAGTCCTGCACAAAACAGGGAACCCCCTGGAAAGGAAGGCAGGGAGCTTTGAAAGTGCTGTCTTCTCTCTCTTCCTTGTGTGCTGTCCTCAGTTTCCCAGGACATCTGTCTTGAGTCCCTTCTATTTTAACCGGTGTCCCATCTCAAGTCTTCACACTGTCAGACAAGCCCGAGTCCAGCCTGATTCAGAACAGTTCTACAAAACTGCTAGTCAATTGGTAATGTTGTCAACCTGATGTGGGAACCCCACAGTATTTTCTGTGAAGTGAGGCAGAGACGCGCAGCGTGGGGCCAAAACGAAACCCAGAAGGAACAGCAAATTCATCAGATACCTGCAAAGGCCCCAGGGACTGTTCCAGAGCTCGATCTCAGGCACTCTGCTATTTCAGAAACCACACGCAGACCATTTCCCAGCCCTAAAGAGCAAGTCTTCACAAAATCATCTTCCACTTAAAGAACAGCTGGACCTGAGATGCTTCCACCCGACTCCATCGCTCTAAGCGGAGCTAAGGCTACGTGACCCGATGGCTTTTGTGCCGGAAGGACTGCTCTGCCACCAAGAGCTAACAGGCTAAACCCCGCTCTGCAAAGGCCTGTTTCCCTCAAACAACAAAACCTTCTGCAGCAGGAGCCACCCCAGCAATTTCATGCCCTGTGTCTCCAAAGCCTCTCAAATGCCACCACTTTGCACTAAGTTAATTTAAGCTGATTGAATCAAATGAAAACACTGGATAACTAATATAGAGTGCAGCTCCCGGAGCCATGATTTTCCACCCTCCACCACCTCAAAGCTGACGCTGATTTCGCTGGCTAACTGTGACTGGCAGGTCGTTTGCAGAGCAGTAACAGCAAACCGCTGGAGGATGAGCGATGCATTTAGCCCAGTCATTTGTGATCCTTGACACGCTAAAACATTCCCCTGAGGAGACTAATTTCTCAAGTCCAGCCAAGTTGATTTTTAACCCTGACTTGCTGGCCATCGGGACACCTGCCAGCAAGGTGAAAACTAGAGACACAAAGCAATGCGGACTAGACCAGCCAGCTTTTACGGAGGATCGCTGGAGTCTGCCTGGAAGTTTTAGCTCTTGGTTTTTCTTTAGTGATTTTCTGCAGGTAGGATTAAACCGTAGCCTCATTTGCACCAAAGAACGTCTCTGAAAGCCCTCGTGTTAATATAGAGCAAAGGAAAAAGCAGCCCTTTATGAGTAATTCAGCCTTGTCTGTTACAAACACACCTCACCTGCAGACAGAAACTGTCCTCATTTTGCTCAGACAGATGCGCTCCCAGAGTTGCCTTAATCGATTATTCCATAGCTCATACACAAGAGAAGTTACAGCAGAGAGAGTGGTGGTCCCTGCCAGCACTCGGGGTATCCCTATAAACTAAAGCAAGGCTGGCTACAGAACTGACCTGCTTCTGCTACTCTGAGTATGGCCCCATCAGCTCTCCACAGGTCCCCTGTGCCCAATACAGCTGTGAGCAGGTGCTGCTGTTAGCAAATCCAAGACAATCGTGCTCCCAACGCTAATGTACCACAGGCTACAGATTATCAGACACTCCTAGACCAAGCTTATAGGGTCAGTTCTGAGGAGTCTCTGTACCAGAGCTAAAGCAATTCACACCAAACTGGAGATCAGCCTGTCAACAGCAGGTGTGTGACGCCGCAGAAAGCAGGTGACGCAGGCTTTCCCATTTCGTGGTAAATGACAACTGGCTTCCGACAAGCATTTGCTTTGCAGGTTTGCCCCCTAGAGCATAACCCCACAGCTGTGTCAACACCCCAGCACTGCCACTCTCCCACATTACACATGGGGCCAAACAAAACAACACACCAGTGAAAAACAAAGAGGCAGAGGACTACAAATGACGCAGAAATCCCACGTCAGAGCCACCAGTCAGACCTGAGCCAGAACCTTGAGTGGGGGCAGACCAGTTTGGGCCCAGGAAGGCCTGGCCAAAATACTGCCCTGTGAAAGAAATCCACAACACATGCGTTCCCCCAAAGCTTCACAACACAAAGCACTTACTCACTACCTTACGATAAGGTGAAAGATCAGCAGTCACTACAATGGGCTTTCACATCCACCAAGGGTTATCACAGCTTCTGCAGGAGCTCTGCAAAGCAGGGACAGGATGTTCCTCTTACCTGAGCTTTTATTGGTCTTGTTTTGTCTACTCTTTACTTGCTCAGTCCATAGCGTCGGGTAGCGAGAAGCTATGTCTAGAAAAAAGAAAGAGCAAAAGTAAATTACAGGAACAAGCTCATCAGTCAGTGTCTGGTCTCAAAGACTCCTGCATCTGAACAGGCAACAGACACGCTGGCTTCTATCAGGAGAGCCAAAGCTGTCACTCCTGCAAAGGCATCAGCATTTCCTTCCCATCCCATTCATGTAAAAGGCTGGCAGAAACACTTTCAGACTAGGATCATGTCTAACCAGAATAAAAACCACCCAGTGTGGCCCTTAAACAAGTAGTAACTTCAGAGCAGCTTCTGCGAGGGTTGCGGTGAGTGCCGAAGCAGCCACGATACGGGCTCTCATGGCACGAAGGCTGTGAGTTTCCCGCTCAGAGAGCGCTGAGCTTCCCCCTGGGCAAATGCCCCTCACAAAACACCAGCTGCAGCATTCCCAGGCAACATGCTGAAGGCACACTTTACCCTTTGGATTCCTCATGTGGCCACACGTTCTTAACCTGCACTCTAGCTCTCTGCCCTGACCCTAGTGACCGCTCAGTGTGCTCTTGTCACACTCTGTGGCTTCAGTGTCATCCCCCAACTATCATGGGAAACTCACTGCCTGTAAGTGAAGATTCTATTGTGTTTGCTGTCTTAAAACAGAAACAGATGCCTTCAATTTCTTGCAGCTGCCCCAACGCTGGGCAAACCCCAAACCCCGTCTGGCACAGTGGTGTAGGGGCCACAGTGCATCTCTGGGTACCACACCACTCTTGCCCTGTCTGTGCTCACCTTCTTCATCACCTTGCGGTTGAGTCTCCAGTGGAGGAGCCGAGGCATCATCTGTATTCAGAATGGAAAAGATTTGCAAGGAGACTACAATTATGAGAGTCAGCTAAATCAGTGTCCAAATGTGACAGACACGAAGGGTTTGCACATAGCCCCGGCCAGCGAACAAACACTTCATCACCGCCACGCACCAGGCTGCAGGATCTAACATCTACAGAGCGCGAACTGGACAAGGACATCTTAGGGCTGTGGCCATGAAATGACTGCAGGCTCCTTGCTGAGGCACGAAGTGATCGGGTTGCTGCCTGGACAGTAACTCCTGGTTTTCAGTGCTGCAGACTGACGTTTGGAGATTACAGCTGACCAGAGCAGCACTTCTAAAGAAGCTACTACCAAGCAGTACAGGCGGAGTACAAAAGCAGTCTGGAGCGGATGAGCGGCTGCAGGCAAGTCAGCAGCTCGAAAGGAAAATTTCTCTCAGCACGGCAGAATCCCGCAGTCAGCCTGATTTTTACAGGCAGGAGTCACAGATTACAGAGACAGAGTATTGCTCATGTAGTTCTTATCCTCTGGTCAGCTGTCTCCATCTGTCCACTAACAATCATCCCTGCAAGCAAAGAGGGAGGAAAATCTGCAGCAGTAACAAGACGAGGTGAACAATTCAGGTCCAGCAGAACACAGCAGCAGCGCTGGGAAAGAGAAATGCAATGTGAAAACTATTTCAGGTGCAGCAGTGCAGTGCTGTGGGAAAGAGCAGTGCCCAAAGCCTGTCTCTGCTTTGCTATGTTTTCATCATTGAAAACAACTGCAGGCACTGGGTCAAAGACCCAGCAGCCTCGCCAGTAGGTATTTTTCAGTCACGGCTGTTCTCTGTAGCATGGAGCCAACTCCACGGCCAAGGTGTCTCACAGCGAACAGCACCGTCTGTGCAAGGGTTCCATCAGCATTTACTGCAGGTTCACAACTGGATCTCGCGCCAGCAGAGTTTCCAGGCTGCTTTCTTGGCATTGTCATGGGAGCTAGAGCCACAGGTAACTGCAAAGCTTCCTCTCGCGTGTAGCTGCACCCAGGTAACAGCGAGCAGCAGCTGTAACGCCAGCACGCGCTCAGCCACAGCGGAGATGTGGCTCACACGCTGCTTCCATTCCTCTTGCTACTGGAGCGCGGAGAAGGCTCCCAACTGCTCTTTTCGGTGTCGCCATCAGAGGGTCTTTGTGCCTTTCACAAACCATGCGGAGGCTGAGCAGGCACTCCAGCCTTCTCATTTGCAGGCACCAAGGAATCACTGACTCCAGGTCAAACCAAGCGTGCTGCCCTCTAACAGCCTCCACACCGCTCCCAAACCAAAAGCAGCAGCCACAGCCACTTGTTTTCAGCGCGGTCTGTTCTGACCAAAGCACAAGGAGATGCACACAACGGCAGCGGACCTGCTCCAGTGCCTGGACAGCCTGTCACTTGCCATTGATCTGCCAGCACTGTTTGTGGTGTCCTCTGGGTGGTGGACTGAGACCATTGGTTCATTTCAGAGGCCATCGAGCATCCCCAGTTTGCTGAGGACTAAGCCACAGGCTATCACAATGTGACTCAGGAAAGCGAGACCTTCAGAGGGCACCTTACTGCAGTCACTATTACCAAGAGCCCAACCAGAGATCTGGTTGGGTGTCTAAGTTCCATTTCTCTAGTACCTTTTGGGGCGCACCAGGCCCGTTTCTGACACCCTTCATCTTCTGTTGCTGCCCGAAGTTCAGCTGTGATGATGTGACCTTGGCAATCAGCAGCCCGATCACAACCAGCCTCGTGAACGTCGTTCAAGCTGCACTTAACACAGCGAGCGGAAGTTTTATTTCCGTAGGGAAGCACCCAGAGGAACCAGACTGCAACAGGCACAGCCACTGTCTCCCTAGATAGCCCAGACTGAGAAGAACACTGAGAAGGAGAGACAGAAGACTGTCTCAGGGTAAGTCTGTGCTGTCTCTCCCGTGGAGCCCGCAGGACCGTATCTGAAGGTGTGCTGCCCACCCTCTGCAGCGGTGAGGATGCTGTGACACTGCCTGAGCCTGCTGGCTAACAACACAGGCAGCCAGCACCACTCCAGCACCCTGGTTAGTCCACAGAACATGGCAGACGAAAGACAAGCAGAGTTTCATGGCTCCTTCAGAAGCTGCTGCTGTGCCTTTTCTGGCCGAGTTGCAGAACACCTCTGACTACATGACTGTGAAGCCAAAGCACAGCTCCTAAACTCTGCCTGTTGACCCTGTTCACTACTCTGTGATGGCTTGTAAAGAGGTTGTGATTGTCTCTGACAACATGACCTTACTTAAAGCCACAGGTAGTCACCAGGTGGAATAATGGAGGGGAGAAGGAAGTTAGCAGCAGCTGAGAAGAACTGGGGAGCACCTGGGAACCAGAAGAGCAGCCCTTCCTGCTGCGGACTTCTGCTGCAGAATGAAAATGGGGCATGAGTAAAGCACAGACAGTCACCTGAGACACCAACACGTGTGATGTAAAGGAAGGCTGGATAAACTGTGTTTCATTACATTCCTTATTCCAGGACTGTGCACTCAGGGATCAGCAGCTCACCACAACTAAAGGGTTCTAGCTGAGTCTCAGACATGCAACAGTCCCTTCAGCACAAAGCTGAACCCACTGTTTGTCTGGAAAGGCACGAAGGAAGACTTTTCCTGTCCTGCATGTTATGTGCCTTTGAAGAGGTGCTGGTTCTCTCGACCTAAGAGCACAAGAGTTATTTAAGTGTGAGTGCACTACAGTGCCACAGAACCTCCTGCAAAGACAAACGTCAGTTGGATTTACAGTGATCCAGCCAACCATCAACACAGCGACCACCAGGAGTAACTTCTCTCAAATGAGTTTACACCAGTCCAGCTGACAGCAACCTTCAGGATGCTGCTTCCAGCTGATTTTCAAACTCTTACGTGTTTGCAGAGTGCAAGCTTCAGCTTCGTTTAGAGCATCAGCATCTCACCCTCTTAAATATATCAGCTATGCTGGAGTCTCAGCAGAGTCACCCTGCCAGCACGATACTCACCATGATCTGTCTCTAACAACAATGATCATCTGACCGAGAGTGCAGCCATCGGTGAATTAATCACGACACACAGCAGAGTGCTGGGTCCACAACGACCCAAGCACTGACTGCTGTAGGAGTCCAGTTCTCAAGATCTGGGGACTGCAGGATGCAGATTAGTTTGTCTTTATCAGACAGACAGAATAATCTGTCCTCCAGGGCAGGCAAACACTATGGGAAAGTATTTCCGAGCAGAGCTATGGGAAGAAAAGCTCTTCCATGCAGCACAGAGGAGCACAGTCAGTCGGGCCAAGTCTGCCAAGGCAACATCTCTGCACGTGCACACACAACACGGGACACAGGGAAGAGCACGTGTGCGGGCACACACGTCGTCCACGCAGCTACCGCACGTGCCAAACACGTATCAATACTGGACAGATACACATCGATAGTTTGACTCCACGGACAATCACCGTGCTCTGCCCCACAGCTGTCACAGCTTCTGTTTCAAGGCCAGCTGAGATATTTACCTGCTTTCCCTGCACCTTCTCGTTGCGGCAGCCTCTCACTCACTGAGCCTGCAATTGGAAAAAGGAATTAAGACAAGTACTACTGTCACTTTTGTTTTCTGAGAACTCACAACAACCCTTTTTCGTTACTGCAGCATTAAGTATCGACAAATTCTCTCCCTGCAAACGAAGGCTCAGGCTGGCTGGCAGGCAGGCAGCCGTGTGTGAGCAGCTCACTGTCTGACACCGCTTCAGGACTCCAGGGGATGTTGTTTGCTCCTCAGATGCAGGTGCAAGCGCACTGGCTCCCTACAGATTCTCTTCTCCCTCCTAGTCTCTGACGAAAGCACTGTCCAGACGGGAAGAGCTCTCAAGTTTTACAGTCGCTTGTGTTCTGACTTCAGAAGACAACAAGGCCATCTCAACTGTAAGGCAGAGAGACTGCTTCACAGCATAATAAACCATGTCTCTGTACCTCTGACATCTCCCTGGCAGAAGCCCAGAGCAGTTTAACGGGCATTTTAACACCTGCTTCTCCATTTCTCCCCATTTCCCAGGACCCTGTGACTGTGGAATTTGTGCAGCTCCCTGCAGAGCTGCAGCAGAGACGTAGAGCTGTAAAATCGTCTTTTCACATCTGGGGTTCTTCAGTGAAAGGACTGGGGGACATCCATCATTTTTAAGCAGCTTTCTCCTCAGCAGCGTCAAGGGAACGTGTTTCATTTACTCCCCTTCTAAGCACTGCTCCTGCAGCAGTCGAGATGTTTCCATGGAATGAAAGGGCATGCTGGGATTTACCGGGGGAGCTTCAGCCAAGCAAAGTGTTGGCACAGGGGTAAATGGAAAGGAGGCAAGAAAGGCCTCACTCAGGGAAGGATGTGGCACTTGAAGTGGAACTCTGTTGTATGTCAGTTGTAGAGTCCTGAGCTTGTTAATGCTGCTTGTAACTTCTGTTCTTCCCCACCTGTGTCTCTAGCAAAGAGACAGCTACTCTAAGAGCAACCAGAGCAACACAGTGAGCAAAGAACAGCTCACACAGCCACTTCAGAAAGCAGCACCACCACTGTGCAGCTAACCCGTACCAGCAGCCGGATGGATTCAGAGGATGTTTCATCCACCCAACGTTGCACTGCAAGTATGACGAAAGGAGGTGGAACTGGGAAACCAAACTAATCCTAAACTCTACTTCACATTTCCTCTATTAACCTTAAAATGCCAAGCGCTCACACCTTATCTGAGGGACCTGAAGGACTAACCCCCGAACTGAAAAGAGACACTGAAGGTTTTCATTTATAAATCAACTGTCACACATTCCACGGTGTCCCATTTCTTATGAGAAAATAATCACAGGAGTTCACGACTGACCGTCCCTGCCATCCCGACCGTCTGCACACATCCTCCCCTGAAGGGAAAAGGTGGCAAAGGTTGGTTTACTTTCGGGGAGGAGAATGTTTGGCACCTGCCAGCTGAGAAATCTGCACCAACGTCTTCAAAATCCCTTCAGCATCCTGCTTGCAGAGCACACAGAACCAGCGCAAATGACCACTCTGCTGCCAGCACCCCACCGCTCAGGGAGGTCCGCCCGCAGGCGCGAAACACAGCGAAGCGCTGCCTGCAGCAAGGCCGGCAGCGACACAGCGTCTGACAGTGACCGGGGACAGCAGTGTCAGAGACAGCAGCAACCCTGAGGCAGCAGTGAACCCAGGAGCACAGCTGCTCCGCTACAGCCGCTAGTATTTCGCCTGCAATCCCCAGGCACAGTGCTCCCGAATGAAAAGCACAGAAGGGAATCGATGGGGATCGGGAAGACGTCAGCAGTCTTTCTGGGAACAAAGCCCCGTATCCGTCAGCCTAAACAGACGGCATTTTAACACATGCTGGAAAACCAGGGAGGGGTGCAGTCACCCTTCGGGTACAAGACCAAGTTTTCACAGAATCACACGATGTTACAGGTTGGAAGGGACCTCGAAAATCATCTAAGTCCAACCCTCCTGCTGGAGCAGGGTCAGCCTACAGCACCTGGTGCACCCAGACTGTCTCCCATCCAAATACAAACTAGGCCTGACCCTGCTGAGGTAATCCAACATTCCATCTCTGTGTCTCTTGGCCTTGTCAGACCACACAACCGTCTGAGAAAAATCTCTAAGTCCCTCTCTGCTGGAAGAGGCTTCTCTGTAGGCTTGGCAGTTAGGTTAATGGTTGGACTTGACCTTAAAGGTCTTTTCCAACCTAAACAGTTCTAATGACCTCTTCAGGCTAAGCCTATCACTCACCACCACCACAACTTCCCTTAGCACTGCAAATCTGTTCCCAGACTGCTGTGGCTACTCTTCTTTCCTGAGGGACAAAGGAGTAGTGATGAGCAACAGAACACGAGAGCTCTGACACATGCAGGGGAGGACATGTGCAGAGATAACACTAAAGGGTCTCACAACAGCTGGAAAACCACTCTTCAAAGTGAGCAAAGAATTTTTCCTCAAGACTAATCAGGTACCAGGGTTAAACTCAGCTGCTCAAGAGACAACACAACACCCTGGCCAGCAAACAAGTCTTACCCGGGCACCGGGGAGTTTTGTGGGCCACAGCAGTACCACTGATGGGACGACCATTGGGAGTGACACACCAGCAGTATCCAGTGTAACTGTGGCACTGAACCTGTGAGGAACAACAGGAACCACACGCAGTTTGTCAGGCACACGTCTGCTACCCCAGCGGTCGACACGAGGGCAAAAGACTCGTCCAGTGAACTCTATCGACGAGCCCTAGGACAAAACACCATAGTGACCGACCCTCCGTCCTACACGTGATTCTTTAGCAAAGCAAAGGGGTTATTTCAAGCCAAGTGCGGAGGGTCCTTCAGAATCCAGCGGCAAGGAAAACTATCGAAAGACGTGGCTGTCTACATCTGTTTCAGAAGAATGAGGTGCAGGTGCTACGAAAACCTCACAAGAAAGCGGCTCAGGGGACACATCAGCTGGTCCTGAAGCAAGCAACCTCGAGGTTTTCCCACGCAGAGAACACACTGTTCCACCCACTGAAGGAGCAGGACAGAGCGCCTCTGCCAGCATTATTCATATCTCAAGCTGTCACAAAGGAAACTCTTGGAATTCCTCTAGAAATCCTTTGCATCGTATTTCCTGAGGGCCAACAGCACCTCTCTTATCAGGGTTAAAATGAGGACTGTCTTCTGCACAACTCTACAACTGAAACACAGTACAGAGGTGGCAGAAGGGGACCTTGGTCAGAATCAATACCAAAAGATAAGCTGCTAACAGCATCTTTTGCATTCTATGGTCTAACTGGAGTGAGTCTCGGACCACACGGTTCTGTAGAAAGTCCGCTGAGAACAGCCTTAGCACTATAGTAGGGACTCTGGTCACAAGATTTGTGGTTCAAATCTAAGATTCCAAGCATTCTAACATCAGATGAGTATTGAGGGGGCTACCAGAATGCCTCAGCTGACTCCACCTTGAGGAGCACGGACTGTATGACATGAGCAAGGGCAATGTTCAGCTCTTTGCTGGCCAACTCTGCAAAAAACCCAAACAAGAACCTGGGATGAAGCATGAGTTTTCCTTTCATTTTTGACATCGCTGTTGCCACACATCACATTCCCTTTTCAAACGACACTTCTACTGGTTACACCTATCTCTTCTTCATCCTCTGCAGACACAAACATTCCACCTTCCCCATCACGCAAGACACCAAACGGAAAGCGTTCAACCTGGCTGTAGGTGCCGTCATCACTGCACTCCGGGATGAACACTTGCTGGAACTCCTTGCGAGCCTGCTCCTGGGTGTACTTCCTCTCAGCCACACATCTGGACACATCTGGAGAAAGGGAGAAGACAGGTCAGTTGGATGATGCAGTGTGAGCAAAGGGGCGGTAGTCTCAATGAAGACAAGTAAAGAAGGCTCTGACACCTTTGCACGGAGCATGAGATTCATCATCAGTGAGAAGATGCAGTCACTCCCAGTATTTTAAGGAAAGACATTCAATGGCAGACAAATTCTGGACAACAATCCAGAACTGGGAAATGCGATGGAGAGATGCCCGAAGAGATGACCTTGAGGCTGCCAGAGGGCCTAAGTCCAAACAGGGCTTCTCCTGCCAGTTTAACACAATACATAAGCTGCCAGATTGTGCCCCACAATATTCTCGCAGGCAGCACCAGCCTTCTAGTGCTGCAGGAAAGACAAAGTAGGCAGAAGCAGTAGAGCTGCCTTGTACTTCCTTCTGCAGCTTTACCCACCGTTTACTGCAGACAGGGAGTCATCTCAGACACAACCCCAGGAGGACCTTCGAAGCTGGTAACACACAAAGCAGTATGGAAGCTTGGTGCAACCCCAGGTGGCCTTCACACAGGATGAACTCATGGCTGGTCATCTCCACTGTGCTCTGCGAAGCTCACCTGGTAATACTGGCATGGAAAACCCCCTTCAAGTCCCACGCAATCTGGGGCAGAAGTGCAGCACTGTGAGGGCAGAAACTGCTCCTCAGCATCTGCACACTGAAAACACATTTGGAGTCCCTTAACGCTAAGCTTCTAACTGACTTCTGTTCTGGTCCTGGGTCTGTGTGCACCAATTCACTCTGCTCACAGGAGTGTCAGGACAGAGCTCATGGGGGCAAAACGCCCCAAATTCAAGTTGTTTCGTTTGTAATGGTTTGGTGTGAACAGCAGCAATGGAATGCTTTTGTTTCAGGAGAGACGTTCACAGAGATGCAGCACTAACAAAACTGGACAGAAAAGTTCAACCACGCAGACACACGAGAACAACAAGGAACTGAGAGTCGGGACTAACTTGTACTGTGGAACTTCAGTAAGTTCTTCATCGGGGGAAGTTCCAGCCAGTGGACTGTGCAGCTCAGGGAAAGTCAGTTAAGGTTTGCAGTGCCAAAGTTTTCCATAAAAAAAGAAGAAAAACCCCGATTTTAAGCAATCCTCGGTGTTGTGAGCATTCCTCTGAGCACGGCGGGACTGCACAGCGCTTAGCAACATGTGGTTTCAATGGAGCTGGTGCTTCAGCTGAAAATAAATCACCCCTGCGCTGCAGCTCCGTCCTCGTTTTTTCAATGACACGTGGTTTAGATGTCTGAAAGGAAAAGTTATATAAATTCCATCGCAGAGGCTCTGGTGCAGCACCAGCAGGGCTGCAAATTATCTCCAATATTTGAACTATCATAGAATCAGGCCAAGGGGAAAAAGAATCTCTCCAACACTATCAGCCACTTGCTTCTAAATAACCTGGTGCTCTAAAGGCCTCCGACAAGTGGATGATCCAGTGTGACTGACTACCAACAACTAGCACTGCTCACAAAACACAGAACTCAGAATCTCAGCCCTACTGTGCATGAAATCGTTGGAGAGCTGTTGGGCATCACTGGGCTTCAGCGCACCAAAACAATCCTGCGGGGAAGATCTCCTACCAGGTTACACATCTGAAACCGCACAGTCAAATACTGTTCCCTGGTCTGTTTTCTCATTCCACCAGGCTCCTACCACAAAGGAATAACTTTGACACAGAGCAGGGATCCAAACCTGGACAGAAGAGAAGTAACAGGGCAGCCAAGAAGAGAAAGACGCCACGTGAAAACATCCCTACTCTGAATACTAATGAAATTATTAATTCAGAGAAGCGAAACTCCTTCCAAAGAAACCACCACTGGAGTGACAACAAAGGAGCTACAGAATTTGCTGTAACAAGTTTGTACGGTTACACCACCCCATAGCTGCCACTGTGTATCCGCTGCAACGGCTCTGAGATCTACTGCACGATTTCCTACACACTGTCCGAAAGAACACAAGACTTCAGGAGACCCAAGAGCTAGACACCTGTGTGAAACAACAGCTGACCAGGGATGACAAAAATAACTCTCAGAATCGTAGAACCACCCTGACGGGAAAGGACTTTCCAGGATCATCAAGCCCAGCCCTCAGCCCAACAGCTCCCCAAGCCCTACACCATGACCTCAAGTGCTCGAGCTACTCGGTTCTTAAACATGTCCAGGGATGGGGACTCCAGCACCTCCTTGGGCTGCCTGTTCCAGTGTTCAGGAGAGAACTTCTTCCTGAGATCCAGTCTAAACCTCCCCTGACACAACTTGAGGCCATCACTTTCCAGAAGGAAGACTGAAACATGAGCTCACATCAAAATACCAGACAAGAGACAAGAGTGCCTTGCGGGTCATAAGAGGCAGAAGTCAGTGATGTGACCTTCCACGTGGCCATTCCTCACGCTCACTCTGCAAAGCCAAACCTGGGACTCACTGTGCAAACCCTGTGAGTGCACCCTGACAGTTCCTGTCTATGGGCACCTCTGCCCAAGTGAAACTAAAGATGACTCATGTGAGAATCAAGTTAGGATGATGACTCCAGGGTTATGTGGCCTGCCTGGAGGAGGCTTATAGGAATATTGGCATCTAAGGAGATACCAGTGAAGCCTTTCAAGGACAGACACAACCCTCCCCTTCAGGAGTAGTTCAGGTCAGGATAAGGCCAAGAATGAAAGGTGGTGGGATGGACTTACCTGGTACCTCTGTGCTGACTGACAACACACAGCTTTGACTCGGATCACTGTGAACCCTGACCAAAACAGGCTAAACAATTTCGGCTGAATGGTGTCACATCGGTGACAAACAACCCGAGAGGAGAGGAAAGTCCAAGCCTGCAAGGTGTTGGAAGGACACAAAGCGCTGAGCAGTGCTGTGACTGAAATGGGCCAGCCTGGCTTCACTGCTGTTGTATCGGGTTTCTACTTCCAAAAGAAAATAAAGCTTTTTTGTTAAGAAATCTGTTTTTGTTTAAACCTTTGGAACCATCCAGCAGAAAAATAAAGGTCTTGAAACTGTTACTGGGTTCTGACCAGAGTTCCTACCATCCTTTATTTGTCTCCCTAGCTCAGGGTTTAGCAAGCAGTCCATTAGGCTCAATCCAGAACCTGGTGTGGGAGCTGATGGGAAGCCCATGTGGTTCTGAGACCTGCGAGAGTCTGGCTGCGATGGAACCTCATTTGCACGTGGGAACGTTTAATTTGCAGATGACTGCCCAGCTGTCCTTGGAGTTAAGTCAGCGACTGGCTTCATCCTCTGAATTGCAGGTAAGTGGGCTTTTGCATCACAGAAACTCACCAGGAGAAGTCGCTCTCCTAGCACAGAAATCAGACACAAAAGCACCCGAGTTGGCATTAAATCAGCTCTCATGCACTGCAGCAGCTGTCAAACCGGGCAAGTGCTGGGCTCAATGCACTCTAGCACAGCACCTCTGTGAGGCAGCACCAGCACTGCAGTGGCAGTAGCAGCAGGCACCCAAACAGCGAGGTTCAAGGCGACACTTCTTGGAGTGTAAAGCTGAAAACAAAACAGGATGCATGGGAGCGGCCAGGAACACCCAGAACTGAGGAGACTACCTGCTGTTCAAGCAAGTCTGTCTGAATTGCACTGGTGACAATGCTGGCTTCCAGAGGAGACCAGTGTCCAGAAGGGTCAGGGGAAGGCAAAGCCATCTCAAACCTGCACTGCGCTCCTGTGTGCAACAGGGAAGACTTTCACCGGTGCGGTGAAACGGCACCAGTACCCTGGCGCGTGATCCAGAACCAGGCTGTCACAGGCGACGTCTGCAAGCACAGAACTGGCCAAGATGCTGCTGAAGTCCGCAGAGAGTGGCAGCGCCCAAGGAATTCTAGAAACAAGACCAGCCTCACGAACAGCACAGGGCGGACTGGAACTGAACTGCTCAACTCGTTACGTGCCTCATTTCCAACAGGCCAGCGCTGAACACACTGAGCTTCAGGGGAAGAAAAAACATTCATCAGCTTAACTGGCCGGCTAATCCTCGAATAACACATCAGCCAGAGAGAAGTTTATTGCTGCAGTGCAGGAGTTTATCTTAAGAACAACGACACAAACTCATCGAGGGTGTAAACACCATCTCTGCGGTGACATTTAATACAACAGAACGTACATCAACCTGGGGGCTCCACAGGAGATCTAACCCAGATTCTCTCGTGGACAAGTAAACAGCTGCCTGAGAGAACAGATAAGTCTCCTGCAGAAGGTTTTGATTTAGTTCTTCCGTTACTGTTGGTTTGTTTCATGTTTTAGTGAGAATAAAACGACCTTCCCCAGTCCCAACACTCTGAGCAGATTTGCTGGCTATCAGAGAAACTACTCCGTGTGACAGGGGCTCGCTGTGTATTTGTGCAGCAAATTCACTTGACAGTTCGTTTAGTTCTTTGCTTATAGATGGAACATCCTGCCAAAGAGATCAGAAACATTCACCTCCTTGTTGAAACTATTTATGAAGTGGGTAACCTCAACCGTTTGAAGAACACGTTCCCTTAAGGGCTTTCCACAGACCCTCAGCTGTTCCTGCACTAAAGGAAAAGCTCTTCTGAAGCCACACGGCTGCGAACATGAGCACCCAGCCCAGACACACAGAACCCAAACCCCCCTCCTGCCTTTCTGTAGGCTTCCCCTATTTCATCTCCACTACACCTCAACAGTTACCTGCACCTACCCTTGCAAAAAGAAACACACAGTGCAAGGAGCTGTTTAAACGCACCTCAGCACACCACTGAACTGTTCTATCAATGAACCAGATTGTTTTCTCCTGCCCTGTTTCCTTCTCACCGCTATACAGCCCTTTGCCAGTTGGCAAGGACAGGGTGAAAGGCAAATGGTCTTAACCTATAGGTAACTCGGTGCAACCGTGAGCCCTTCCAAGCACAAAACGCCACTTTGCCTGGCATCAAGCACTCAGAACATGAAGACTCCGATGACCGACCAAGGTCCACATATATCCCGCAGAACTGATCATTGCTACCAACAAGGCACAGGAAGAGCTGCAGACTGCAGCGACAGGGAACAGACAGTTATAGATGCTCAGCATTTCAGAGGTGCAGAGACTATCAGCCTCTGGGGTCGGGAAGGATGTCAGCACAGCCGCTCAGCCTGAGACAGCCATAAAACGCCGGCAGGCTGCTTTGTGACAAGAGCTGGCTGGCTCCTCCACTGCTTGTTTTTATGGCTCTATTCTGGATTCAGACAAAACAGCAGAGCAATCTTAGCTCAAACTCCTCTCTGTTGGCACGTGACAGAGGCAGCAGCATGGGGTTTCTCTGCTGTTTTCTTTCTTCCTTTAACATTTTGAAACCACCCAGCAACTCCGATAGCTGAGCTGCAAGATAAAACGAGGAATGCTGAGCTGGATTCCTTCTTGGCACAATCATATTTCTCTCGGTCTGCAAACGACCACATTTGGAGAGACGCAGTCCGACTAGAACTGGATCAACTACGTGCAAGAAAAGCTGGCGCTGCGCAGTGTTCTGATCTGCCACAGACCAAAGGCCAGACCAGCCTTTCCCACCAGACCAGACACTTGATAAGCAGTTTGGAGGAGTCCAATATGGGCCCATTTCTAACTCTAGCACTGGGTATGCGAGGTTTGCACCTCTTCACAGTTTCTAGCCCTCAGTGCATCAGTTCTGCTTTAGCACCAGTAGCTCCCACTTCACTTGCTTCATGATTCTTTAAGATTTACGCTAAACCTGCACATTTTCTGTGCCCAGAACATTCCTGTGTGACTTGTTCCTGTGCAGCTCGGCAAGTTCTGCTTGGAGAAACATTGTCAGGAAAAACAGTCTTTTCAAAAGAGATTAATTCCAACTGCAGTGAACTGCAGACGCCGTCAGCATCCCTCGCTCTGTGCTCCACGTACCAGGGGACACATTCAAAAGAACAAAGGATACGCCACAGAAAGCATCCCAAATATGATCAGGGCTGCATGCACCCCCATTGAACACCTACTAGAAAGTACAACCAGAAGCCAATTCCACTTGCCTTCAGAGACCACAGAAGGCCCGATTCTTCTGTGTGAGACCAAGATGCTGAATACATTAATCCTTTCACTAGAGAGCCCCATTACCAGTGAACCAGAAGGTTTACCGCAAAAACACCCCAGACACCACTTCTCAACACATCCCCATTTCATTATACTGTTCCCAGACACAAAACCCTCTGCATCCCTTATTTTTTCATCTCTTATGAGGGGAAAAAAAAAAAGTGAAGAGAAGCAGGAGGGGTGAGGGAAGGTGAGAACAGTTTTGCTTTCAATCTGCAGACTGTGCAGCTCTCAGTGTTCATTTGGGGTTCTCTTGTAGACTGACCCCTCAGTCCAGCTCCACTTTCAGTCATTTTAGCCAGATTAACTTCCTGCATCTTTCTCTCTTCCAGCAAAACATCTCAGGAGGACCTCTGGCCTTTCAGGCAGCGGGTGGACTGGCCAGGCCAATGTCCCTGCCACCCACACTGACCTAAGGGACAGGCTCTGGTGCTGTGAGCACAGTCTCTAGGAACTACCGCAGGGCTGTTGAAGTGGTTAAAGGACTCTAGTATCTCTCTCAAGGGGAAAGGCTGAGAGACCTGTCTGTTTAGACTGGAGAAGACTGAGGTGGGACCTTATCAATGATTATAAAAGGGCAGGTGTGAAGAGGATGCAGCCAGACTCAGGTGGCAGGACAAGAGGCAGCAGGCACCAACTGAAACACAGAAAGCTCCATTTGAACATGAGCAGAGTGTTCTTCGCTGTGAGAGTGACAGAGCGCTGGAAGAGGCTGCCCAGAGAAGGTGTGGAGCCTCCTTCTCTGGAGGTACTCAAAACCCAACTGCACATGTTGCTGTGCTACCTGCTCTGGGTGACCCTGCTTTAGGAGGGGGGTTAGAATAGATGATTGTCAGAGGTTCCTATGACCCCCATCACTCTGTGATGCAGGACAGTTACTGCCCAGAGGCTCCCCTTTTCCTTCACCAAGGGGAAACCCAGATCAGCAAAGGCAGAAATGTACATTAACTCCTAACACCTCAAACCACCCCATCACACCCTTCATTCCTTACCTCATTGCATTAATAATTCAGATGAGTGGCACCTGTCATCAGGCTGAAAGTCCCATTCTAATAAAGCGAGCACCAGGCGTTTCTGCTGTTAAAGTCAAGAGCAGAGAGTAGAACACCTCTTTAAGGGAAAACTCCGCTCAGATTTTGATGTCTTTACATAAGTTGTGGGAACGAAGATAGTACCTTCTGTTGTGTCTATAACAGCCCATAAAAGCTGGACAGTTTTAAACAACCAGCCCCTTCAAGACACCATAAATGAATTAATCTAAACACGAGCTATCTAGAGTTTCCCGTGGAGAAAGGGGATCTGCACAGTTACAGAACAACAATGGCACCACTGTGTGCCGTGGCTGCCCCTGGGTGCTCGCAAAGCGGCAAGGCCCTGCTGGGGCCACGTCTGCAAACACACAATATCCCTTCTGAGCGTCTGCCAGACTCAGTGCCAAGCTGCTCAAGACTTAAATATCACCCTGTGTAAAGATCCCTGCACTGCCATTAGAGCACGGCCCATGCAGACAGGGCTCAAGTCCAGCTTAACAGGTACCTGTAAATCCAGGCTGCTGCTACACGCTGATGGTGACGTAGGAGAAGTGATGCCACGTGGCTGTGGAGACACCACCGTGTCTGCCATCTGAAGTGGAACAATCACTGTCTGGCCGGCTCTGCTAAAACAACCCTCTATTTGTCAGTCCAGCACCACCTGCAATAACCAATTTCAGCACTGAAAAGCAACAGGTACACAACCGGTCTGAACCCGAGGACATCCTCAGCCCCCCCTTTCAGAAGAGGGTCTGATGGAACTATCTGACGCAGCTAACCTGAAGCTGTAGCCAGGCAAACAAGTTGGGATTTTTCTCCTATAAAACCTGTTTGTACAGCTTGAACTACTCCTGATGACAGCAGCCACAGGCAGGGACGAAGACACCGATCACTTCTAAATCTAAGACCACTGGCCTGTTGTGGGATGCCGGTCAAGCACATCACTGCCAGTCACACCTGTGCTGCCAACCAAAGGAACAACACGTAAACGTCAGAGCGATGTCTGCGTCGATTCACCTGGAAGAGCGAGAGCGTCTGACTGCGGCAGGTGTGACGTACGCGAGCTGCTGTCCGCCTACGGCGCTAACTCCAGGTCTACAGTCGTAGCGACACGCTGTTCATTCACAAACAAACAGCCAACGAGCACTTTTCCAAGCCGCAGTTGTCGGCTGCAGAACAGTTTGCCATCCAGTCAGGCAACCCGGCGCGTCTCTATGGAGGAGAACGCAGCGCAGACGGGATTGTCAGGGTGGTGAGAAAGGAAGGAAACAAGAAGGAAAGGCACCGTGTTTCCAGAGGTGCACAGGGCTGTGTGGCACAGCACGAACAAAGCGTGCAGCGCTTCTCTGTGCCGTTCACGGGGCCAGGCAGCTGCGCTAGGTTATCCTTGTCCACAGCAGTGAACACATCCATCAGCCTACACGGTGCCTCGCTATGGGCAGGCAGAGAGCGAGCACAGTGTTTCCTCCAGGCAGGTGAGACAAAATGGCTCTTGGAAGCAAGCTTGGTGCTTCGGAGGTTGGCTAGAGCTGACGGAGAGAGATAATGTGGAAAACTGCCTCCTAGAAGGTGAATCCGTGTGGTCCCTGGGGCCTTCTCCCCCTCCTTCTCCTCCCCACCCTCTCTTTTGGCCAGAGAGAGGGGGAAAGTAAATCTTTCTGAAATGTGAGACGAGCAGTTGTCATAAAGAAGAGCACTGCACTGGGAATTACCCTGCAGCTCAGTCAGGAACAGGCAGCAGCACCAGGCTACTCTGGCAGCGAAAGGATTTAACTCTGAGTACTCCCTAGGAATTGAAACCAAAGTGTGACATTCGCAGCTCACACCGATTCTCCCGAGACCAAAGGTGAAAGTGGGTAAGAGGGAGGCAGAGATGTAGGTGGGAGAGACCTGTGAGAGCTCTCAGCATTACAGACCTTTCGTTTCCTACCCCTTACCCTTCCAGCTAAATTATTTCACTTAAACACGAGATTAGATTTGATCCAAGCTGACCACTAGCTCAAACTAAGACTGCAGCAGACAAGAAACCTTGGGAGATAGCAATCTGAAGAGTTGACCTAAGCCTGCCAGTGAACAGTCCTTCAGAACAAGGACATGACCTTAACTTCCTTCACAGTGACTTCTTACAGTGTCCGCGGGAGGGAAAGGTCATGTTTTCGCAGATGGATAAAGGTTCTCTGTGTGCAGCACACTGTTGTCTTTATGTATAGAGACCCTCTGCACGACCAGTAGGATGGATTTCCACCTCCTTCCTTCTAGAAAACTCCTCAAGCGCAGCACTCTGGTCTTCAACACACAGGCAGTTTCAGAAAGGATTTAGAGTCTCCTGCCATTCATTACGGTCAAGAGAAACTTGGCTTTGCTTACCTTTGCAGTTGCCCCGGTAGGCTATTTCCAGCTGAGGGTCTTTGCACTTTGCTCGTTGAAATTCACACCGGGACAGAAAAGTTCTTCCGTCAGAGGCACAGAGCGATTTCTGAGGGGAGCCTGCGCAGTCCAGACTGCATTCCTTGTCTTTGTCTTGGTCCACTCTCAAAAACTAGAAGAAATAAATTCATGCTCCAGGAATGTTATTCCCATGTGAAAACTGCTCTGACCCCCTTCCCCGACAAGCAGGTATTGCCCAAAGCTGAAAAGAAAGCTCTGTCTTTCTATCCTGTGAAACACTAGGTGATCCACCACAGACGGGGTTATCCAGCTGCTGCTTTGGAGCAGCAGTGACCGCGACAGCGACCGCGTGCAACAGGCACTGCATCCATCACCACTACTGGGAAGTCTCTGAGCCTTCTCCAACTCCATGAAGCAAAACCAGCAGCCTGGAAGTGGAGATGGCAGAAACACTCATCCAAACAAACATGAAGCAGCAGTGGAGGCTCATCTGTTCTATCAGCTGCTCCTTAACTAGTCTACAACAGCAACTGAAAATCACACCCTTTGCCTACCACACGGCCTCAGCGCAAGAGGTCCGAGAAGGAAACGAGTGAGGTAGGAGAGCCTCGTGAAACACAACAGAACTTGCTCTTGGAACGCTCGCATCCAAAGCCTGAGGAATTCCAATGAAACAGAAACATCAGGTATCTTTTACATAAATCTGTGTTTGCAATCTGTTTGCCTACAAAAATACATCTGAAGATTGAAGGGGGAAACAGCTGGATCCTCACCAGAATTTTTACGTGAGAAGGTCCCTTTGCTGATGGTTTGAGCAATTCTTCATTTTTAGCATTAATTAGCCTCAGAAGCAAGTTACAGACGAACCTCAAACCTTTCTTCCTGCAGTTTAGCTACACAGCTCCAAAAACGATGGGCTGGTTCCAACTGTTTTGCAGACCCTTCTTGCTGACAGAAATCAACAACCTACTGAACTGAGTGGGAAGGGACTAAAGCTGCAGTAATCTCCCTCAACCTGCAAAACGAGCAGCAGTGAAGACAGGCTGCCACGTCTCTGAGCAACCTCCAGCTCGGGTCTGCAGGGCCCGTCCAGGTACCCTGATGAGCTGCAGCACAGGGAGCTCGGTGAGGTCCCCCAAGGCTTGCCTGGGAGGCACCTGCTGGACTCAGCTCAGGCCCAGCTAGAACTGTGAAAAGGACTTTTTAAACGAGAAAAGGTTCTACACAAGGCCTCTGACAGAACAGCTGGAGTTGGACAACTCCTCTGCCTCAGCCTTGCCCTGAGGATTTGGTGATGGGGAGCCAAGTGATCTACCTCTCCCTATTTTGTGAGGCAGGACCTGAGTGCAGCCTGCCTCTGGGTGTAGGACTGCCCCCTCTAACAGCTGGGTACCATGCGACCCCGAACTGGTCCTCGGCAACAGCCCTGTTGAGCAGATAATGCCTTTTCAAAAGCACAGGAAGGCTCCGTGACCCACAGAAAATCTTGCGGTAGAGATCAGGAAACCGAACGCAGGCAGTAGGAAAGAAAAATCACACGCAGCAGCAGCCCAGCCTCTGCCCCTTCTGCGTCCCAGGCTTTTGTCATCTCTCCCATTCTGAGCAGTCACAGAGCAAGGACGGGAGTTGTCTGAGCACACTGGCACACCCGCGCCACACAGCAGGCAGAAAACCCCCTTCCTTAATCGCCTGAGGAGTGACATCCACTCCCTTGGGAGCGTGACTGTTCAGAGATGAAGCTGCACTCTAAAGGGCATTTACCCAAAGAGTCCCATTTCAGTGTTTTATTATTCCAAAGCCTTAGAGAAGATTGGGGTAAATTACGGGTTCAAGGGTCTTCAAGCAACCTGGAAAAGCAGAGGCTGAAGCCATACCCGGGAGACAAAACCACTTGAATAGCTTGTTGGTCAGCCAAACGTTTGCTCCCTGGAGAGCTGGGGTTGTACATTTAAACGATCTCCACCAGCCCCGTGTGACTGAGGGGTTTAAGAGCAGGAAGGACAAAGAGGCAAGAACTGCAAGGAAGGGCAAAAGAGAGAGACTAGCAAATGTGCTTAGAAAAACCAGAAAGAGACAAAGTGCACGACTGGCACTTGGAAAACACTCCCCTGCCACCTTTCCTGCAGCAGCATAAGGGGAAACAAGCCCAGGCGAGTGCTGCCTGCCCTGCCTTTGGGCAGCTAAAGGAATCCATGAACAGAGCAGAACTAACTGGAATGCTGGCGCAGGCTGAAGCTGCAGGGTTTCCATGGTTCTTGCTATGTGCAGGCCGGTGGCACAGAGCTGGGATCACACTGATGCATGTCTTGGAGCTAAACTTTCCTATGGAAATACTCCCTTGGATTAAAAGCAGAACAGGGAGAAAGCTGGTTCTAGGTGGGCCAGGGACTCACCCCAAATCCTGGCTCATCTGCTTCTCTCTTCCACATCATTAACAAACAAATCTGCTGTTACACTGATGGGATTCACCGAGAGACAACTTAAGAGCAGCACTCCTGTTGGATGTCAGCAGCATCTCAGCCAACAGCAGCCGACCTACTGGAGGTAGAACTGTTTGAACAGTCAGCAAGAAAGGGCCAATTACAGCTAAACCTTGTTAAAAAGAGAACACAGAGGGGTTCCTGCCCCTAACACAGCAACCAGCCCAGCCAAGTGCCAGAAAACTGTTTCCAACTACAAATCTGACTTTGTGCTGCAGGTTACCAAACACAACCCCTCAACTGGAGTTGCCTCAACTTCTCTTCCGCATCACATTTCAAGATCATTAAAAAGTGGTTACAGCCTCCACTGCCTTGCAGCCTTTCCAGAGTGTTTTAGATACAGACTTGCTTTATAAAGATCTAACTGACAACATCAAACACCGAGGGGTCTACTCTTCCATCCTAGGCACTGCTTTGACTCCCTCACAGTACTCCTGAGAGCAACACACGCATTTTGTTTGGCCCTAGTGTAAATTCTCCTACTACAGGTGAAGACACAGAAGCTGCTTCTGTTCTGTCTGTGGAGAAAACCATCTTCTTCTGTGAGACCGGGTTGGAGTCTGTGCTAAGAAAAAGGAGAACCTTCAACTTCACGGGTTTAGATTGTTCACCAGAGGTTTTCAGACCCCTTTAATTTTACGGGAACTGCGTAACCTCCTCTGACAGTAGGAATTTAAACACTGATGGCAGGCGTCAACACTGGTGCTTTCTGTGACTGACCTTTCACTAATGTGCAAACCTCCTCTCTGAGCGAGGGAGAACTAACTGCTTCAGAGTCTGAAATGAAGTTCAAGTCAGCCTGCGAACCTGCAGCAGTGCCTCGACATGGGGGGCTGAGGGCCAACGACATCTGAAAAACAAGCAGAAGAGCAAAGACGGGTGCTGGACACCACTGTTTTGCTTGGAAAAGCCCTGTGCAGACTGGAGTCTTGAAAGGCAATTTCTCTGTCCTGCATCTGGTTACTGTAAGATGTGAAATAGAACAGTCCGACTTCCCTGCTGCTGGCAGAGGAGATCAGAGCAGCTATGGAGCAGCTCCGCGCTGCTGAAACATCTGCTGATTTACAGTGATTTACGCAGCCACGCTGGGTCTGGCCGATGGCTGCCTGAAGGGCAGATGTGGAAATCTCCCAGCTAAGAATATTTTGGTCCCTGCAGGCTCATCAGCAATGGGAAGAGGAGCCAGACACAGCAGTACGCGTGCGTCTAATGCACACACTCCACCGGGTGCTGACGCCCGCACGCGCGCATTACAATGCACAAAGCCGTATTCCCGACAAAGGTACTGATGTTTAACTGCCAACGTGCTACAGCCTGCCTCAGGGAAGAGAGCACTCTAACCAGCTGTCTGTGCCAGTTCCTCTGCATTACTGAAACACCACTCATTTCTTCACTATTTCATCACTCTTCGGCCACGGAACCAAGCAGAAAGTCCGTCTACAGAGCAAGCCCGGCTCTCATCCCAACGCCCTCGAAAAGCATTCAAACCCAGGGATCAAATCTCTGGAAAAAACATGCTCTCCTTGGCCTTAAACACAAGTTATCCTACTATTTAGTTATTTAGGGCAGTACTAGCACATACCTTCCACATGAGAACTCCGTAACCACTGTACTACCTTTAACAGACTGGTTCATCTTGCGGTGGCCCACTGGAGCAACACAGCCCCTCATTACTGTTGCAGGACAAGTCCAGAGCTGCCTACTTCAAATTGTGACCTCCTCGGTCCTGACGCACAGCCCACCACCACTGAGATCAAGCTTGCGTGGAAGAATTTACAGAGAGCCACCAAACTCAGGACCAATCAGACACTGCTCTGAGGAGCTGGAGTGCACCTGCCCCTGCTATTACAGGGAAAGAAACTGAAGTTCCAAGTCCCACATTCCAGATGACTAAACCAGAGGTGGGTTCTGTTTATCAAAGGTCTCCAGCAGGTGTCTGTACATCTGCAGGGGCATACAGGAGACACTAGGGACTGGAAGGGACCTCAAGAGATCTAGTTCAATCCCCCTGCCACAGCAGGATCCCCTGGATCTAGTCACACAGGAACAGTCCAGGCAGATATGAAACTTCTCCAGAGAAGGAGACTCCACAACCCCCGTGGGCAGCCCTTCAGGTGTCAGGAGGATGGAGCCAGGCTCTGCTCAGGGGCACCCAGTGACAGGACCAGGGGCAACAGAAGTTCCTCCTGAGAGCTCGTCAAGTAAAGGAGATGGCAGGTGATTTTGCGGCTGGGCTGTTTTTGATTCTAATCCACTGCGTACTATTCTGGGGGCTTGGGAGGTGGACAACAACTACTTCAGAGAAAGGTTGGGAGGTGCAGAGGAAATGGACTCAAAGAGGTTCAGAATTTGCAAGTGAGCAGATATGTGTTCTATTTGCTAGAAATGAACCGAGTTGCTTTGGTCCCTGGAGGCACAGTGGAGCTTAGAGCACCCTGTGCTGTGCAAGCACTCTGAGCACAGCACCCCGGGATCCAAACCTTCTCTTCTTTCTCCCTCTTGAAAAGAACCTTCAAGGCCGGTCAATACTACTTCTTGAAGGGTTATTTTCTTGAATAGCTTAATTCTAGGATCTGGTTCCAGCCCCACTAAGATAAATACACTGCCTTCAATCAGAGCAGTTTGGGCTCCTATTGAGTAGCAATGAGCCCCTCTAGAAGGGCCTTTCAGCGATTCCCCTGAATGCCTGCACAATACAGGCACTGGAAGCAGGGAGAGCTCACTGAAAGCAAGTCACACCAGAAGCTGCAAAGCCTAAGCATTAGACAAGGCAGGAACGATTTGTTGGCATTGACCCCATACAGCTAGAAATGAATGAGTGGCCTTTATCCTCAAGTCATCATGATAAACCCTATCGGTGACACTAAACCAACCGTTTTCTGACTGCATTCATCCACTTCTCAGATAGGAGCCCTCTGTGTTTCACAAAACCACTCATTTTTGCAAACTGAGCCTAGTGTACCCGCTGTATGAAAACAGAGCACGTGTTTAACCCTGTAGATATTTAGAAGCAACCAAAGTGCAGCACACCAGCGACAAACAGAGTTAACCTTTCCTTCCCTTCCAAAAACTAATGTCCATGGTTTTTCCAGGGATTCACAGACTCACAGAACATTAGGGATGGGAAGGGACCTCAAAAGATCATCTAGTCCCATGCCCCTGCCACAGCAGGATCCCCTACATCCAGTCACACAGGAACATGGCCAGCTGGATATGAAAAGTCTCCAGAGGAGAAGACTCCACAACCCCCCTGGGCAGCCCCTGCCAGGGCTCTGGCACCCTCACCATGAACAAGGTCCTTCTCACACTGATGTGGAACCTCCTCTGGTCCAGCTCACAGCAAGTGTGTGAGGAAACCAGATCCAGCAGGTCTGACACCAGCTGTCACAGCTGGATGCTCACGGTTACACTGGGGGCCCTGTTTGCCCTTCCCTGGCCTTTTCAGAGGCTCTGAAACAACGCGACGTTTGTAAATAGTCCACGGCTGCACTGCCTTGTGTTTCTCAGGGAGGACCTCAAGCAGCTGTATTTATTTGTTTGAAAGATCGACAGCAATGGAATTTGTTAAAACAAACCCACTGAGGACACCCCAAAAACGCTTGCTGCTGTGCTTTGCTCTTGATTTTGTACCGTGGACCATGGAAATATTTTGCTGGACAGTCTGAGGTTCTAAGAGAAGGTCTCAAGTTGGCAATCCAGCTCCAAAGTTTGCAGCCCAGGGGTTTGCTTTCTCCCATTACAAATGATGGAGGGAGGGGAGCAGCTCCCTGCTGAGGAGAGGCTGAGGGAGCTGGGGCTCCTGAGCTGGGTAAAAGGACACTGAGGGGTGACCCCAGGGATGTTGATCAATATGGAGAGGGTGGGTGTCAGGAGGATGGAGCCAGGCTCTGCCCAGGGGCACCCAGTGACAGGACAAGGGGCAGCGGCTGTGAGCTGGAGCAGAGGAGGTTCCACACCAATGTGAGAAGGACCTTCTTGCCTGTGAGGGTGCCAGAGCCCTGGCAGGGGCTGCCCAGGGGGTTGTGGAGTCTCCTTCTTTGGAGACATTTCAGACGCACCTGGACTGTTCCTGTGTGACTGGATCTAGGGGATCCTGCTGTGCCAGGGGGACTGGACTGGCTGATCTTTTGAGGTCCCTTCCAGTCCCTAATGACTGAATCTAGGGGTTCCTGCTGTGGCAGGGGGATGGGACTGGCTGATCTTTTGAGGTCCCTTCCCATCCCTAATGACTGGATCTAGGGGATCCTGCTGTGGCATGGGGATGGGACTGGCTGATCTCTCGAGGTCCCTTCCCATCCCTAATGCTCTGTGACCCTGTGATTCTGTGGAAACAATTCCCATTTTGCTTGTTGTTTTTTTCTTTCCCTCTGTCAGATGAGTTTTCTAGGGCCCAAGAGAGCCACATGCTGCAAAGAAGAACCGCAGAGCGGAGCAGGGGAAGCAGCTCGAGAAGAGATGACTGCAGCAGCAGGGCAGAGCCGCTCAGCTGTTTATGATAAAGGAAAAAGACATGTGCAGCTTTTAGGTTTTCGAGTGGGCTTTAACGTGACAAACCGTGGGATCGCTCGTAGCCTGTGATTGTTTGCTCTTTGCAGCGATAATGCCTGTTAACCCCTGCTTGTCAGCTGTGGGAGGCTGGCTGCCGGGGCGCGTCGATGCTCTCAAGAATGAGCTGAGTTGATGTTTCAAAATTAAATAACTCCCTAACAGCTTTAACGCGGGGGCAGAGGTTCTGTCGCGATACGATACGCCTCGCTCCTCTGCCCACGCCTGGAGCGGCTTCGTACGGATCTTTGCAGAGCAGAGAACAGAACTTCTGCTGTTGACCAGGATTTGAGAGTGGAAGTCTGCTGTGTGGACATTAGGAAATTCATCCCAGAAAGAGTGGGGAGGCCTTGGAACAGGCTGCCACAGCAGGATCCCCTAGATCCAGTCATCAGGCATGGGAAGGGACCTCGAGCGATCACCCAGTCCAATGCCCCTGATAGAGCAGGATCCCCTAGATCCAGTCATTAGGGATGGGAAGGGACCTCCAAAGATCATCCAGCTCAATCCCCCTGCCACAGCAGGATCCCCTAGATCCAGTCATCAGGCATGGGAAGGGACCCCGAGAGATCACGCAGCCCCATCCCCCTGCCACAGCAGGATCCCCTAGATCCAGTTGCACAGGAACATGGCCAGGAAGGTTTTAAACGTCTCCAGAGAAGGAGACTCCACAGTCCCCCTGGGCAGCCCCTGCCAGGGCTCTGGCACCCTCACTGCCAAGAAGGTCCTTCTCACATTGATGTGGAACCTCC
>JAOXOE010000256.1:30732330-30755601 GCA_028565055.1 Phoeniculus purpureus
TCAGCCTTTCCTCAGCAGGGAGATGCTCCCCTCCCTCCATCATCCCTGTGGCTCTGCGCTGGGCTCTCTCCAGCAGCCCTGTGTCCTTCTGGAACTGAGGGGCCCACAGCTGGACACAGATGGGGTCAGGGCAGAGTACAGGGGGAGAAGAACCTCTCTTGATTTACTAACCACAAGTTCTGCGCTGGCCTCTCTCCAGCAGCTCTGGGTGCTTCTGGAGCTGAGGTTCCGGTGAAGCAGGAAGAATCCAGCTCCCATCACTCCCACTCTCCATGCAGCACCCATTTTCATTTTCTAAGCCACACTGTTCCTTTCTTCTCTATCGAAGGAAAACGACTGGCTCCTTCAAGACAAATGCAGCCCACGCAGGTCAGGATCCTCTCCCAGCCTCTCAAGAATCTCCCTAATGCTCAAGGTTTGGGTTCTGCTGGTTTGGTTGGGTTTCACTCCAGTGTCTGTCGGGAAAGCCAGCCCTCTGCAGCTGCTAGCACATCAAGGGACAAGAGATCTGGGAGTGACTGCGGGACTCGAGGGGCTCTTCGATGAGCTCGTAGCTCATTAACAACCTGCTCCCACAGCTGCCTCCACCATCTGTGCAGCTCCCCTCGATGGGAACGCGAAGGGCTGAGCAGTTGGTTCCGCTGTTGGCGCCGTGAGCCTCTCACCACTTCCACTATCGACTTGATCTTTGCTGCAAGCGCTGCCTGGGCTCTGAGCTTCGCTCCATTAAACCGGTTCTCACCCTCGTCGGAGCTGTTCGTGAGCCAGGGCTTGCAACTCTGCGCACGAGGAGCAGGCAAGCGGCTGTAAAGCCTTTGGTACTCAGATTTATTATAAACAGAAGGGAAAGAACTTCTCAATGGCTGGACCTCAGCGCTGCGAGCGGATCCCTTCTGGCAGCCCGGCTCCGGGTAAGAAAGGCTCCAGGAGCCCAGTGACTGCTCACTACAGGAAGGGGCAGGGGGTGGAAAAACACCTCAAAGCAGGCAACAGCAGGACTGCAGAGAAGGAATCTGGCTGCTTCTGGCTTCTGCAAGGACAGCAGCTTACTGGGCTGCAGAAGAGAGGGGCAGCGCTGGCACCTGCGTTTGCCCTAAGGACACGAGCCAGAGGGACCGCTGTCACCAGAGCGATGCCAGCTGCAGCCAGGCTTTTGCACGGCAAAGCCTAACGGAGGGCTGTCCTCGTGAGCTCCTGGCCAAGGCTGCCGAACGCGCTGCAGCCACAGCAAATCCCATTAGCCTGTACAGGTCAAGCCTGAGACCTCTGCTAAGCCTGGTCACTGCGACTGCGCTTGGCACAGCTCCATCGCTCCTGCAGCTCCACCAGCAGACCTGAGGGGTCCCAAAGCGACAGCTGAGGGCAGAGCTGGTGTGATCCTGGGAGCTCACGGGGCAGCCCTGTGTTCTTCCCAAGAGAGGGTCTTCAGTTACGGCCAAACCAGTCCGTAGCTGCCCACATAGCTCACACTTTCCCATTGCTGGGGCAAATGAACCAGGAGAAGTGGGAGTCTGGTCAGTATTTCTCAAACAACCTCCAGAAGGGAAACCCCGGTCAGTTGCAGAGTCTCTTTCCACAACCACCGGAGGGTTCCCAGCGGAGGGCAGAGCTGCTGCCCAGCAACTCCTGGGCTTGCAGGGGCTTCTGGCTCCCAGCAGCAAAGTGAGCGTGTGGTGCCTGGAACACAAGGGCTCGTTACCTAACAGGCAGGGCGCTTCTCCCCACAGCCGCTGCGCCCTGCCAATCGATCAGACTCACACGGTCCTCGGTACCACTGCTCGTCCTGAACAGCCCGTCTGAAAGCACCATCCCAACTGGGTCTGAACACCCCAAACCAATCCTGAGCTCAGCCCTTTAGACTTCCCTAGCAGTTACAGAGTGCAAACCCTGCAGGGAGCCAGGTGGAGCTCAGGGTCTGTTTGCATCAGGATTCTCTCCACAGAAGGGAACAGTTACCTCTGCAAGCTTCAGGTGAAGAGCAGCGTTTTCGGTTTCCAGGACAACGATTCTTTCTTCTTTGGCCTAAGGAAGAAAACCCACCGGAGCAGAGATGAACCAGGAGCCTGACGAAGGCTGAAGGAGCTTTCTCGCAGTCCTCTGTGCTTCTGCCATCCAACATCCACGCAGCACCCACCCCGTCTCCTGCCCACCATCACAGAACTGGAAAATCATTTCAGCTTGAAAAGACCTTCATGATCGTCGAGTTCAGCCCTGACCCCAGCTGTCCCAAGGCCACCACCAAACCCCGTCCCTGAGCTCCAGATCTCCCCGGCCGGCAAACACGGCCAGGGGTGGCCACTCAGCCCCCTCCCCGGGCAGCCTGGGCCAAGGGCCCTCTCCAGGGAGAAGCTTCTCCTCAGGGCCGACGTCCCCTCCCCCGGGGCGGCCTGAGGCCGTGTCCTCTGCTCCTGCCCCTCGTTCCTGGGGAGAAGAGACCGAGCCTCCTGTCGGGGCAGTGCTTAAGCCCCCGGGAGCGTTAGCCCCGTGTGGCCCTCGTGCTCTGGGGCACGAGTTAGTGGCGATCCGGCAGCGCTCGGGCTCAAAGGAGCCTTCTCACAAAGGGACTCTGTGACTCCAGGGCCGAGGTGCTGCCTCGACGCACTCTGGGGTGACCCCGCAGCAGAGCCGGCGGGACAAGAAGCTCCCGGCCTCCCCGCGCTGGTGCGGGGCAAAGGCAGTAACCAGGACACATCGGGCAGAGCAGCGCTTGGGACAAACAGCCACCGCGATGGCTCCTACCCGTCCCGTTCCCGTCTCCTCTTGCAGAGGCTGTCTGCGGTTCAGCCGGACTCCGCTGCCCCTCGGATCAAATTCACCCTGCTCAGCAGCGCGGAGCCGGAGACCGCTGCCCTGCACACAGGCGGCCGCTGCAGCCTCCGCAGACATTCCTCAGTGAGGCTCCACACGTCCATCCCACGCTCTGAGCGAGCCAGCAGCGGAGGGAACTCAGGTCAGCTCAGCACATGGATCCGACGCTGATCGCAGACGGAGAGCTCTGAGCAGGCACCTGCCTTGGCCTCCGGTACCAGCAAGACTGTGATGACTCCACACGCTGAAGGGCCGCTCTCCATCGGGAACCCGCTGGGCTGATGGCTCACGCCGCCAGGCGGACGCTGTGCTGCTCAACGGCGCCGCACGAGCGCGATCCCTTAGCACACCTGGGCCAGCTGCAACTGCAGTCTCACCCAGCAGTCACTTGTGCTCGTACCTGGTCACACAGCGTCACAGACCATTAGGGATGGGAAGGGACCTCAGCAGATCATCCAGTCCAACCCCCTGGCACAGCAGGATCCCCTAGATCCAGTTGCACAGGAACGTGGCCAGGGAGGTTTGAAACGTCTCCAGAGAAGGAGATTCCACAGCCCCCTGGGCAGTCCTGCCAGGGCTCTGGCACCCTCTGCCCAAGCACAGCCCGGCTCTTTTCTGTTGCTTACACTGAGACGGAGCAGGACAAACCTTCCTCTCCTAGCACGCACTCTGTACTCACATTAAGCTCTTTCTTACGGCTGCTCTCAGAGTCAGAAGCTAAAGACTCAAGAGCAAGGATAAAAGCTTCCCCGCAGCCGTGCCCCGAGGTTCTGGCAGAGGTGTCCTTGCAACACACTGAGCAGCACTGTGGGACTCCTGGGGTTCCCCTGCCTTGTGCGCAGCCCTTACGCTACAGTCCTGCCCATCCTCAGGAGTCCATCTGAAAGCTCCTCACAGCTGAAGAGACAAAGGTACTCACCTGGAAACACAGGAGGCTCTCAAAGCCTGGCTCCGGTGGGTGCTCAGCTGCAGCAGAAGGCACCTGCAGCACTTCTCTAGGCCCCAGTTCCCTCTGCCGCCCTCCCCAAGTAGAGCTGAAGCCACTGTCTCCCAGCAAGAGTCAAGTAATGTCCCCTGGGTGTGACCGGGGAGCATCGGCACTCCAAAGCGCTGGAACTTTATCCTGCTGTGGCAGGGGCATTGGACTGGATGATCTTTTGAGGTCCCTTCCAAGCCCTAATGGTTCTATGAGTCTAACTCAGCCCTTGCTCACAGCCACACGCTGAACGGACCTGGAGGCCAAGGCAGCCCAGCTGACCTTTCTTCCTCTCCAGAGCCGTGACAGCAGCCGTCCCGCCCCCGTGTTCAGAGCAGAGAGACCAAGCGACTTCCTCTGCGCAGCGACGGAGACCCTGGCACGCGGACTCGGATGGTAACCAGAAGCACCCCCCGGCGAAGGCCGAGTTAAATACAATACAAACTTTATTAAAAATAGGTTGCAAGTGAAATACAGTAGAAATGGGAAACTACAGCAGTTGGGATGTTCCTCCTAGTAATGCACAGACAAGTATGAAAAGCACTTTCCCACGCAGTCACACCGGACCCCAGTGCCCAGTGGCGGCCAGACCCACTTGATCCAAGGCGACCGGTACTGGTTTCACGAAGCCTTTGTGTCGGACTCTAGCAGCAACGGGGGTTCAGCCACCGCCGAGGGGTTGGGTTGTCCTCGAGACAAAGGCGCCGCTGTGAGGCTGCTCGAGCTGACTCGGGAGAGGCTTCCTTCTCCTGATGGACAGACGGAGCAAGCGTGCAGATCCTTCATTAGCGCTCGGGGCCGGTTCGACGTCGCCCTTCATGTGGAACGGCTATAGTCTGGTAAACGCACCCTTCCCTAGGGGAACCCTGGCAGGCCTAAAGACTAGGTGCACTCCTGCCCTCAGCAGCTCGGCCTCAGCCACCGCGGGCGGCGGCAGCTCTCAGTGCAGGCAAGTTCTCTACCCTTTGCATTTGGAAGTGTGCCCGAGTCCCTGCGCAGAGATTCGTACGAGAACAGTATGATACAGGAGAAGAATCATCCGGAGCCAGTCAAGGGCTCTGTCAGATAGAAAACGGGTTTGGAATCACAACGTAGTGTCCTACCATCACACCATGAGGGAAAAACAGCTCTGGTGAGGTCCTTGTCCCCAGCATCGCCAGCCACACACGCGTGTAGCCGAGGAAACAGTGGCAGGGAAAAGATGAGCGATCTCAAATTAAATAAGGCTCTGACAGGATGAGAGCAAGAATAGCTTGAACTGCCCGTGGCGCTTCCGGCACGGCAGCACAGCCGGCCAGGCTACAGCAGGGCTTCCTCGGCATGAGCAGAGGTGCCTGGTTGCCAGCGCATCAGCTGTTAGCAGCCACACAAACAGCCGCCCTGGCAGCCGGTGGCTCTGATGCTTCACGCTTCCAGTCCTCTCTGCAGCAGCAGCAGCAGCAGCTCGCTTCTCCACAGAAACCGTGACGCCCCGCTGAGCCGGGCAATGCCGCTCCACCCTCAGGTACCCAGGAACGTGCCGACCCAGCCCTCTCACAACACACGGGTCTGCTCTGCCACCGGTGAGTGCAGTCGCTCCTCCTCCCCTTCAACACCCCACTGACACTCTGGCCCTAACTCACGAAGGGCCCCTCGTGCAGCCTCCTGCCACTGCCCGTGGACTCTCCTAGCGTGACAGTCGCCCCGTGGCTTTGTCCGCCTGGTTCGGAAAGCCGGACGCACACACGGGGGGATCAGCGACGTGCGCTGAGAACGCCTGGGGGGGGGGCACCCGAGACCCAGCACCCCCACAGGACTCGGCAGGTTTCCAACGCGGGAGTCTGCCTAGGGAAGGTGCTCCTGCGGCCCTGGGCGACGGCTGGGTCTGCACGGACATGCTGAGCAGTAACGACCAGCGCAGGGCGCAGGGCTCCAGCTCCTCCGCTAACGCCCCAAGAGCCCACCTTGCAGCGCCCAGCCCGGCCCAGGCAGTTCAAGCTATTCGCACCCCCTCCGCTCAGCAGCTAAAACAAGAGTGGGTCTGTGAAACACCAGGAAACAGAACTTCTCTTGGACAAGTGCTACTGGGTCTGGTGCACAAGAACTTAACCCCCAGAACAGAAAGGAAGAAGGTTGCCTTCACGTGATTCATCTGTTTCGAATTGTACAGTGCTCTCCTCGGACAAAGCGCGAGCTCCCGGCAAAGGAATCAGTTCTCTTGCTATTGCAACATCTCTACATCTTAATTAACAGTCTTGGATACAGAGGAATCGAAGCCACTCCTCGCGGAAAACATTCCTTCCCTGGTCATTAGCAGTGTCCCCACCTCAGAGACCTTCAGGTACAGCCGATACGGTGCCTCCATCCTATTTCGTGTTCAACTCGTTCTCCAGTTCCATTAGTTTCCTAGAAGCTTTTACTTTATTGGACACATCCTGACCCTGTGAGAAAAGCCGCTGGCGCTCCCTGAACGTCAAGTTTTCTGGTGCTCCAGGTGCATCTGCATCTTGACTGCAAAGGGAAAGAGATCGGTTACACAGACACACAACAGCCCTCACTCACGTCCTGAGGAACAGCCAGCACTGCTGATGCCTATTGCCTGAGAGGTGCTGCTTGGACCTAACAGATACACCCCGACCAGCTGAAGTTAACGCAGATTCAGCATCTCTTAATCCCAGAACATTAGGGATGGGAAGGGACCTCCAAAGATCACCCAGTCCCATCCCCCTGCCACAAAAGGATCCCCTAGATCTAGTGGCACAGGAACACGGCCGGGGGGTTTGAAACGTCTCCAGAGAAGGAGACTCCACAACCCCCCTGGGCAGCCCCTGCCAGGGCTCTGTCAACACACGATGACTACTCAGTGCACTTAGCTGTAGCACTGAAATCCGCCACTGTGACAGAGTGCTTCAGGTCCCCGAGGCTGGTGTTTTACAGTAACCACAGACACGCCAGAGCCAGCTGGAGAGCCCCTGAAGGGCCCCGGGGGGTTCAGTGCCGACAGAAAACACCGCAGAACTCAGCCGAGCCAGGTGCTGAGCAGCGAACGGACGCCTGCGTGTCACCTTTTGGATCGCTTGTCTCTCGGATCCCGATACACTTCGTGGGCCCCAACGGCTGCTCCTGTAGATCCAGTGTATGAGTTTATTCCTTATGCAAGAGAAAAAGTACGTTGAAGAGCTGCAGTTACCACACAAGGCTCGCTCTGTACATCTGCTCGCAAAGGTGCAGTGCTTCCCCCAAGGCCCAGGCTCAAAGCAGAACCAGAAATGCATGCAGAGGGTCATCCCACCTCTAGACTACCTAACCCCTAGCTCAGCGCACGGTGGCTCTGCAGCTGAGCAGGCAGGACCTGTGTCTGCAAACGGCCCCCTCAGAAATCGCTTCCTTCCCCCCACCCTTAAATTGCCGGCAAGCACTGCACCTCTGGCTGAGGCAACACACAGGACTTACACATCACATCAATCCTTCCTAAAGGCCACAAGACAAAACCTTCTCTTTCCAATTGAGAAGTGTAATCACTTTGTCTTTGCAGACCACATTGTCTTCAGAGCTGTCAGCGAAAGCATAAAAGCAGCGTGTCAGACGACACTGGGATTTCTCGTCCGACAGCCGTGGTCTCAGCGCAGCTCGTTATGTCTTGTGAGCCTTCTCTGGCACAGGAGGAAACGCCTGCTTCTTCCACGGGTACAGCCACTTGTCATCCACGCTTGGGGAAGGAAAGAGACTCCGGAGGCCGGGCTGGGCTGCAAAGCTGCAGGCCTGGCAGGAACGCACCCCCAGGCTGGGCTGCAAAGCTGCAGGCCGGGCTCTCTCCATGAAACGTGTGTGGCAGCCCAAATCATCCCAGGCATGGGACGCTAGGCACAGAGACCTCTGCCTTCGAGACACACGTCTCATCTTGCAGGCACGGAGTCCAGCCTCCTTCCTTTTGCCTGATGTACGGCAACAGCGGTGCGTGGGTGCCGGCTTTTGCCTCGGGTGGCTGGCAGGCCCCGTGGAAGAAGGCAGGAGAGCGACACCGGCGAAGCGTGCTTTGCGAGGGCTAACACCGAGAACAGAGCGGGGCTGTGGAGGACAGGGACTGACAGAGCCAGCGAGATGGGAGATGGCGAAGTGCGCAGGGAACCTGCAGCGGTGCAAACGGCTTTGTACATTACGCAGGCAGTCTTCAGAGAAGCTCGAGCAACCGGGGGGAGTTACCGGGTTCTCATGGCTACTTCCAACATTGTGAGACAAGAGTGCTCAGAATTAGTCGGATGGTTTATGGATCGGGCTATTAGAGGCGAAGCATCGCACGGTGAACACCTCTGCTTGCTGTCAAAGCCCTGCAGCTCGTCCATCTGACCGGGCTCCAGGAGGAAACAATCGACACACAAGAAAATCCCCCCCTCCCCTTCCCTCAGGTTCATTTTGCCACCGAAGTTCACAGAGAGCAGAGTGGGGAATGCAGATACGTGTGAAATGGCACCCTGGGCTGTGGCTGATGGATGGGAGGCACCGAGAGTGGTGGAGGCAAGCAGCGACCCACGGTTCCAGAGTGCCGTCACCCATTCCATGCAAGATCTTCAGAGCGCCTAACAAGGAGCCTCGGTGAGGTCCTCCAGAAGCCTATGTGCCGTGACGGAAGGCATGCTGGACCTGCGGGTCCTGGTGGCCAGGAGCCAGCAATGGGCTCTGGTGGCCAAGAAGGGCAACAGCATCCTGGGGTGGATCAGAAGGGGGCTGGTTAGCAGATGGAGAGAGTCTCTCCTTGCCCTCTGCTCTGCCCTGCTGAGACCGCATCTGGAATGTTGTGTCCAGTTGTGGGCCCCTCAGTTCCAGAAGGACACAGCGCTGCTGGAGAGAGCCCAGCGCAGAGCCACAGGGAGGATGGAGGGAGGGGAGCATCTCCCTGCTGAGGAAAGGCTGAGGGGGGCATGGGGACTACTACATCGTGAGATCTCATGGGCAGCACTAACGTAAGCAAACAAGCGTGGGGTTTCTTTCCAGTGAAGAAGTATCAGCAGGGCTGCTTTTAATGCAGCTTGGGTGCTGCACCGACCCCAACCAGGGAGCTGCTGGGTGCCCGCTGTGTCAGCTGCACAGTTACTGTAGCTGAGCTCCACTCTGCCCCTTCAGCAGCCTGAGACCTACACCATGCTGTGCAGAGCATCTCCCTGGCACTGGAAGCAGTCCAGCTGTGCCAGAAGCCCGTCTGTCCTGCAAAGCAAAGGGAGCCTTGCTGGAAAACGATGACTTGAGCCTTAATTTCTGAGAAGGATGCAGACAGGAAGCACAGGGTATCGTGTCCCCATGTGGCCTCACACGTATCCTCATCAGTCCTGCACTACTTCAGCTGGATCCGAAGTGCTGCTGACAGACGGAACCTGTCCTGAGGCTCCTGTGCTCAGCACACTTCCAGCTGAAGTGACCGCCGTAACTCATTAGGTGGCCAGCAGCGTGCGGCACTGTGGGCTTCCTCACCTGTCACCAAGACCTGACCCAGCAAAGCCGGCCAGAAACACCTTCCCTCAGCACCCTCTGCTCTTGAGAAGGATGATTTGATCCGCTGGAGCCGGCTCTCAGGCCTTTGTAGGTTCCCAGTACAGGTGAACAGAATGAACACGGGGAACACCACGGCCCCTATTCCCTTCAGAAGAAGGAAACAAATAGGAGAAGCACCGGTAGATACTGCTATTTAAAGACAAAGTGTTTTAAGTTAATGAAGCAGGAAGTTCCCACAGAGATAACTACGCAGACAAGAGTTCACATTTACAGTGGCACTCTGGAGAGAACTAGCTTTGAGCAGCTGACTCCAACTAAACTCACTCCGTGGGGTGCTGAAGTGACCAGCAGCTAGGAGCTCCGCTTGAAACTGAGCTCCGTTATGACTGGCCACTTGGGGTTATAAGGACCCTGCAGAGCTGCTGGTGCTGGGCTCTGCTCACAGGTCATCACCGACAGAAGCAGAGGGAAGAGCTTCCAGCTCCACCAGGGGAGGGTCAGACTGGCCATCAGGAAGAAATTCTTCCCGGAGAGAGTGATCAGGGACTGGAATGAGCTGCCCAGGGTGGGGGTTGAGTCCCTGTCCCTGGGTGAGTTTAAAAGTCGCTGAGATGCAGCGTTGGGGGATCTGGTTTAGGACTGATGGTAGGGCTGATGGCTGGACTTGCTGATCCCAAGGATCTGGTTTAGGGGTGACCTTGTAGAGGAGGGCTGATGGTTGGACTGGATGATCCCAGGGGTCTTTTCCAACCTGAGTGATTCTATTCTATGAAAGAAACAAGATGAGGAGACAACCACCGGAGTGCAGGGAGGAGTGGGGCCGAAAGCACTGCAATGAAAGGTGGGTGCTTGTCTCTCTCCACAAGAAAGCTGCACTGTACAAACCAGCAGTGCAGGAGCGGTGCCGCACACACACCTGCAGCTAACCTGCGGCACACCCGGCGCCTCTGGTTGCTCGTCTGCCCAGGACCTACGCCCAGCAGTCATTTCAAAAGCCATTTGCACACTCTAGTGAAAGAGAGAAGCCTGGTACCAGCCACGAAAGCAGGAGCCAAGCTGTCCTTGAACCCGCTGGAGAAGGCGTCCTGCGCCCAAGAAAGGGGCCCCTCCAGATGCCCTGAGGAACCAGCGGTCAGTCACACCAGACACATCACTGACGGACAAAGCGGGAGCCAAAACCAACAGTACTTAGGATCGGGTGAGAAACAGCGAGTCTCTGATCAGCTGTGACAGGGGGAGTTTTGCTTTTGGAGAGCTTGGGAGGGAGGAAGGGAATTTGAGAGATCCGTGTCAGCATCAGGATTTCAGTCAGATCACCACAGCGAGACAGTGACTGAGGGGGAAAGCAAATCAGAGCAAGTGATTCGGTCCACAGCACCGGGGTCGAGAACACGAGGAGGGTTCTGCAGAGGGCTGACTGCAGGGTGTCTACCTGTAGAGCCGCCGGCACGGATGAGACTCGGGTTGTGTGGCGGGGGCGGGGGCTGGCTTTTTTGGGCGGCAGTACTGTTGGCATTGACTGGAGATGACTGGAATGAGGTGGAAAGAAAGAGGCCATCTGAAACTGGGCGAGGCTGGCGGGAGGGCTGCTGTGGCTTAAGGGTGGCAGGAGGCAAGTGACCGTAAGGTTTTCTTGTGCTGGAGTACTTATCCTGACCTGCTAGACTGGCATCCTCCTCCTCCTCATCATCATCATTGTATGCAACAAACTTGGCAGTATAAATCGTGTCAGGGGAGAGGACCTGTGTTTTGAGGTAAGAGGTGTTTCGCTGAGGTGGGGGAGGAGGAGCGTTAGATGAAGGGGTTGGGGATGGGAGCTCGTATTCCCGTGGAAGCGGAGGTCTGTACAGACCAGGCTCGTCAGGCTCCAGTAACCGTCGCTCTGCTTCGTCGTGCTGCCTGCGCCTCTCGGCCTCTAAGCGACTGTAATACTCCTCCTCCTGCCGCCTCTGCAAGGCAGACGAAACAAACACAGCGGTCAGAGACACGTTCCACACTGGGTTCTCCATCAGCAAGCTACAAACACCTTTCCCTGTGGTCTGCGTGTGCGAGAGCGAGCAGAGCATCCCCAGGGGCTCACCTGCGGGCTGCTCGCTGCCGTGAAAAGCCCTGTGGCCACTACAGCAGCCGCCCCTCTGAGCTCAGGGGGGCTCCAGCACTGAAAACGTGGCTGCAGGGTGGATTTACTGGAGCTGCAGACAGCTGGTGGGAGACGGAAACAACCGCAGCCAACCTCCAGAAAGGAAGGAACTCTGCGGTTCGGCTGCGCACTGGCAGAGCAAATGAGTTGACAGAGCCCTGCACCGGGGGGCTCCTCGCAAAGCTTCTCCTGGGAGGAACAGGACCACTACTTCCACTAGAAACCCAACCAAGTGCCTTTCCTAAGGCAGCCATCAAAGAGCTGCTTTACAAACCCCTTTGACAGTCCAGCCCCCCCCACGCCAGCGACATCTACAGGAGCCCCCTGAGCACCTAAAGGCCCTGGAATCGCCTCTGTGTGTTTCGCTAGTTCAACAGGTTTTCACTGTTTGTGAACTACGCGGCAGGTGCTGGTGTTGAGCCCTGCCTGGGCCACGCTGCGCACCCACACAGGGGCCTGCGCAGCAGCCCGACGGCACCCGAGCGTGCACCGCGAGGCCCTGCGGGCTAAGCCGGGGCGGCTGCAGCGGGCGACGCCGGGCGCTTTGAACAACCAGCACCTCTGTTCTTAAGCCACGCGCTGAGAACGGCCACCGAGCCCAGCACTCGGCCCACGACAGAGCTCAGGACAGCCGGTCCTGTCAACGCTCAGCACAGACTTGCAGCTCCTCTTCCTGCGCTACTCTGCAGGAGCACTGCAGCGGTCAGCGCGCCCCGCGGCCTCAGCTGGGTGATGCCCCAGTGTCCCAGCAAGGCCTGCCAGTGAAACCCCCCCAGGGCCCCGAGAGCCTCGCTTGGCTCTTCTGGCTGCCCTGTAAGTAAAACCCAATCCTGCAGCCTAGTTCAACTCCTGTCTCCCGTGCAGAGAGCCCTTCCTCACGTCCCAGCCACGGCCACGCCGGCTCAGCTTTCCTCCACTCATCCCTCTGCTCCATTTTCTCTCAACATTCACGACCGAAAGCAGCTGTGAAGCGGAACAGCAGCGACTGGCCCCTCTCTGGGAAGGAGAGAGCCTCAACGAACACGCCGAGCCTCAACCAGGCTGCCGAGTCTCCCAGTCCGGGGCTAGGCGGCTCCTCAAGCGCAGCCGCGCTCTCCTGAAGCGACCTGGCAGCCTGAACTGCTGCGCCGGGCAGCGGCAGAGGGGCTTGGCTGCTGAGCGCACGCCCCTGCTAGAGACCCGCTTCCCCTCCTGCTGTCTGACCGCAGGAGACTGCAGTTACCGCAAAGGCGTCTCAGTGCCATCTCCGGACGCGGCACAGCCCAGCGCCACTCGCTCAGGCAGTTCAGAACCAGGCAAGGCTCGCTGGGCGCTGAACCCCCCCCGGCCTTCATCACCAGGACCAGTGTTTAACCCCTGCTGCCCCAGCCCTGAGCCGTTACTATGGAGCAAAGGCCACTAAGAATCCCCAGAGCACTCAGAAGCCCACAACCTTTTCTTCAGCCTCTCTTCTGCTCCGCTCCTCCTCCTGCTGCCGGCGCTCTTCTTCCTGCCTGGCCCTGTCCTCTGCTTCCCGCTTGCGCATCTCCTCCAGCTGCTGCTGCCGTCTGCGCTCTTCATCCTGCAACTAACAGAGAGGCGCCTTTAGTTGCTTCACCGCTCGCGCAGCGGGTCAGGAGACAAGTAACCCAAGAGCCTGTGCCTCAAACCAGCTACTCACAGCAACGCCTACCCTAGGGACGGAGCAGCGGGTGCCAGCCCTGACACACTGCCTTCCCCACCGTCCCGCACGGAGAGACAGGGACGCACAGGACGACACACAGAGAGCACAGGACACACAGGGAGACACTCTCAACGCTTGGCTACGAACCCTGCACAGGAGGGCACTTCTGTTCCACACAGCTTCAGCAACCAGGCTCACAGGTACAGTGCAGTGAAACCAACTCCCTGGCACCAGCAGCCACTGGGTTCTTCCTGTAGGATTAGTACTTAGGCACCGGAGGATCACCACTCACTAGCCAAAGGGCCAGTCCATTTCAAGCAGCTGCCTCTTTCAACAGGTCTGCAAATAGTCTCAGGAGATAGACAACACCTACTGCTGTCCCTGCAACAGATGTGCCTCCAGAAAAGGCGGCAGCGAGGCAAAGAAGCCTTCAGCTGCTGAGACTCAGCAGCTCGCCTGCAGGGCCGGGGTCGAACAGCCACGTCTGTGCCAAGCTCTGCACAGCTGAGAACAAGGCGCAAGTCCCCAGACGCTGTGGGGCTCCCTGCAGCTAGCAGCAGCCAAGCCCTGGATGGGCAGGAACGCTCTGCAGCCCAGCAGCAGCCACGAGCGGGAGCTAAGCAGACAGCAGCTGGGTGGTTTCTTGCTGCAGCGGGTGCGCAGTGACGTCCCCTCAGCACCCTTCACACTGATTTACACCGGTCTGTGGATCGTGCTACAGGCTGCACTAGGGCACACACTGCTCCAAACCCTGGACTGGGTTTTGCAGTCCAGCTTCACTAGCAGAGAGCAGCTTTTAAGCTATAAACCAAGGACGGTGTAGTGGCAGCAATTTAACGTTAACAAACTCTGTGGGGACAACCTTCGTGCAGCTCTCTCTGCACCCCAATGAATCAGCTGCTTTAAAGCAGCCCAGGCTCCTAGCGACTCCGCAGTCCAGCCTAGAACCAGACCGCTGGGGTTTTGGAGCTGTTTTCAGGCACTTCCTTCCCCTCTCTGTTCCTGGGTAACCTGTGATCGCGTTCAGCAGGCGGCTCTGAAACCGCCTCAAGCAGCCGCGCAGCCCAACAGCCCCGCAACACCTCTTGCCTGAAGTGTTAGAAACCACCATCTCCAAGCACAAAGGCTGCAGAACCACAGGAATCCCACTTCAGTGGGGCCAGTGTGTGCCAGAGGGAGCTGCCCGCCGGCAACGACAGCTTCTCTCACTCCCGAGCTAGAAAGGGCACGAAGGGAGCTGCAGCGCGGAACACAGCGGGGGCGCAGGGAACAAAGCAGTTAATCAGCTCCCGGTGTGGGCTAAGAAGCACCTGTTCTGGATTACTAAAGGGAGCTGGTTCTAGCAGGAGACAGCACTGCTGTCGGGAGGGAAGACAACCGGGACCTCCGGAGTTGGCAGAAGAGAAGTGACTTCCTCCGCTGACAAGGAGACGACAGGAGCTGCAGTGGAAAAGCCCAGGAAAGCTCCGTCCCAGCTGCGAGCACGGAGGGCCTTCTGCTCAGCGGCAAGTCCTCCTGCTCAAATGCACTCAGCCGAGGAAGCAGAGCGCCCCGGACCACAGGGCAGTGAGGCTGCTCTGGCACCTCCACAAAGCGAGAGGGGAAACTGGGCAGGGTGCTCCCGGGAACCTGCTGTCAGCGCTGGAACGCACTGACAGGGCAGGCAACTGCATCCAGGTGAGAGGCCACTCTGAGTGCAGCCGCTAGCCCAAAGGCTAGCAACTACATGTGAGGCACAAGTGGGGACAGAGAAACTACTCTGGGCACGACCTTTCCTATCTTGGTGACTAGCAACTAGCTGCTGCTTTGCAGCACTCCCAGAGCAAGGCAGGGGGTGGCAGGACAGGCTCCCGTGTCCGGAGTTGCCTACAGCAGCGCCCAGTGCAAACTTCATCCCAGGTTTTCAAGATGCTAAGAAAAATCAGCTTCACATTCGAGTGGAAGGGCTGCGAGACTGCCAGGCTGAGCTCTTTCGACCCAGCACTCCCCTGTCCCAAGTAGCTTCTCCTCCGCATCACCTTCTCCTGCGGTTCGCTGCTCATCCAGAGTGGCCCCAAAGCAGGACCTGGTTGTGTTGTCACAGGCAGAAACAACTGCCCTGCCCGGTCAGCGCTGGAGGAGTCTCTCGGCCGTGGCCGCTCCAAGCAGCTACGCACAAGTTCTCCTTGGTTCCCTCCTGCCCTGGCCCAGCAGCTCGCTCAGCTGCACGATGATCTTTTGAGGTTCCTTCCAATCCCTTACGAGTCTATGGCTCTGGCCTCCTAGAGCCCACATCCACTCACAGTCCTCCTCCTACCTAGCAGGGCCGACGAGGTCACCCGCTTGTGAGCTACGGGCTGATGTGAACCCGGGAGACAAAGGTGTTCATGGCCCCGGCAGGCTCCCGGCCAGCACTCGTTCCTCCAAGCGCTGCTCACAGCAAGGCGCTGCGAAGAACCTGACAGCAACAGCGGGGTCCCAGCTGTGCTCCAGCAGGGTGCTGCATCCCTGGGCTCTCAGGACAAATGCATCTCAAACTGGAAAGCAGTGGTGTGGCTAAAGCTCTTCCGAAAGGCAGGAGGGCAGCAACTCAGGGCCCACTCGCTCGGGTACCGCTGAGGCTTTCTGAACACGACAGCACAAGACACCAAAGACACAGGCTTCTATCCGACCACTGCTACAGCAGACAGACGAGCCCTGCGGGCAGAACACAACATCTAGAAGGAAGGAAGGAAGGAAACAAACACGGGGAGAGGGTTCGCCACCCCTGGGACCACTGCAGGGCACGCTCACAGCTCACCTACTGCTCTGCTAACTGTACCACCAGCCTTTGCCAACAGCCACAGCCCAGGGGCAGTCATTAACATCAGCAATCGCAAGGGGAGAGGTATCGAAGAGAAAGAAACGAACATACCAAGTCTAGAACAGAGATTGCTGGCACAGCAGTCTGCTGCAGGGAGGAAGAGAGGGGAGAAAAGAAAGAAGCACAGTGAAAACAGAGGTAGTTAGAGTTGTGCCGTCTCAAAGCATCGCCTTCCTTTGTTACGTGAGCTGCTGTGGGAGGAACTGAACTGACAGAACCCTGGAACACAGAAACGAGAACAAGCAGTTAATCCCCCTTTTGTGTCAGGACCGGTCAGACTCAGCCAAACCTCAGCGACTCTCCAGAGGTGCCACTTACGGCAGCTCTCGGCGGGCAGGCACCGAGGTGCAGCGTGGCTCCAGGCGACGGGCAGCTCTCGGCTCCAAGCAGAGCCGGAGCCGAAGGGCTCTGCGCAGCCGCACCGCACGGGCAGCCCCGGTGCGAGCGGCCGTCTGGCAGCGCCACACGGCTGGGCTCGCTCGGCCCCGCTGCAACCCACAGGCCTGAGGCCGGCTAGTTAAAGCGGCAGCTTCCCGTGGCTGTTTGACGCCCACAGGAGCTGCCCGTGTGCTGCACGCGACACGCGAGCCACGCCGGCCTTCACCAAGCTTGAGGCACCCCTTGCTGTCCAGACAGCAGTCGGCCACGAGGGCCAAGGAAAGCAGCTGCCCCAACCACCCTGAAACTCAAACAGGAGCCACGCCGACAGCTCCTGAAGGTCCAGCCAGCACGCTGAGGTGTTTCCCAAGGGCCAGAACCCGCTGCCACAGAACTTTGCGGCCAACTCTGCCAGGCAACCAAAGGGAAGGCACTCAGCTCCGATCTGAAGCCCGTCAGGTCCCAGGGACGCGCCTGTGGTACCCGTGTTACTCAGACAGCCGAGTACCGGTGCTGTCACAGCCTCTGTGTTACTCAGGCAAACAGGCTTTCCTGCAGGAACTGTGCTCAGCAGCAACAGAATTCACTGACTCTGAGAAACAAGGGCCCCCAGCACAGTGTAAAAGCCTCATCGCTCCTTTCAGCTCTGCTGTCTTGTTCCAGATGCTGTGAGCTCCACAGGAGTGACGCTGGGCAAAGCGTCAGCCGCTGATGGAGGCGGACGCCCTGCCCAGCCCAGCCAGCTGTGAGCTGCAGCCCCAGATGGGCCGTGTTAGCTGCTACAGCACAGCAAACCCTGCGGCTCACTTAATCCTTCCCCCAGCACTGCTGGGTCACCACTGAGGTGGTGGGAAAGGCGAAGGCAGCAACTGCCTTACACCGCAGCCCTCGCTGGGAGCAAGGTGGAGCCTCAGTTCAGCTCCCTGCAAAGAGCAAGCATTCCGTGTCTGTGCGCAGGTCTAACAGCACAAGTGACAGCTCCCAGAGGAAACATTTAGTGTGTGTGTGCGTGTGTGTGTGTGTGTAAGGAACAGACACACGCTCCTTTGGCTCCTGATTCTCCCAGAGACTTCCACGTCTTCACAAGTTCCTGCTCGCCTCCCTGCTCGCAAACTCCTGCCACGTTTACCCCAGTCGTACCCCAGCTACGCGGCGAAGTCTCTTTACCCAGAGGAAAAGCCTGTCCCCACAGCCAGAGACGTGAACTCAGCTGCCAGCCTGGACGCGACGACAGGCAGCTGCGACACTTTCATCAGCCATCGCTGCAGCGCTGAAGCCACTGTGAGCCAGCAATTACAACGCTCAGGGTACTTAACCAACCTTCGCCCCGCTTCAGCACCCCACGAGGACATCAACCGCCCGCAACACGCCAGCGAACCCGCCCCGGTGCATCCTGACACCACCCCCTTTTACCCTCGCTCGTCTTTCTGCCTCCAGTCGCTGCATGATGAGCATGGTATCCACATCGTCGTCCTCCTCCTCCTCGTCGTCTTCATCCTTCTGCTTCGACTCCTGCAGTCGCTTCTGGAACTGCCACTCGAGCATGAGCTTGCGGAGGCGGTCGTTCTCTTCTGCCGTGCGATCGGGCTTGTTCTGCAGCTCCTGGATCTCCTTACTCAGCATGTCCACGATGTGCATCTGCTGCTGCTTCTCCAGCTTCTCCTTCGCGTCCCGCTTCCAGGGGTCTGGCGAGAGGCTGTCGCTGGAGGACAGCTCTTCCTTGCTGATAGTAATGTACTGCAGGTCTCGCCGCTCGATAGTCCGAGGCTGCTGCTGGGGCTGCAACTCTCGAATGACCGTCTCCTGCGGCCTCTGCAGCGTCGAAGGTTTCTCCGCTTTCACCTGCTGAAGCGACACAGGGGCAACCCCAGGCTGAGGGGGAATTAGTGGCTGAGAACGCATCTGGCCCAGTTTCCTCTCCTGCTCGCGACGCTTCCTCTCTCTTTCTTCTTCCAAACGAGCCTTTTCCTTCTCGTACCACCTCTGATGCTCTTCTCTCTTCTTACGCTCGGCGGCAGCCGCCTGGGAAGGTGCTTGTGCTCCCGTCTGATTTGCAGGAGGCGGGGGAGGCAGAGGCAAATCCATCTGTAGTTCATCAAACTCTGCTGCATAATGCACTGGAGGAGGCGGCGGCGGAGGGGGGAGATCTGTTCTGATGGGCTGGGAAACAGCCACTGGAGTGGGCTGGCTAGTAGCTGGGGTTTTCCAACGGCCAGGCCCGCTTTTAGTTAAACAAGAGCCCGGCGAGACGGGTTTGGATGCGTGGTTCAGGTGCTCTTGGCTGGATGTGCTGGAATCCACCGAGGAGTTCATCCACTGATCGCCGTCTGACTTGCGCTCGACGTACTCCGCGTCCTTGCGTACGGCGACTTCCAAACGGCTCCTCTCCGGCTGGAAAGCCCTGTCTCGGAGCTCCTCCTGGGAACGAGCCACGCGCTGCAAAACACGAAGCGAGGCGTGAGTGTCCCGGTCCGGCGGCAGGAGAGCACCGCGCAACGGCTCCCGCCCGCGCGCCCGTCGCCCACGGAGACCGCTCTGAGCCCCCAGCGTCTCCCAAAGCCAGCAATCAAACACTCCTGGCAGCCCTTGGGACCCGCTCAAGCCACAGACGCCTCCGCAGCGTCCGAGACGCCCCGACGCCCGGCGGGGAGGAGGCTGAACGCGCCACGGAGCTTCGGCCGAACGCTGCCCCACGCTGCGCGACCGCTCGGGGCTGTCCCCGACGCGCCCTCCCCACCGCGGGAGCACCGGGGTGCTGGCAGCTCGGACAGCAGCGCTGGCACGCCAGCCCTGCCCTTCCGCCCTCGTCTGGCCTGGCCGAGCGGCTGCCTGTTGGCGAGGCAAACAGAACGGCTGCTGAGGGAGACACAAGGAGCCTCAGCCCGCCCCGCTGACCCCAGGAAGTCCTCGCTGCCACAGCCGGGAGCGGAGCGTGGGCAGCCCAGACTGGTTCTGCCTGCCGCCGAGGAGCGGCTGCCCCGCTCTGTCAGCACGTCAAACACCAAGCCTGGCTTTCAGGAGCCCAGGGTCTCGCTGCACGACACCCCGAGAGGGAACACCGTGACCCGTCACACTGAGTTCTCCTCCTGAAGGGGGAAGGGCGCTCCGAACGCCAGAACTCCTGAGCGCCCAACGGAGCAGTGCTCAGCGGCGGAGAGAAGGCTGCCAAGGCAGCCTCCCCCCGCCTCCATCGGTGCCCTCGGCCGTGGCCTCAGAAGAATGCCGCCTTTGAGGGGAACAAGTGGATTTGTCGCGCTCTACTAGCCCAGCAAAGGCGAGCGCTCAGCTGTCTGTGCTGGCTCTGCCACGGGGCTGCACCTAGCCAAAGAGTCTGCCAGCGCCTCCCAAACACTTCTGCCTTAGAAGAAGGCTGCTCTCTAATCTCCGACGGAGAAGAAAAGAGCTGTTGTGCGGCAGGAGGCACCTGCGTTCCCTCGCGGCGGTGGGAAGGAGCTGGGGCTTCTAGCCGCTCGCTTCACGGAATGCTTTTGTGCCCCAAGACCGCAGCTCGGAGCCGCTGTCTGCCAGCAGCTGCCACAAACAGGGCTCATCTCCCCAGCTCTAACCACGTCACCTAAGCCGCTCACTTCAGCCTGTCTTAAGCAGCAGAGGGACACACGTCTGGGCAACCTTTCATCTCTTTAAGGCAACTGGGCAGGAGCCACTTCTCTGGAGGCAGCGGCTGGCCTGTGCCCCGTCGCTGACAGGCAGAGTCCAGGCACCAACAGTGCAGCGGAGGGTAGGGGAGATGGAATCACAAGAGGTGAAGGGCTTGAGCCTGGGAACTCAGCTAAAGATTTCCATGACCAGTGGCCACAGCAGCGCTCCCCTGCAAAGCCACCACCACCCCGCTTCGGGGACCAAGCTCCGTGCCCTGCCTTCGCACAGCTCGCGCCTGCTGGCACACATGCGAGCGCTCAGCCGTGGAGCCTCGCTTTGCTTCCGCGGCACAGAGACCTCCCGGCGTGCCGCTCTACCGAGTGGCAAACACCCCGAGCCCGCAGGAGGCTGCGGCTTCAGCACAAGCTACGAAACACGCAGGTTCTCTCTCTCTGTTCTTAAGTCTTTGCAGGAGGAAGAGATGATCCAGCGGCTGGATTTGGCGGACAGAGATTTAACTTCCCGCACGGATTTGGGAGCAGCCCTCCCGTCCAGAGGGCAGACCACCGCTGCTTTCGTGATTTACTAAGGTACAGTGGGGGAAACTCCTGCAGGTCAGGACCCACCTGCACTGTGTAACAGATGCAGCTTGAATCCTCCTTGTTCTTGACCTGAGGGCAGGGAGCGTGTTTCAGCGAGGACCCTGGATCGCTCTCCGCTTCGCAATTCAGACCTCACTTTGTCACTTAACCAACATCCCGCGGGCCAGAACATCTGTCCACACTAACCCTCTTGGAGGAGCAGTCTGGCTTCCAGAAAAGCCCAAACCACTTCGCTAGACTAACTCCCAACCACCTCCCCCTGCTACCTCTGTGCCTGCAGGACACGATCAACATCAGCTCTACGGAGGGGTGCAGAGGGGGAGCTAAGAAGTGTCTGAACCCAAACACCTCCTGGCGAAGCGCAGCTGTCCCCCCACCAGGGTTCAGTTTGCCCTCGACAGCTCGGAGGTTCTGGAGAGCCGGCTGCTCTGCACGAGCCTCTCCGGCAGCCTCGGAGCGGAGGGCAAGCAGCTCCTGCTTCTCTCTTGTACAGAGAGCAACGGCTTCTCACCTGCATTGTGGAGCTGATGGAGTGGGTACTTTCTGCCTGGATCAGTGGCTTCTCCTCGTAGTTGGGCCACTGACTCTGAGCTGGACCCATTCGATCCTGGGACTTCGAAGCCGGGAATGTGAAATACTCTCTGGTGTAGGTCTGCGTTGGGATGGGATAAGCTTCAGGCCGCGGGGGCAGAGTCTGTTCCTGAAAAGGGAACACAGAGCACAGGGTGAGATTTTCTCGTCACACAGGTCTGCTCCCTAAACAAGCATTTCCAGGTGCAAGAGCACTGCTCGTCCAGAACAGGAGACAAAGAGCTCGTCTAGTCTCCAACGTGACTGTGACTTGTGGTTTCTGGTCTGACAGCAAGCACGCGGCCCCGTCCAAACCTTCCCAAGGCAACTCACAAGCAAAATGCAGCGCATTCACTCCCGAGTGCCTCAGCCTGTCACCAGCTGCAGTGAGCAGCCCCCCGCCCGGTCACCAGCACCAGCGCCAGGCCCCAGCAGTGACGCTGCCGGTCCGACTGAGCACACCGACGCTGCTGATCGTGTAAGAGCCAGCCCTCTGCTTGCCACTTCTGACCTCTGTGCACAGGTTTCCAGTAGAGACTGAGGTGATTTTGGTGGTAGTGCCGGATGCATAAACGTTCTTTGCCCCGGGGCTCGGCGGCTGATCTGTTGGCAAGGCAGAGGAAGAGCATTTAGATGACCACCAGTGACAACCATTCACGCAGCTCAGCCGAAGACCCTGTGCACTACCCGACGGCCAGTTTTCCACCGAGTGCTTCCAACAAGAGGCTTCTTCCACCCGTGTGTTCTACGCTGGCACTGCGACACGAATCCAGTTCGGAAATCAGTCCTCCCTTTTCTGACCTCAACAGCTTCTGAAGCCAGTGGAGGAAGCACACGGTGACCACTCGAAGGCCGCCGGCCGTACTTACTCGCTACGTTGGGGCTGGAGCGGTGGTCGGCTCTGTTCTTCATTAATCTGTCGTCCCCCGGCAGCTTCTTTGGTTCGCTGTACTCCGTCCACGGCAGCTGGGGGCTCTCCGGTGACCCGTTTTGAGCGGAGTTGTTGTACAGCTCAAAGCCTTCACTCTTTGGTCGCGGTTTACCTGAGCCACGGCGGTCAGAAACTGTAACAGTTGGACAGGGATTTTCCCCCTTTCACTTATATTAACTGCTGTCTCGCACAGCCTGTCCCCAGCCAGAGCTCCCTCGCGCTTGTAACAGACAAGGAGGCCTCAGCAGCACAAACGCTGCAGGCTACAACCTCCTCCCGATACTCAGCCCCGCTCTAGAGCAAACGCTGCAGGCTACAACCTCCTTCGGATACTCAGCCCCGCTCTAGAGCAAACGCTGCAGGCTACAACCTCCTCCCGATACTCAGCCCCGCTCTAGAGCAAACGCTGCAGGCTACAACCTCCTCCCGATACTCAGCCCCACCTAAAAGCAAATGCTGCAGGCTACAACCTCCTTGCAACACTCAGCCCCACTCCTCTTCTACCGACTACACAGCCCTCCTGTGACTTTGTGCTTCAAGAGCTTTTGAAACGGTACCACAGCACCTGGAAGAGCCACAGGTGCTTCCCTGGAAAGTCTCCTGGTGACTCTCAGAGGCAGATGGCAGCTGGGGCAGTGGTGTAAACTAATAAGGAGGATTTGTTCTTTTAACCCCTCCTTTTCTATGCTGTAGTGCTGCCCTGTGAGTAGGAAAGGGCTCTCTTGACAAAACCAATCCCAATAGTTTTATCTTATTCAGAAATAAGCAGCAGTAATTGCTGCTGTTTTCTTACAGCAGGATTTGCCACCAGGTTTGCACCTGTCGTTCGTTACTGCCCTGAAGTGGGATGATCAGGTCTAACACTGGAGAGACACCCTGAGCTTCTGGTGATGAGACACAGAAGCTTGAGCAGGTATGTTCCAGTACCTCCAGTTTCACGAATAAAAACGAACAGCCTGAATAGCAAAGTATGTTCCAGGGGCCTCTGCTGATTCTCTCTTAGCAGTTGCACGGCACTCTCTCGCTACAGGGAAGTCATCCTCTGAGAGGAGAGAAGCTGTTATGACAGGGATAAACAGCCACTGAGGTGTAACGCCCTTGCTCTCCACTCTAGTCCCTTTGCAAAGTGCAAAGGGCTTCAGAGCAGAGCTGTGTTTCAACGCAGAATCACAGAGCATGAGGGATTGCAAGGCACCTCGAGAGATCACCCAGTCCCATCCCCTGCCACAGCAGGATCCCCCAGATCCAGTCATTAGGGGTTGGAAGGGACCTCGAGAGATCACCCAGTCCCATCC
>JAOXOE010000256.1:30769081-30790542 GCA_028565055.1 Phoeniculus purpureus
CCTTCTCTGGAGACATTTCAAACCCATCTGGCCATGTTCCTGTGTGACTGGATCTAGGGGATCCTGCTGTGGCAGGGAGATGGGACAGGATGGCCTTTGAGGTCCCTTCCCATCCCTAATGACTGGATCCAGGGGATCCTGCTGTGGCAGGGGATGGACTGGGTGATCCCTCGAGGTCCCTTCCAGTCCCCCATGCTCTGTGACACACCTGTCTGCACGCTGTGCTCTAGGAACAGAGAACACACAAATGCTCTCTAACCCCTGAGAAGTGTCCACCACAGACACTCACTCACCTGCACTATTCTGCTCAGGTGACAATCAGCAGCCAACTCTAAACCCTGTTTTTCTGCCCAGGCTTCAATGTGGCCCAGCTGCTGCCGAACGATGGCTCCCCAGTAATGTGAGCACAGCCCCGAGTCCGGGGCTGTGACCAGTCTGTTGAACAGCCACATGTTGATAAAATGGAAGAGCTGCGAGAAGAGCTGGATCGTCAGCGCAGCGTTCACTCGGCAGCGCCGCAGCAGCGACATGGCTCCAGTCAGCGTGTGCAGCACATCCTCTGCGGAGGTAACACAGAAACGCGGTCACATCCCGCAAGCGACGCCGCTCGGGCCCTACCCAAGGAGTACGGCGATGGCCAGGGCAGGCTGGCGAACGCGAGGTGGGACCCACTCCGATTTCACTCACACAGACTGTCAGAAGGAGTTTACTGCTCCACGGCTTTTAAGGTGGAGCCACACTACATGGGTAGCTGCCGCCCTCAGCCTGTAGCCACCACAGGGGAGCGGGCTCCTCTGGGTCAGTGCTCGGTCTGTGAGGACAGACCTGGTTACACCTGACACTTAAACCGTGATGAGGGGGCTGGAGACCAGGCCACAACCCAGGGTTCATCCCAGGGTAGCAAGGCAAAGGGCACAGCTCATCGCTGAGTCAACGGCAGCTTTCGGAACGTGAGCCCGCTCCCGGCAGCACACGGATGACACAGAGCGAGAGACAAACCGCCACAAACACTGCGACGTGGGAAACGCCAGAGAGACACCGAGAACCTGCTTTCAGCTAGAGGGGATCAACAGTTGGAACAGGGTCATCAGAGGTACTGCGGCACCTCCATCCCTCAGAGGAGGTTCAAAACTGAACCAGGCAACGCTCTGATCAGCCCGATCCAGTGGAAGCTGCCTTGAGCCAGACTCTAGCTTAGACGACAGGCAGAGGTTCTGCTCCCGATTACTTTACTCCCGACTGCTCAAGCCAAGACCACTCGAGTGGCGCCGCCGTCCTCTCTTACGACCCACTCAAGAGATCCAAGCAGTCTCCTGCGCGTCACACGCTGCCAGCTCCCCACGCGCCGCACCGCTTCCAAGACACACCAAAAGATGGAGCACTCTAACCTATTTTAGGCCTCTGAGGGTTGTTCTCCTCCGGATCGTCAAGGAACGCCGGCATGTAGTTATTGAGCTCCGACTGCAGACAATGAACCAGGTACCTGCCAGGGGAAGGAGACAAACCCCGACATGTCAAAGGCCTGTTTGTGCTCACTGCCTGTGCGGCAGAAGAAGAGGAGATCTGCCAGGTCACGGGGCAGCTGCAGCCTAGGCAGAAGGAAGACCGCGCTCTGCGCTGTCACGCTACCACGAAGTGCTCATTCGGTCCCGGCTCGGGGGAAACGGACCCCCACACCTAAGCACGAACCGAAACGGAGCCTTTCTTGCTGCCTGCTTGCTGTGCAGCGCTGTGCTCGCTCCGTGCCCTGCACGTCATCTCTTTCAGTCACCGCTGTCACCGCCCGGCCGTCTACGAGCACGGGCTGACCTGATCCCGAACCAAGCCTCTCTTCAAGACCACGCGCAAACACGCTGCGTAACCACCGCTGCTTGTGCGAGCTTTGCAGGGAGATTTGGGTTAGAAGACCTTGGGGAGCACAAGGTTCATCACTTCAGAGACCCCTAGACGTTCAAGGCTGTGCATTTACATGTTAACAGCAAAACTGACCTTTATTCTCACGTCTGGAGCGGCCTTACACTGAGAGAAAGCGACCAGCACAGCTCCAGTTCTTACCAGCAGCCTCGGGCATCGCAAGAGCAGCTAACAAGCAGAACTCTCTCTGCACCCACTAACCCGGAGCCACAAGGAACCTGTCTAAGCCAGCCCAGCCTCCCCTCCGAGCGCTCCTGCGTGACACCGCACAAGAGGCGGCGATGCTGCTCCTAAGGCCTGGCTAACGCCTGAAGCCGCTCTCAAACCACAGAGCGTCGGGGTCCGTCGGGCAGCCTTACTTGAATGCCATCTGAACCAGGTGTGCCAGGACATCCTGGGCATCCACGGTGACGCGGCTGAGGTCTCTGTCCTGCTTGATGAAGTTCAGCAGCTCGGACGCGTTGGCCATCCAGAAGGCGAGAGCCCCGGCGATGTTCTTCTGTTTCTGTAAGCAGCAGGAAACAAGAAATAGCAGGGCGAAGGCGGCTCCCGGCGCGGCGTGGCAGCGTAAAAGGCTCCAGAGATAGACCAGTAGCTTGTGCCACCGCACCAAACACATCTCAGACGCCAGACATTTCCGGGACGTTTGGGTGCGACATCGCACTTGCTGGAGCCAGCAGCCCAATTGGAAGGCGCTCGGCGGACAGAGGGTGCTCTGTTCCACCGCCAGTGGCCGCGCCAGTGAAGCCGCAGAGGGCGTCTGGCGACGGGGCGCCAGGAGCGGGCGCGACACAGTATCTGGTAGTCTGGGCACCGGGAAGCCTGCAGCTCGCCGCTGCCCGCGGCCACTCGGATACTGCGCTCGCTGGCTGCGGTGCCAGGTGACTCAGTGTCAAGTACTGATCTATCCCACCGTCTCCCGACCACAAACGCCAGGCCAGGCAACCTCAGATGGAGTCCAAAGAATAGGAACCACAAACAACAACGAAAAGAAAACAAAGGGGAGAGAAAAGAACTCCGGTCATTTCATATCCACACGGAGGGCGGGAAGCAGAAATCATGGAATGCCGTAACAGTTGCAGAGTCAGGAGGATTTAGTACTGCATGTTCCAGCTGCCGAATGAGTGTTATGAACCGGTCAAGTCCAGCCGTTGGAGTATTGTACTTTGACATGGAAGCAGCATGAGAAACTGAGCTAAGCCAACACAGCCAGGATCAGCTCCCAGCAACATGTCCTACCTGATCAACCTGGTCTACCTCCTGGAGAAAAACGGGCGAAGGAAATCAAACAGAATAGAAGAAAGAAACGTGTGAACAACCATGGCAGCTTCGGGAGTCAAACACTACACATGAAGTACAACACGCACGCGCACAGCCAGACAGCGACGTGGCAACCAGCAGCCGGGACGCAACCGAGCCTCGTCTGGCGAGCTCGTTCTCAGCGGGGCGAGCAGCACGACGGCCGAGAGCTGCGGTGCCCACACGTCGCAGATGACGCAGGGGAGGCCCCGCACCAGCGGCCGTGCCCGACTGGCGGGGCCGTGCCACACTCGGCGCGCCACAGAACGCTTTGCGGGCAACAAGGCGCCCGGGGACCAGACCCTGGGAGCCATCTGCCCGCACTGCTGCAATGGAGAGAAACACACACAGCGGGGTCGGGAAGAACTCAACGGAAGAGCAAACGGAACCAAACAGGAAGGGTCGGACGCCGGGACAGATTCAGCTCATGGGTTTGCAATTAAAGAACAAAAACCACTCGAACAACGAAGAGTAAAAGATGAAACACGAGGGTTTGTGAGCGCTGGTTCGTAAGCTATGCTGGCGGGCACAGACCAACGCCCCGAGCGGTTCAGCTGGTCTGTTACCTGCTGTTTGTTTGTCTGACTCAACACTGAGCACTTCAATCTCTCTGGCCTTCTAGTCAGGCCACCCTCCCCTACCTGCAGGGTCCAGAGAGCTCAGCTGCAAGAGCTGAGGTGTCAGCTGCCACTGCTGTGGTCATTTCAGAGCCCCAAGAGCCAATCAGCCACTGACTGCCTGGCTCCGTTCCCCGTGGCTGACGGTGTGCTGGCACAGAGCTGGAGGAGATGCTCCTCCTACACACACCTCACAGTTTGCCAAGGATCAGAACGATTTGGAAAACAAACAAACACTTGGCTGTTTGATACGAAAACTGTTTGTGCTCCTCGATTTTTCCTGCAGGTACCGAGCCTTCGCGTAGATCCCTCCAGTTCTGTGTGCATCTCACGTGAAGTTGTCTGTTACACTTGCAGGCACTAAAGCGAAGGCTGCAGAGAGTCACTGACTCGTTAGCAAGTACTTGATTAGCTGCAGAAAGCTTTCGGGTCTCCCTGCGAGATCTAGGCAGGCAGAATGAGGATCCAAGCAGTTCACCCCCGCCCCGTAAGGAGTGTGTCTGCCCTGGCCTCCCGCCTGTTCCCGCCCAAGGTCCTTTCTGGACGCCAGTCACTACACCAGCTGCACTGCCTGAGCGACCTTGTTTGCCTCACACCCCTGTCACCTGCAGACTGCACCCGAAGCCCCCCTTTCACTGCCTGCTTTGCGCCCTCCCAGCCATGTTGCGTATGCTCAGGCTCTGCACAACCCGGTCTCCACTGCTGTCACAGTCTCCCCTCTGACTTGAGCCTCCTGTGCAGCAGAAGCTGAATGTTCACCCTTTTACACCATTCCAGCGTGAGACCATTTTTTTTACTCCATTTCACCCTCTGTTTACCACAGCACAAGCAATGTCCTGGCGCTCTGCTTCAAACTGAAGTCACCTTGCAGCCTCCCTCTGTCTTCAGAAGCACAGGAACGGCTGCTGTTACTGTAAAGTGTTTTCAGCAGCGACCTCTTGTCCTACTCTTTCCCGTGACAGGTGGGGGCCGTTCACAGACTGCCTAGTTCTCCCCACTAACAGCTCTGATCCCTTGGCATCTCTCCAAAAGCTGAGCAGTTTGGGTTTGCTGCGACTCTCGCTGCTGCCTACTCTTCCCCTCTCTCTTAAGCAGCCTGTTGTGCAGTACCAGCTCTGGGGAGTCTGTGCCTCCTGCACAGCTCCTAGCGCAGCGGGATCCCTGCTCTCCGTGGGCTCCCGTGGCAGTGCTGCTGCCCCGAACAGCTGTTTGAGCAGCGACAGGAACGTGTGTCCATCTTCCTGAGCAGACCTGCAGAGCACTCACGGCGATTAGCTAGCGGGGACACCTGAACCAGCACTTTCCTTAGCAGGAAGCAACTACTCGGTTTTGCCTGCGGTCACAGAACCCCAGGCACCAGGAGCTTCTCCTGCCCTCCTAACCCCGTGCTCCCGCAGGAGCCCTGCACGTGCCACAGCGACAGCAGCAGACTATGGGCGAGTCGCCGGAACACCTCGGAACCGACACCTCTCTTTACACAGAGGCTGTGCTGGCCTGGTGCCCAAAGCCCAGCTTATTGCCAGAGCTGTGGTTACAGAGGCTACAGGAGTACCGGGGTCAGCAAGCCAAGGTTCTGTTCCACAAGTTCACTTCAAGCAAGACCTTACCTGCCAAGGAGCACAGCAACCCGCTGTCAGAGAACCCACCTTCAGGGCAACAGCCCTTCCCCAACCTCCCACAAAGCCCAGGGCAGAGCCTCTTACCACGCACTGTTCATGGCCACCAAAGCAAAGCTTTCATGAGCCATCGACAGAGGCCCTGGTCTGACCCGTAAAACCAGTTGTTAAATGCTAAGAAAAAGACTAAGGTCCCTTGACAGAGTCCAGAGGGCATTTAACACCCCTGACGCACTTAGTGCAGAGCAACTCACCTGGATCACTCCTTCCATCATGTTCACCATCTTGTTGACTATGGCAATGACTTTGTGGGTGCGCTCGGTGGGGGTGATGTCGGGTCTGTACTGGCTCGACAATACGTACCGGCACGTCATGTACAGAACATACGTGGGAGACAGCTTGAAGTGCACCGTGGAGCTGTTGGTGTAGTTTATAATGGCAGACAAGAAGGCATCCTCGGCTGCGGAGGAACGGGAAAGACACGTCGGAAAGACAAAGGAAGAAAAGGAAGGGAAGTTACTTCATCATGGAGGGCACAGAGCACTTCTGCTTGGAGATGGCGGGGAGGAGAGGAAGCAACTGACAGGAGCTTGAGCTCTAAGTTGCTTGTTAGGCCCTGCAGTCCTTTAGGCACAACAGCCACACACTTCTGCACAGAGCTGGGAAATCTGACCATCAGGAAACACCTTGGTGCTATTTACATTCTCCTGGCTGAAAGTCTGCCCCTTCATCACTTGCCCCCTCTCTTCCAACAGAGCTCCCGTACGATGTGTCGCTTTCAGCTAACAAAGACCCGGCCCTGCTCACAACCTAGCTGCTTTCAAAGCCTTGAAGGCTGAACCCTTCCGGGTTGGACCCTTTCCACTGTGCTCTTTTCCTGCCAGATCCAAAAGTCAAACCCTGGGGACCAAGGCAACAAAGACTAAATTCTAAATGCAAACATGAAGACCAGGTCTCTTAGAAAATGGCTTCAGACCAAAATGCAGTCTCCTGTGCAAAGCGGGGCCAGCCGTACAGCAGAGAGCCAAGTCTGAGGAGGTGGGATCAAGAACTTGTGGCTGGTTTTGCTCCAGCGCTTCAACATCCGTCTTGTAGTGAGACCCAAACATGAGGGAACCTGCCTCAGTACCTGAAGGTCTGTTCAGCCTCCCCAAGATAAATCACTGCCTTAGCCCTCAGCTGTTCAGTCACCCCTCTTTGCAGTGCTGAGATAAGATGTCCCCAAGTCTTCAGACTGACTGAAGCCCTACAGGACAGAAAACCCATCGCCAGGTCAGTGTGGTGACGGCACAAGGTACTCACAGCTCTCCCTGAACTCAATACTGGCAGGCAGGATCAGCTCGGGTCCGTGGGCATCCTGAGGTCTACAGAAAGAAGACAACAACCGAAGTGAACAACATTAGCGGCACTGCACAGCGTCAGATGTCTCCAAACACCAGCACGTCCTCCTGCCCCAGAACGAGCCTGTCTTTACCTTCCCTCTAGAATCATTCAGCCTATGTGTGTCTGCAGCAACACAGACCAAACCAGACTCGAGCTGTGAACCTGTGATATTCATAAGCATCCTCTCCTGCGCCGTGCAGCAGATGCGACGGGATCCGTTTGCCATCTGCTACCGACGGGATTCAGATGACAAATTATTCACGGACATGCGAAGGAAAGAGAACGAAGCTTCACCCGAAGCATCGGCTCGGTTATAACACAAGTGCTACCATTAATGCCCTCAAACCTGATGAGAACCTGATCAAAAGATCAACATCTCCTGCTTCAACACAAAACAAAACCGCTGGCACGTTCGATCTACAAACTACAGGCACCCTTGGGCTGTGGTGGGAGCCTGGGGTTTTGAACTTGCAGAAACTTAAACCAGAAGAGAACTCAGTTCCAGGATCTAGAGCGTGCTCTGGTACAGCAAGAGCCCAGGAAACTAGGCTCTGGGGAGCTGCAAGCTCAGGACAGCAGGGCAGAACGTACAGACGATTCTGACAGTTCCACTGCTTCTGAAACAGGACAGAACATTCATCACCCAGTCCCATCCCCCTGCCACAGCAGGATCCCCTAGATCCAGTTGTTAAGGGTTGGAAGGGACCTCCAACGATCACCCAGTCCCATCCCGCTGCCACAGCAGGATCCCCCAGATCCAGTCATCAGGGGCTGGAAGGGACCTCAAAGATCTTCCAGCCCCATCCCCCTGCCACAGCAGGATCCCCTAGATCCAGTCACACAGGAACATGGCCAGGCAGGTTTGGCTACATTAAGGCCCCTGGAGCTGGCCCACAAGTGGCTCAGCCCCACATCGCAGCTGCCCTGTCTGTGGGGAGGAGGCAGAGCCGGCAGGTGAAGCCAGTTTGGGTAGCACCTGTGGGGTTCTTGGAGGGGGTGAAGCCAGCTGGCAGTGGGAGAGGCTAATTCATTGGCGGGGCAGGGAGGGCACTGCAGATATATTTGGGGGCTGGGGGATTGTCTGCCTTGTTTCAGGAGCAGCCAGTCTGGAGTTTGCAGGTAGGTGTGGAGGGGCTTTGGTGCTGGGGCTGTGCTGTGGGGCTGGCTGTGCTGGGATGAATGGTCTGCTGTGGGCTGCTGAGCTTGTTTTTGCAATGTTCTCCTGGAGCAGAGCTGCTGTGTGGCCACGTTTCTCTGGTGGGGTAGCCAAGAGCACCTGCAGCTTGGTCCCTGGGGGCTGCCTGTGGCTCAGCCTCCGAAGGACCAGCTCGTGGCAAGGAGCCCCTAGAGTTCTCTGATGGGCTTAGTGAAGGGTTTTGGGAGCCTTTCTGCAGGTATCACTGTCCTCTGAGGTGGAGCAAAGGCTTGTTCTGCTGCCACGTGGTGGTTGGGGCAGCTGCTGTGAGAGCTGCCAGCGCCAGGGTGTGAGTGGCATCCCTGGAGGGGAGGAACTGGCTGGTACTTGAGACCAAAAGGTCCTTCCCACGTTGGAAAGTGCAAACTGATCCCACTGTCAGACAACTCTGCCCCCCAGCAGAGATGGTTTTGCTAAGAGAAGCTCAAACTGGCCGGTTTTCTCTCAGCTTCAGCCTGGCTTCGTGAACTTCTTGTTCTGGATCCTAAGCGGCTGCTACTGGTCACCCTTTTGACTAGTTTGGCAAAAGGTTTTGGCTTGTGGAGTGGGGCACTGGGCACTGGATGTGGGCGACTTAATGCTTGATGTGTTTCTGCCATCCCTTACACCTCATCAGTGCCAGTAATTGTGGCACTTGGATCACTCTGAGAGCTGCTGCTTCAGCCCACAAGAAGGGGTGGCCCCTGGTGCGTTCTCTGCCTGCGTGGATGGCCAAGAGCATTTGGTCTCCAGGAGATGCAACAGTGGTACTCGTGACCACACTTCTTGGGGGCACTAAACACATGCAGGCTTGGAACATAAGACTAGTGACACCTTCCAGACCAGGAGGAGTAAAATCTACTCATAAATGTTATGAGGAGAGATGGGAGAGCACTGGGACTGGTTAGTCTGAGGAAGAGGAGGCTGAGGGGAGCCCTCATCGCTCTCTACAGCTCTCTGAAAGGACACTGCAGAGCTCCTGGTGCTGGGCTCTGCTCACAGGTCATCAGTGACAGAAGCAGAGGGAAGGGCTTCAAGCTCCACCAGGGGAGGGTCAGAGTGGCCATCAGGAAGAAATTCTTCCTGGAGAGAGTGGCCAGGGACTGGGATGGGCTGCCCAGGGTGGGGTTTGAGTCCCCGTCCCTGGATGAGTTTAAAAGATGCTGGGATGTGGTGCTGGGGGATGTGGTTTAGGGGTGACCTTGTAGAGTGGGGCTGGTCCCAGGGGTCTTTTCCAGCCTGAATGATTCTGTGGCGCTGTGGCAGGTGCAGGGCTCCAGGGGTTTCTCCTCCCCAGCACATTTTGCTATGTAGGTGAGGAATGGTGCTCATCTCGAAAGCTGGTGCCTCAGAGCTGCAGAGGGCTTGGTGGGAAATGCCAGGGAGTTCTGCAAACACACTGACTTCCAGGAGCTGGTGGCAACAAGACACCCCTTGAGACACAGCCTGTTGGAAGACGACATCCGTGGGGTTTAAACTGAGCAGCGGCAGCAAACGAAGCTGACTTTGAGTTCAGTTCTGTTCTGCTGGTGACAGCAGCACTTCCTCAGCCTGATCATCTGCCTGCTGTCCCCTGGCACCTCCAGGCTCTGCCCCCTCATCCTGGTGCTGGGTGCCTGGGAGAAGAGCCTGACCCCCACCTGACTACATCCTCCCTTCAGAGAGTGGGGGAAGGTCCCCCCAATACCTCCTCTTCTCCAGGCTAAACACCCCCAGCTCTGTCAGCCTCTCCCCACCAGCCTTATCCCCCTAGTTCCTTCCCCAGCCTCACTGCTCCTCTGGACCAGCTCCAGCCCCTCCATCTCTCTCTTAAAGTGAGGGTCCCAGCACTGCACAAGCAGCACAGATGCTGTTGCAGGCACAGAGGATGGGGTGAGCCTGGCAGCAGGGGCCTGTACACTTAGAGGAATCCTCTCACCACCAAGTGGCTGCAACTTAAGACTTTCCTCTTGCTCTGTCACTTGTTACTCCAGTGAACAGACAGACCCCTACCTTGCTGGTGCCTCCTTTCAGGTGGTTGTAGCTGGCAGCAAGGTCTCCCCTCAGCCTCTAGACCGGGCAACCCAAGTTCTCTCAGCTGCTCCTCGTTGGATTCATTCTCCAGCCCCTCTCACCAGCTGTGGTCCCCTCCTTTGGACTGGACTCTGCAAAGCTGAGCCTGAGAAAACACAGCTGGAGGCTAGCTACCCCTAAATGAGGGTTCCTCAGGCTGAAATCCCATCGTCCTGCTTGGGGGCACTGATGAGGTTGATGAGTGCCTGGGCTTCAGGCAGCTCTGGAGTCCTGTTGGGAGGGGATTTCACCAGCTCAAACACCTTCTCTTTGCCTTCCTTCCACACAATTAAAAGTGGCTTTGGGTAGAAGAAAGAATCTAACGACCCACTAGCTCTGCTGGGCTGGTTGTGGATCTGCCTGCCCAGCTCTTGCCCACTTCCAGAGGTCTGAAGCAAGCAGGTGCCTGCGGTGCTTCATCAGACTCTAAAGGGCTTCTCTGTCCCCTCCTGCCTTTCCCGCCCGTGGGGATCCTCTTCCAGAAGACCCCCCGAGCCGGGGCTGCACCAGGCTGGCCCTGAGCTCCAGCCTCCGCGGACGGCTTCGCCATCGCTGGTCTCTCGTCGCCTTCTTGTGGACACTCGCAGAACCGCAGAGCATCAGGGAGCCTGCGACAGGGGCTGCAGGGACGGGCTAGGCTGCGAGTGAGGAAGCCCTTCCTCACGGAAAGGGGGATCACAGGGGCGCCTGGACAGCCCAGGGCGGGGCGATGGGACTGGATGATCTTTCGAGGTCCCTTCCAGTCCCTGAGGTTCGGTGATTCTGGGATTTGGGTAGTCGCAGCGGTTTCCTGGCAGCAAGCACCGCTTTGCTCCACAGGGAGGCAGTCCTGGCTCGCCTGGCGTGCGACTGGATTTACTCACAGACTCAGAACATGAGGGGCTGGAAGGGACCTCGAAAGATCACCCAGTCCCGTCCCCCTGCCACAGCAGGATCCCCTAGATCCAGTCTTTAGGGATTGGAAGGGACCTCCAAAGGTCATCCAGTCCCATCCCCCTGCCACAGCAGGATCCCCTAGATCCAGTTGCACAGGAACATGGCCAGGGGGGGTTTGAAACGTCTCCAGAGAAGGAGACTCCACAATGCCTGGGCAGCCCCTGCCAGTACCCGTGTGGTGGTTGTGCAGCAAGTACCCCAGTTCCCGGGAGAGTCATGGGCTGGAGCTTTCTCCACGAGTGTGTTAAAACCTGAGCGGTGCTGGCTGTTGCTCTCTGTCCGCTTTATTAGGGAAGTCTGTTAGCCACATGTTTTTCCACTGTTAATTGTGGGGGGAGTACTGATGATGTGAGCTGTGTTAGAGAGCGACGGCTTGCGCCGGGCTCTTGTTTTGAGCTGTGGTGCAAAGCAGTGCTTTGCCCCGTGGTTACCTCTGCTCTTTGGGGGTGCTTGGCTATGGGGTGTGCTGCTTTCGAGCAGCCACTTGAAAGTACAGCTCTGTAGAATCATAGAATCATCCTGGCTGGCAAGGACCTCCAGGATCATCAAGCCCAGCCCAACAGCTCCCTAACCCCTAGACTATGGCCTCAAGTGCTCGAGCTACTCCGTTTTTAAATCCCTCCAGGGATGGGGGCTCCAGCACCTCCCTGGGCAGCCTCTTCCAGTGCCCAACCACTCAGGAGAGAACATCTTCCCAAGACCCAATCTAAACCTCCCCTGAGGCAACTTGAGGCCACTTCCCCTTGTCCTAGCATCAGTAACTTGGGAGAAGAGCCCAGTATCATCCTCGCTCCAACCTCCTTAGAGGCAGCTGTAGGGAGCAATGAGGTCTCCTCTCAGCTTCCTCTTCTCTAGACTCAACCACCCCAGTTCCCGCAGCGGCCCGTTCTCCAGCCCTCCAGAAAACATTGGTACCTATGTAAGGGCCATACATGGTGCAGTAGCTGGTACAGAGGTACTGGGTACTGCTCCGTGTCCCACAGCACGAGAGCTTTAGGATAAAATAGCTCAGGATCTTTAAGGGAGTGACTCAGAGGAACAGACACAGGTGAACTCTCAGTAGGGAGTCAGTGTTAGCATCCTGCTTGACTGGGAGGATTAATGGGAGAAGCCTCAAGTGCTTCTCTAGGTGCTTTATCTAGGGGATCCTGCTGTGGCAGGGGGACTGGATTAGGTGATCTCTCAAGGTCCCTTCCAATCCCTTGTGTTCTGTGATTCTCAAAAGGAAACAGTTTGTCCTCCTCCCAGTTCTTCTGTCTAACATCTGTGGCCAGGAGGCAGGGAGGTGCCCTGACTGGGTTACTTGCTGTAGCTGGGTTTTGGCAGAGCAGTGGTCTGTTGTCTTCCCATCAGAGTTGTACCTGTGATGTGCTTGTGCTGCCACATACTGAGACCTACCAGCTCCTACTGCTGCCAAGAGGCTCTTCTCTTCCAGAGCTCTGGCTTGAGGGTTGGTGCTCTGGGGCAAGAAAGCCAGTGGCATCCCAGCTTGGGTCAGCAGGAGTAGGGAAAGGGTTGTCCCCTTGCCCTTAGCGCTGGTGAGGCCACACGTCTAGTATCTGGGTGAGTTTTGGGCACCTCAATACAAGTAGGACACTGAGGGGCTGGGGTGGGTCCAGAGAAGGGCAGCAAAGCTGGGGAAGGGACTGGAGAACAAACCCTGTGAGGAGCAGTGGAGGGAGCTCATCTCACAATTCATTGAACAAGGGGGACCTGCCTCAGGCTGCACCAGGGGAGGGTTAGGATGGACATGGGGGAAGTTTTGCTCATCGACAGAGTGGCCAGGACTGGAGCAGGCTGCCCAGGGAGGGAGTTGAGCCACCATCCCTGGATCACTTAGATGTGGTGCTGAGAGATCTGCGCTGTGGTGACCTCTGTAGAGTAGGGTTAATGGCTGGACTTGATGATCTCAAGGGGTCTTTTCCACCCTGAAGGAGTCTATGATTCTCCTCTCCGTTAACACAGCAGTTCATCCTTTAGAGGTGCAGGTTCCAACGCCAGCAAGGGAGGAGAAACTGATGAGAAGTTGCTTGTTTGAGGTTTTTCTATTAATTAGGAAGACATGGGGGAGAAAGAGGCGTGCAAAAGACAACCCCACAGGTTTCCAGAGCTGCTGGTTGCACTGCACCGTAGACACGGGCTGAGTGCTTGTAACTTCAGAGAGAATTCTACACGAGAGCATAAAAATACCCCTGGCAGGCGAGAGCTCTCTCTTCGTGAGACCATATGTTCTGATTGCCTCTTCCAAATCCCAGGGCTGTTTACACGCCAGCACCTCCCTGAGAAGTGTGCAGTTGGCCCTTGTGCCCGTGTTGGGTCTTCCTCCGATAACAGTGTTTCCGGGCAAGCAAAACTTCGCTGGCACCAGGCACGGGGCGGAGTTGGGATCTGCAGGAGCTCAGTCTTTGGAGAAGAGTCCTTGTTCCTTCTGTTCCTGTCTGAGGCATCTGTTGGCACGAAGTGTCTGGTACATGACTGTCCTTTTACAGGAGGATCTGGCTACTCAAACCCGGGACCGTGTGATGTTGTGCACACAGTGTGGGTTGGTTCCTGTCACAGAACGTTAGGGATTGGAAGGGACCTCCAGAGATCACCCAGTCCCATCCCCCTGCCACAGCAGGGTCCCCTAGATGCAGTTGCACAGGAACATGGCCAGGTGGGTTTGAAACGTCTCCAGAGAAGGAGACTCTACAACCCCCCTGGGCAGCCCCTGCCAGGGCTCTGGCACACTCACCGTGAAGAAGGTCCTTCTCACACTGATGGGGAACCTCCTCTGCTCCAGCTCACACCCGCTGCCCCTTGTGTCACTGGGTGCCCCTGAGCAGAGCCTGGCTCCATCCTCCTGACACCCACCCTTCACATATTGATCAACCTCCATGGGGTCACCCCTCAGGCTCCTTTTTTCCCAGCTCCCTCAGCCTTTCCTCAGCAGGGAGATGCTCCCCTCCCTCCATCACCCCTGTGGCTCCGCGCTGGGCTCTTTCTAGCAGCTCTGTGTCCTTCCGGAACTGAAGGGCCCACAGCTGGAATCTTGTGTTGCCAGGGTAGACCAGAGTGGGAGGAGAACCTCTCTTGATCTGCTGACCACACAGGCTTTTGTAGTTTCGTTCCTTTTCCTAATGCGGCAGCTGTGAGGGAGGACTGCACCAACCCCTCCGCCCTCCCTCTCCTCTTGGAATCATGATCTTTTGTCCAACAACCTACAGCCTCCCTGTGACACAAAGGCACCGCGTGGTTTGGTAGAGATATTTTTAAGAGCTGAGCGCAAGTCATATAGATGCAAATATATGCAAAAGACTCCACGCTTTGCTCGAGGGAACCTCGCCTAGCAGGTACAAGAGCAGGGGGTTGTGGAGTCTCCTGCTCTGGAGGTGTTTCAAACCCTCCCGGCCATGGTCCTGTGTGACTGGATCTAGGGGGATCCTGCTGTGGCAGGGGGATGGGGCGGGATGGTCTTTGGAGGTCCCTTCCAACCCCTAACCTTCTGTGGTGATCAGCGCCGAGCTGACTGACCGATGGCTAGATCTTGCTTAGTGTTCAATATTTATAAAACACTGGCTCTACCAGAGCTTCCCCCCCACTAACCTGGAACTTCCAATGGAGTTTCCGTTGACTTCAGCATGTTTGGATCAGACCTTAAAATGAACATCTGGTTGCACATTCATTAGCCAAGGTCTAACAGAACGGCCTCCACGATGCAAATACCTTCAGATTCCACTGGAAGTGGCTGCCCAGGGAGGTGCTGGAGTCCCCACCCCTGGAGGGGTTTAAAAACAGAGTAGCTCGAGCACTTGAGGCTGTGGTGTAGAGGTTAGGGAGCTGCTGGGCTGAGGCTGGGCTTGCTGATCCTGCAGGCCTGTGATGAGTCTAAGATTCCACTCTATTCTTGTCGCTCTGATGCTCTCTCAGTACCTTACTGTGAAACGTGGTGGTCTCAAGTGCTGGAGTGTGCTGTTGCCTGGGGTCACCTGCTCTCCCCTGATGCTGGTATTTCCTCTCCAGTTCCACACACTGCTGGCTGTGCTCCTTCACCCACAGGATTTACAGCTCCGCTGGGCTGATGGTGCTATTGGAAGGGCAGTTTCTTAATTTGTCCCATTCCCTTTCCATTTAGTCAAGAAATCCTGCTGTATTTTTCCTGTAGTGCTTCCAGGCTCTCGGTAGGTGTTTTGAAGATGACTTCCCCTGCTCTCCCCCAGCCAACAGGTTAGCAGCAGGCGTTGGCACCGCCGGGTTTACGTCAATGCTGAGTCCTCTTGCAGAGCTTGGAAGGGATGGAAGCAGTACTGCCGGCGTTGAGGGCTGCTGCTTCTCCAGAGGAGATCTGTTTTCTAAAAGCCCCAATAAAAGGGAGTCAGCCTCAGCTGTGTGTGTTGGCACTTAAGTATGAAGGAGACTTAAACTAGGAAAAGGAAAATCTGTCCCACTTCATCTCCTGAATTAATTTGCTTCCAGTAATTTACACAAGCAGGAAAATCACAGAACATTAGGGGTTGGAAAGGACCTCAAAAGATCAGCCAGTCCCATCATCCTGCCACAGCAGGATCCCCCAGATCCAGTCACACAGGAACATGGCCAGGAGGGTTTGAAACTTCTTCAGACAAGGAGACTCCACAAGCCCCCTGGGCAGCCCCTGCCAGGGCTCTGGCACCCTCACTGGCAAGAAGGTCCTTCTTACACTGATGGGGAACCTCCTGTGCTCCAGCTCACACCCGCTGCCCCTTGTCCTGTCACTGGGTGCCCCTGAGCAGAGCCTGGCTCCATCCTCCTGACACCCACCCTTCCCGTATTGATCAACATTCATGGGGTCACCCCTCAGTCTCCTTCTTTCCCAGCTCCCTCAGCCTGTCCTGAGCAGGGAGATGCTCCCCTCCCTCCATCACCTCTGTGGCTCTGTGCTGGGCTCTCTCCAGCAGCTCTGTGTCCTGCTGGAGCTGAGGGGCCCACAACTGGACACAATGCTCCAGCTGTGGTCTCAGCAGGGCAAGGTAGAGAGGGAGGAGAACCTCTCTCCATCTACTAACCACCCCCGTTCTGATCCACCTCAGGATGCTGTTGGCCTTGGCCACCAGGGCCCGTTGCTGGCTCCTGGCCATCCAATACCTGAGGTTGAGAGTCCCCAAACCCACGAGGACACAGTGGGGAAAGAGGTTGCTATAGCAGCTGCTTTAAGCTGGGAGTGAACCACCACCCCCCGCCCCAATGCACACGAGGAAAGGCAAATCCGACCGCTGCTTTAGCAAAGACACTGGTGCCTGCAGGCACCGGCGTTCTGAAGCTGTGCTGGGTTCCACCCTTGAGGAGGTTGTGGTGCTGTTCAAACCATGAGTTGGTAGACGTTCTGCTTTGCCTTTGCTGATCTTTGATCGGTTTCAAGTACAGGCAGAGGACCTGGCCCCCTCCAGTGTCGCCTGTTCCGCCTCGCGGTGCCTTGCGAGTTAAAGGAGCGAGGCGGCTGGACTGCAGTCCTCCGAGTTAGAGCAGCAGGAACGCAGCGCCAGAGCACAGACGTCAGCGCTGCTGCCGCCGACCTGCCAACAGAGACTTGCTGATGCACCAACTGCGTCTTCCAGCGCACAACTCCCTCCCCGCCCGGCGGGGAGCTGGGGAGCCCGCTCGCTCAGCAGCAGCGGTGTGCGCGGGCGGTTCGCTGCTCGTTCGAGGCAGCCAGGCTGCGTCGCGCTGTGCGGTGCGTGTTTGAAATTCAGGCTTCCATCGTGGCAAGCGCACAGCGTTTCGGGTTTCTTGCAGCCTCTAAGTGGAGTGGCCAAGCGTGTGTGTGCTGATGACAGAGCTGGGAGGAGTGGATGACGTCCCAGCAGGGCTACGCTGCCATCCAGCTGGACCTGGACAGGCTGGAGAGCTGGCTGGGGTGGTGTTGAATGAACTATAACAAGGGCAGTGCAGGGTCTGGTGTCTGGGCAGGGTTAGGGGACAGAGCTGCTAGAGAGCGTCCAGAGCAGAACCACAGAGATGATGGAGGGAGGGGAGCATCTCCCTGATGAGGAGAGGCTGAGGGAGATGGGGCTCTGGAGCTGGGAAAAAAGGAGACTGAGGGGTGACCCCGTGGATGTTGATAAATATGTGAAGGGTGAGTGTCGAGAGGATGGAGCCAAGCTCTGCTCAGGGGCACCCAGTGACAGGACAAGGGGCAGCGGGTGTGAGCTGGAGCAGAGGAGGTTCTACATCAGTGTGAGAAGGACCTTCTTGGCAGTGAGGGTGCCAGAGCCCTGGCAGGGGTTGCCCATGGGGAGTCTCCTTCTCTGGAGACATTCAAACCCTCCTGGCCATGTTCCTGTGTGACTGGATCTAGGGGATCCTGCTGTGGCAGAGAGATTGGACTGGATGATCTCTGGAGGTCCCTTCCAATCCCTGATGTTCTGGGATTCTGTGAAAGGAATCCATTAGGGACTGGAAGGGACCTCCCAAGATCACCCAGTCCAATCCCCCTGCCACAGCAGGATCATCTAGACCAAGCTGCACAGGAACACGTCCAGGTGGGTTTGAAATGTCTCCAGTGAAGAAGACTACACAAATCCAGCAGGAATGGACCACTGCATCTGAAATCTGCTGTAAATCAGGCCTGTAGCCCTATAAGAGACCCTATTACCTCCCATGTGCTGGGTCTGAAGATGGACCAACACACTGGTCCAGGATCAGCTCCCGGCTAGGTGACTGGAGCTGAATCTCTTGTAGTAACTCGGATGAGCACTGAAGAGCCATCAAGGCAAGTGTTAGCCCAGCTAATGCTACTAGTTAGTGCTGTAAGGGAGCTGCCCTGCCCAGGCAGACGGCTGCACCAACCTGGCTTGCCAAATCCCCCAGCGTCTGTGTTCTGCTTGCAGATGCTCTGCACGCTGTAAACATAACGTCGACGTCCTCCAACGGGGCAGGGGATGCCATTCTGAAAAAAACAGGAGGGGAAATAAAGAAGCAGCAACTTCTTCCAAGCTTTCAGCCATCTTTACTCAGCCATGGCCAACAAATAAAAGCCACGGCCCACCGAGATGGGCAATCTGGCAGCGAGATGCACGGAGGACCATGACACCCGTCTTTGACAGCAGTTATTAATCCCTTCTTAATCCGAAATGGCTTTGACAATTATATTTCCCCAACGTCCCTCCTGAAGTGAAAGCTGCTACAATGAACAGTCAGCCCAGAATCCGACCCAGAATGAATTAAAAGTGATAGGAACCAGCACAACTCAATGGCTGCGCTTCAGGACAGCCCTGAAAGGAGCCCAAGTGTGCACCACACGCTCCCCCCCCGGTCTGCTCTTCAACACTTTCCTCAGGAACATGCTCGTGGAGGGCAATGGGTTCGAATCATGCAGAAGAGAGAAGCAGAGAATCATTCAGGTTGGAGAAGACCCCTGAGATCATCCAGTCCAACCATCAACCCCACTCTACAAGGTCACCCCTAAAACAGGTCCCCCAACACCACTTCTAAGTGACTTTTAAACTCATCCAGGGATGGGGAATCAACCCCCACCCTGGGCAGCCCATCCCAGTCCCTGACCACTCTCTCCAGGAAGAATTTCTTCCTCATGCCCAGTCTGACCCTCCCCTATCGAACCTTCTCGTCCCCCGGGGGGGTACCTCCTCCACTGGCAGGGCTGGGAGGCTGCAGGGAGGACTTGGGGCTCTCTCCTCCCCGTACAAGCAGACCCCTGGAACAATCTCTTCTCTCTCACTTGCAGGGGCCGGTTGCTTTGGGGTCCTTGGGGGGGGTTTTCCCCGCCGTCCCCAGCCTGGAGCCCAGTGAGCCGCAGCTTGCCCGCAGCAAGCGGCTGGAGTTGGGAGAGGGGCAGCCCTTCCCGCTCCCCCAGCGCCGGGGGAACCGCACAGTTCATTTTTCCTGGCTGCAGAGCCCCTTTCCCTTCGCATTCCTCATCTCTCAGGTACTTAATCACCGCGTTTCCTATGCACATGTCTGGTCATTCCCCTCGTGTCAGGGCTCCTTAACTAGGAAATATCAAGACGTTTTCGCCCTGGAAAGCCGAGAAGCGGATAATTAGCCACCCAGGTAATAAATTACCTGCGCTGGCGACAGCCCACTGGGGGAACCTTTATTCTCCATCTCATCCTATTATGCTGAGCCAATTTAGCACATCTGTAGTTGTTTTAAAACAGTAATTTAGGTGGAATCGCAGCAAAAGGAGCTTTTTAACAGCTTCGCTGCCAAGAGGAAGGGAGTGGGGGCACGGAGTCTGCCATGGAGGGAGGTGGTTGCCTCCGGCTGCAGGAGACAAACTGCCCATTGCCCGCTTCAAGGAGTGAGCAGCCCCCTTGGCACTGCCCTTGCCCTGCTCTAGGGTGGATGGAGAACCTCTGCCTGCAGGACAGCTGTGAGCAGGGGCAGGTATCTTCTTCCACAATGAGCTGGAGAGGATGAAACCCCTCCTGTCCTCATCTCGCTCCACTGCAGGATGTGTCCAAACACAGCCCCGACCCCAGAAGCTGCCCAGGGAGGAGCAGACAGCGAGCTAACACCGGTGGCCGAGCGGACACGAGCAGCTAGTTCCAGCCCCGTAAGCCCAGTGCAACCGCCTCGGCCGGTGTTTGCAATGAGATCGGGCTCCTCGGGCTCCCCAGCGGCAGCCTGAGCTGGCAGCAGAGCCAGCGGCTGCTCACACGGGCACGGCCGGGGCCAGGCTGGCTCTGCCCGCTCCGTCACCGGCAGCGCCAGGGTTCGCTCCGCTGCGCCGCAGCTTCCCAGCGCCGAGCTCTGCGCCTCGGCACCGGCTGCTGAGAGATGAGCCATTCGCTCCATCCATCATCCCAGCCCCGGGCTGGACACCCTGCCACGGCCAGGGCTCCGCGGGGAGACGGGCGAGACGTCTCCAGCCCAGCCGGCTGCTGCCAGCGCTCCCCGTGCGGCTCTCGGGCTGGCAGCCGGTCCGCCCCGGCGCTGCCGAGGAGGGGGAGCGCTGCACCGCGTTTGCTTAGCCTGCGGTAGGAGACACACGAGCCCTGGGCTCCGCTCCGTGTCCCGAGCAGGTGTTGACCCGACCGTCATCGCTCTCCGTGCGCCCGCAGCACAGAGCAGACGGGGGCTACTGAGCATCTCTGCCCTCCAGAGCTGCTGCTGCAGCAGCTCGGGGACGCGGCAAAGCAGGGCTGCCCACCCGCACAGCAGCCCATCCAGGGGCACTGGGAACACTGGGAAACACGCCTGACCCTCTCTTCACCTCCCTGCCCACAGGCAGCTGGCGCCAGCCGGGCCCCCCTGGTAAGGGGAGCTCCGGCACCCCACAAGAGCCTGTTCCTGTGGCCCTTCTCCAACAGGACAGTTAATCCTGCACTGACTCCTCACAAGGGGGACCAAAACCCACATGAAAGAGACGATTTTCCACAGTTTCCTTCCTTGTCTGGCAGCCTGGAGAGCTCATCTACTCGGAATGAGGCACCCTGGCATCTCCCCTGCCATCGCCCCACCAGCTGCTGCTGGCAGCCCCACAACCTGCCCTGGCCCAGCACCAGCCCTTCCCAGTGAAATGGGGCAAAGCTCGTTGCTCAGAGGAGCAGGGCTCTGTGCTCCTGCTCCCTACCAAAGCCACGGGCTGGAGGGGCTTCCATTCGAGCCCAGAACTTGAGCATCTTTTAATAGATGAGGAATGAAAAGGATTTGTGAGCGACTTCACCTCAGCCCTCGGCAGAGCCGCTTGTGATGAGCTGGCAGAGCCCGGCCACTGCTGCAAGCTGGTTTTGCAAAGGGATCCCTGGTGCCATGGAAGTGGGATCAGCCCCACGGGGGTTCAGCTGGAGCACGAACCCCTTCCTGGCGTGCCGGGGCAGCGGGGCTTAGGGAGAGCACCGAGCTTGGGAGGGAGAGCGGCAGATTTGCCTAAAAAAGGGCAGAACAAAGCCCGAGAGAGGAAGCTGCTCCCCGCGGTTGTGTTTTTCCTCTCTCATTCCTTATTTACACAGGTTTTCCCGAGCTCTGCTCTCGCATTTTTGCCCTCTGCAAATGGAACGGAGCAGCACCACCTGCCAAAGGCCCAGCCCCGAACTGCTCGGCTCAATATCCCTCCAGATCAGCTCAGCCAGCCCATCTCCACTTAATCAGCTCCTGCAAAACCAGGTCACACACAGACATCCAACCTTCGGGCTTCATGGAAGATTTCTCTTGCATTCAGAGGCCGGCTGAGCCTGACTCCCATTCAAACCAGCTGCCCTGGCCCTGAGTGTCTCCACAGGCACAGAGCCCGGTGCCCATCCCTCAGCCTGGCTCCCCACAACACCAGGGGTTGGAACGGACCTCGGTAGATCATCCAGTCCTATTCCTATTTGCAGCAGGATCCCCGAGATCCAGTCATTAGGGATGGGAAGGAACCTCCAAAGATCATCCAGTCCCATCCACCTGCCACAGCAGGATCCTTCAGATCCAGTCACACAGGAACAGCCCAGGAGGGTTTGAAACATCTCCAGACAAGGAGACTCCACAACCCCCCTGGGCAGCCCCTGCCAG
>JAOXOE010000256.1:30790642-30838523 GCA_028565055.1 Phoeniculus purpureus
ACCCACCTGGCCATGTTCCTGTGTGACTGGATCTAGGGGATCCTGCTGTGGCAGGGGGATGGGACTGGGTGACCTTTGGAGGTCCCTTCCCACTCCTAACGCTCTGTGATGCTGTGAAGCGAGTGATGGTTCCTCACCAAGGAACCCGCAGCACCTGGTTTGCTGCTCACAGACTGCCGAGCCCCGCTCCCTTGCTGCCCTCGGAGAGCAGCCCCTCTCTGTATGGGCACCACGCAGCAGGGGCCGAGGCTGCAGCCAGCAAAGAGACCCCCCCACACGCCGTTGTCACTCGAGATAAACCCATGGTCACTCCCTCAGCCCCTGGGTGCAGGCAGAACGCCTCCTACCTCCCTCTGCAGATTGATGTCTGCTCCTTGCAGCACCAGCTCCCGCACGCAGTCTCCGTGGCCGTAGTAAGACGCCACCATCAGGGCCGTTGTGCCAAGCTGGGAGGAAGGCAAAACCAGTCAGTGTCTTCAGCAGCCACCTCCAGCTGCCTGCAGCCCCCAGCGCTGCCTCTGCAGGGCTGGGGGAAGTCGATCACCGCTGGAAGGCCGGACTCCCCTAAAAGACCCTGTGGAGGGTACCCGGAGCAGTCAGGAGGTGCTAAAGCAAAAGCAGCAGAGACCTGCCTGCCGCACCAGGGCTTGGCCTTCCCATAACTGGAGCTGCCAGAACAGCACCAAGGGTCTGTGCAGCAGAGAAGCACCAGGACCTCTGCAGCATTTGCAGCCCAGCAGCCTCAGCCACACGAGGGGAGAGGATCAGCTGAGTCACCTCATTCCCCGTGCGGGCTCACTGCGATCCGGTCTGTTGCTGCCCTGGCATCTCCTTGCGGAGAGCAGCCCGAGGTGCTGCCAGCTGGAACTGAGGGCCACCAATGGCCGTGTGGGACACGCTCGGGGTGCCGGCAAATCCCAACCCCCTGGCCACTGGTAAGGATCACCCCGCTGATAAGGATCACCCCACTGCTTTATCGGGCACTTCCCACGAGCCTGGTGACCTGTGGCGGCCGCAAACCACCCCTGAGCTCCGCCAGCAGCTCGGACGTGTCCCGCTGGACCCCCGGCACCCTCCGGAGCGGCGGGCGAGGGCAGCAGCCGGTGCGGCGGGTGCAGGGGCGTCAGGTGCCTACACTGTCCTTGCAGTCCACGTCTACTCGCCCGCTGTTGAGCAGCAGCTGCAGGAGAGCCAGGTTTCCTTTCCTTGCGGCCCAGAACACGGCGTTGGCCAGTGGGGTTTCCTTCTGGGGGGCAGAAAGAAGAGGTCCAGCTCAGCGTGCTGCTCTGCCCGAAGCCGCGCAGGGAAGGGGAGCTGGGTGAAGGTCTCTGGGCAGTTAAAGAGCTCAGGCTCCCTCTGCTACCTGATGGTGGCTCAGGGTCTGCCTGTGCCCTGGCAGCTGGTGCTGCAGCAAGCGATGGGAATGCTGCTCCAGACCCCCAGGGGCACCAGGTGTCCTCACTGGTACCTGTGCTGGCTCTGGGCACACGCACAAAGGCTCAATCATCCTTCCAACATGTCCTGCTGCAGGACATCCTCCTGGGATCCACCTTCAGGCCCTGGTGCTGGGTCCCTGGGGCAAGAGCCTCCTCAGCCTTTGGATCAGACCCAGGAAAGGGAAGAATTCTCCAGCTCATCAAGGACACGGGATCAAGTTTTTCTCAGGAGTGCTTTTGACTCGCTTTGGAACGACTGCCATCAGTCCTGGCACTTCCCCTGGTCACCCTGTGCTCCTGGGGACTGCTCCGCAGGCTCAGCCCATCTGCCACATGGAGAGGGGAGGAAAAAAGCCAGCAGGGACCTCAGCAGAGAGATTCTACCGGCTGAAATGAAGGGAATGTGCAAACTCATCCCCATTATACAACAGCAGCCTCCAGGAGCAAGAAGCCCTCTCACTTCTGCCTGCAAACCACCCATCTCTGCCCCTGAGGTCTGCACATTCAGGTGGGGTCAGCAATGCTGGCATCGCCAGCAGGCGACAGAGGTGCCTTTAGGGATCGAGAGTCACATTGACCAGATATTTTTGGAGTTATAGCGGGGCTAGAAGCAGGGCAGGATGTGCTCGAGCCGTGGCTGCTGCTGATCAGCCGTGAAGGAAATCCTGAGTCATGGGATCACAGAGCATGAGGGATTGGAAGGGACCTCCAAAGATCATCCAGTCCAGTCCCCCCACCTAGCAGGATCCCCTAGATCCAGTCGTTAGGGACTGGAAAGGACCTCAAGAGATCACCCAGTCCCATCCCCCTGCCACAGCAGGATCCCCCAGATCCAGTCACACTGGAACATGGCCAGGAGGGTTTGAAACGTCTCCAGAGAAGGAGACTCCACAACCCTGCCAGGGCTCTGGCACCCTCACTGGGAACAAGGTCCTTCTCACACTGATGTGGAACCTCCTCTGTTCCAGCTCACACCCGCTGCCCCTTGTCCTGTCAGCAGACACTTCTTAAAGAGAGGTGAAGCTGAAGTTCACAGAAGAAACTGGACACAACTGCACAGCTGACTGCTCTCAGAACCTCCTCACAGCAGCCACTGCTGCTCAGCATGGCCAGGCAGGGAATGGGTGGCAGGAAATGGTTTGAGCAATCAATTAGCTACCAGCTTGGCTGGGAACAGCCCCTTCCCTTATGCCGTTTGGTCATGCATCAGCAGCTCCCAGGATGCAGCTTCCTCTGCTTCATCAAGATCTCAGAAGCAGTATGTGGGTGCCAGCTGGACCAGAGGAGGTTCCACATCAATGCGAGAAGGGTGCCAGTTGTGGAGTCTCCTTCTCTGGAGACGTTTCAAATGCTCCTGGCCATGTCCCTGTGCAACTGGATCTAGGGGATCCTGCTGTGGCAGGGGGATGGGACTGGGTGATCTTTTGGGGTCCTTTCCAGCCCCTAATGTTCTGGGATTCTGTGAGAAGGTGGCAGGAGGAAGGGGCTGGCATCAGCCAACCCACGGGGTTGGTACCCACCACGGTGGGTGTTTGTGAGAAATTAAAGTTGAGGAAAAGAGACACGATGGAGGGACAGAAGAAACTATGAAATCAAAGCTCAGGTAAATAGCAGAGAAGGATCAGAGAGAGGAGGGACCTCAGGTTCCACCACCCAGGCTGGGAGCAAAGGCTCCAACAGCAGGGGGAAGCCACCTGCCGCAGCAGCGAAGCCCCAGCAGCTCCTGCAGCCCGGGGCGAGAGCAGGGACAGGGTGCGAGGTGCGGGGACAACCCACCGCACCGAGCAGTGCCACACAGGGCTGGCACCGAGGGGGCGAGCGGTCAGAGAAGGGCAAAGGCAGCAGCCAGGGAGGGCAGAGCCAAGGAGAACCCGCACATCCAGCATGAACTGATCTGTCGGCAGCAGCAAATCTCCACTCCCCTCCCGGCCCGGGATCTTCCTAGTCCTGTCCTCTAGCAGCGGGTCCTCTGTAGTGTCGCTAGTCCTAACCCTGTGCAGGAGCAGCTCACTGCGCTCGTCGCCCTCAGCCGAGAGACCCGGGCTCGGACGGACAGGGGCTGCCCCCGCGCATGAAGTGAAAGTAACAGCGGGAACCGCGATCGAAGGATCGACCCGCCCGGCTGCAGCGGCCACCGCCGCCCGGAGCAGCCCGCAGAGCGCCCGGGGGGCTGTTACACAACAGCGGCGCTGGCAGAGCGGCGGGAGAGGAGGCTGCTGCCCGCACCCAGCCCCGCAGCGCCCTTGCGGGCAGCGCCGGGCTCCGCGGCAGAGGTGCGGGGCTGTGCGGCCCCGGCGGGGCGGGCCGGGGCACAGCCGCTGGGTCCCGGCGATCCCTCTTCGCTTCCTTCCACCCTCGTTGCTGCCGAGCTCAGCCCGAGCAGCTCGGCCCCTGAACCCCGCAGGATGACGGGGCGTTTCGCGGCAGGAGCAACGCGGGAGGCCAAACGCATCAGACCGCACCGACCCGCTCCCGCTCCTCCCCGCGGCGCCCGGCTCACCTTGAACGACATCCTGCACATCGCAGCCCCTCCGCACCGCTCCCGGGTCCGTGCGGGGCCGTGCGGGGCCGGCCCGGGAGGGCGGGGCGCGGGGCAGGCACCTCCCTCCCGCATGGCTCGGGGCTCTCGGGATTGCGGGTGTCGTTGCCCTTTAAGGGCCTCCTTGGGTAACATTGCTGGTTATTAGCAGTGTAGTGTCAATAATATTAGTGATTATTTAATATTGACATTAATATTAACACTATTTTAGAAATAATAGCAGATAATTGCAGTAATGGCAATAATATTAATGACAATTTAATATTAACGTTAATATTAACACTAGTTTAATGACAATAATGATAGGAGATAAGAATAACAATAGGAGATAATAATAGTAGCAGCAGATAATAACAGCAGATTGATTATTAAAGGGTAATAGCGAGCACAGCTTCCCCGCAGACACCAGCACCCAGCCCGAGAAGCCAGATCCCACAGGGAGGACCCACACTGCTGTAGGTTCACAGGATCACAGGCCATCAGCGATCGGAAGGGACCTCCAAAGATCACCCAGTCCCATCCCCCTGCCACAGCAGGATCCCCTAGATCCAATCACACAGGAACATGGCCAGGAGGGTTTGAAACGTCTCCAGAGAAGGAGGCTCCAGAACCCCCCTGGGCAGCCCCTGCCAGGGCTCTGGCACCCTCACTGCCAAGAAGGTCCTTCTCACACCGATGAGGAACCTCCTCTGCTCCAGCTCACACCCACTGCCCCTTGTCCTGTCACTGGGTGCCCCTGAGCAGAGCCTGGCTCCATCCTCCTGACACCACCCTTCCTATATTGAACATCCATGGGGTCACCCCTCAGGCTCCTTTTTTCCCAGCTCAGGAGCCCCAGCTCCCTCAGCCTTTCCTCAGCAGGGAGATGCTCCCCTCCGTCCATCATCCCTGTGCCTCTGCGCTGGGCTCTCTCCAGCAGCCCTGTGTCCTGCTGGCCACTCTGGGCCCACAGCTGGACACAAGATTCCAGCTGTGGTCTCCGCAGGGCAGAGCAGAACCTCTCTCAATCTACTAACCACCCCCTTCTCATCCACCCCACTTCTGCATAGTGAATCTAGAAGCTTCAGGGTAAGAGGTAAAAACCTTTCTGCTGCCCAAAGGGTGTTTCGCTGTAGACAGTGCTGAATGAGGTTAGTCTGGAGAAGCCCCTAAACAGAAAGGTGCCTGGCCAAAAGCTCTGTGAAGATCTGTGTTCCATATTGTCACTTCACAGGGGCCCACGCCATGGCTTACAACACCCGAGGCCCAAGCACGTCCCAGTCTGTCTCAGCCATACCTTTATCACTAGGCCACTCCCTGAATATCTGCAGTGGACACTCATCATCGTCGAGAATGGTTTCTTTAGCACCTTTATCGTCGGAGTGCTGGGCACCAGGAGGCAGCATGACCTAGAAAACAACCAGTATCAGTTTTGAAAGCTGTTAATGGACAGTTAGAGGGTTTAGGGGGTGCATCCTGTGATCCCGTGTTTGCTTGGAGCAGGAGATAAGGCAAAAGAATTCAGTCAGTCGAAAGACATTTTGTTTTCTGAGACTTTCTGCAGCTCACTCTCTTGCCTCTCACTCTTTCCAGAGCACCAGGAAGGTTTCAGAAACACAAAACAAGCTCCGTTGCAGGGGGACAGCACCAGTAAGCAAAAATAATCCCACTTCAACAGCCAAGAGGGGAAAAACTGTCCATGGGGGTGACAGTTGAAACAGTCCACCCGAAGCCTCCTTTATGCTCTCACACACCGAGCAGCCTCTCCTTTGCTAAGGCTGTTCTGCTAACACAACCACCAGTACCTGTGGAAATGGCAGGACAAGCTGGCCCAGAGAACGTCCTGACGTCTCCCGCGTTCTCGTCTTACCCAACCTTTAGCCGGTCTACGCAGAGACTGCTGGAGCCCTGCACACAGCTGCTTCACACTGCCTGGCTTTAGGAAGAACCACACCCAAGTGACCTTTGGGAACAGAAACACCTCTTCCAGCTGCAACTTCACAAGGGAAAGGAAGGGAAGGGGGAAGCCTGGACTCACGGGTTCTGCCCCTGTGATTTCAGGCACATTTGCATTACGGCTCCCCGGGGCGCTGGAGCAGACCCCGGGCTGCGCTGCAGTGGCTGCTGCCTCCTAGGACACAGACGGATCTTGCAGAGCTCAGTGAAATCACATCTATTTCCCTCTCTCGTTACTGATTTCTCAACACCGTTGTTTAACACAGAGCTGCCTGTGAATGTAAATAAACTACTCAGAAACACTCCCACCTCTGAACTCTGACCCGGCTAACACCTTCTGAAGTCATTCAGCGCTCAGCTCCACCACGGCCCGCAAGAGGCTTTTCCTCTCTTACTTGCTGCCTCCTCTCCACATCCATTTCGCTGTTAACCAAGTTCTCACAGACCCACCTGAACGGTCCTTTCATCTCCTTCCAAGCAGGAAACAAGACCATTTGAGATCAAAAGTCTGTAACTGAGTCACAGGCCTTTCTCCAAGACATTCTCCATGCAAAGCCTGGCTAAACGTAGGGCTAATTAAGTTATCTTTAATTAGCTTTTCAAACAGACAAGATGTTATAAACCAAGGAAGCATGTAAATGTGTGAAGCAAAGGGAAACAGAAACACGACTGCGCTCCCGCCTTACCTCGCCAAACCACTCTGCCGTTTCCCAGCTCGGATTTTACAATCAATGATGCCGACCAGATCAGTTGATTAACTAACTCGAGCGACACTGTTCCAAGCCCGACTCAACAAGCAACAGCTGTTAAACTCCCAAGAGCCAAGGTGAGCAGCTACCCCACAGGAGCTCCACGCTGCAGCACACGTAGCAGAGCCTGACCAGTGCGGGACTGGCCAGAAACCCAAGGCAACCCAAAGGCACGGAAGCTCCAGGGCAGATGAGACAAACACACTGGTACCACTACTCGACCACGATACTGCTTCTGCCTTACAGGCTGGGTGAGCAGCTGCACCTGGCGCTGGGCTCAACAGCGGCGGGGGCAAAGCAGGCAACTTCAAGAAGCGCCACAGAACCGCTAACCCCAGCCCTGTACTGCTCCTCTCAGCTCCTGGTAAGCGTGAGCAGGGAGGTCGGACACACTGCACGTCGGGACACCAACAGTGTGTGACCTAGCCCGCGGGATGGCACACACCACCAGCTGGGGCCTTGTGCAGGCCACAGGGCTCCCAGCGGTGAAGCAGCCCTTCTGGGAAACATCTCTGTTCCAGGCAGACGCTGCCCCAGGGTGACCCGCCGAGCTGAAAGCCCTGCACTGCAGAGGACCGTTACACCAGGGACTGGAAGGGACTTCGAAAGACCATCTAGTCAAATCCCAGTAGGGGCTCGTGGGTACAGGTCTTCCACTCTGAAAGCAGCAGACGCAGCGAAACACCCCCCTTCGTGAATTTGGATCCACAGAGACCGAGGCCAGGCACAGACACTTCTCCAATTTCTGCAACAGCAGGAAACGGAGACGGGAAAAACCAGCTTAAGATCTCAAGTGCTGGAGGCAGCTGCCAGCCCGTGGAAGGAACGGAACGCAGAGCCGACAGTTGAGGAGACTAACGCCTGTCTTCCTCGTAGCAGCATCCACGAGCGCACGTGAATTACCATAAAGGCACTCGGCCGGCACTTATTGACTCGCAATGCGGTGAAACACGCAGAGAATACAGGCTGTGACATTGAAGTCATGTCCAGAGCAACCGACGCCTCCACTTCCAAGGCATCTGCTGGGTAAGTATGAGACGGTGATACTCAGGTACTGAGCCCCTTGCGGTAAGGAACAGCCACGTGTCTGGTTCTCAGACCCATCCCCAGCGAGCTCACACAACAGAGCCCTCACACTGCAACAGCCCTTCACCAAGCCCTGCTGCAATAAACCCCTCCTGTCGTCTAGGTCTTCACAGATCTGCTTACCCGAACGAACTAACCCTCGGTTTTTCTTCCAGGTCTCTTCCACGGCCTCTGCAAACGTCCCTCAAAGAGGAGACTCCAAAGCGGTGGAACTCGCTAAAAATACTCGTCTCGTGTCTGTAAGACCCCTCCCTGCTCTGCTGTTTGGCTCAAGCCTTCCACCCCAAGTGAATCTGCACAGGTAACTCGGGAGACTGTCTGATTCATTTGACATCTCTGCAGAGATGTGCGGTGAACCCTGCACGCGTCAGGAAACGCCAGCCAAGGCAGCTGCAACTAAGCAAGCGGCTCTGGGAACCCACTGCTGTTCACCGGAGTACACGGAAAAGCACTTGAGAAGAGGGTGTGGAGGTCGAGCCCCGCGCACCGGGCACACCAGGGTGTGAAAGGAAGCAGCTAACAGCAAAGGGCCACTCACAGCAGCAGCTGTCCATGGGAAGTGTTAAGAAAGAGTCTGAGTGTTCGTCTCCCGTCCCAAACGTCAGACGTCAATGAATGGTACTGCAGGTCATAGAACCGAAGGTTTATCTAACCATTAAGAGGGATCTTTAACTGCTTCCAGTCTCCAGAAAAAGAAAGCAGCGATGAAACACACATCGAGCTGCACCCAGGATTTTTAGTGTTCCAAGCAAGGGACGCAGAACCACTGAAAGATTTGACAAGAAGCACTTTTAAATGAGGTTCAACAGCCAACCTCCTCAGTGAGGGAAGGATTCTCATGGCTGAAACTCAAGCGCTGTATCAGCAGAGGCACTGGGAAGGCCACGCAGATTGCAGCCAGCTCTGATGCCATCAGCTGAACCAAACAGTGAAGCCTCCCCCAGCTCAAGGCACACAAATGCCCGGCACCTTCCCCAGCTCAAGGCACACAAACGCCCAGCGCCCGCCGCTAGCAGTGACGAGCACCCCGACCCTTCACACGTGAGTGCCAGCACGGCAGCTACGGCTGTGCAGACGCTGACTACAGCTCAGCACACACAGACTCTCTTCCAGCCGTGCTTTCCAGAAAGCTCATTTGAATCAATTTGCTTCACAGCAAAGGCCTCGTTAATCGTTGCAAAGATCAAAGCAACATTCCTCACAATATTCTCTCCATTAAACATCTCCACACAAGATCAGAGAACATGGGGAGGTGAGAGAATAGCAGCAGCACCACCACCACAGCGGCTGGCCAGGAGTGCTGTCAGCTCAACGCAACAACCCATTCACAACACACCAGAGTATCTGCCAGGCCCGAACCAAGCAGACTGATGCAGGGCTGTCTCCCAGTGCCTGTGTCTCTGCTGTAGCCCCAAATCCTCTCCAACAGCAGAAAGAGCAGCCCGTCAGTCAGCAGCCCGTTACAGACCGACGGCTCAGAATGCCGAGTGCCAGCTGTAAAGCCAACGGCACTGACCGAGCTCTCACTGAGAACAGGGCACACAAAGTGTTTGCAGTGTTGAGTCTGCTGTGTCATCAAAACCCCTCTAGGGCTTCCAAAATGATTCCCCCAACAAAAACCTATGTAGAATGTCACTGAAGGAAAATGAACGTCCACAGCTGCTGCTGCAATTAGAGGTTAATGTGGACAAGGACAAACTGCCCAGCACTTCATTAAAAATAAGCCCAGAACAAAGACAAAAGTGTTGAAACAATAAAAAACAGGGTTAGTTCACCGTTACAAAGCTACAAAACCATCACCACCCAGTTATAGGGTTCCTGGACCTGGCTATGGGTTCCCACCACCCAGAAGACCTCACAGGGTCCCAGTTATGGGGTCCCACCGTGGAGAACCTCATACTGGGAGATGATTATGGGGTCCCACCAACCAGAAGAGCCTATTGGGAGGAGATTACGGGGTCCCACCACACCACAACCTCCTACTGGGACCCAGTGATGGAGTCCTACCACCCCAAAGCACATTCGGCGGTACAAAGCCACAGGGCCAAAGACAAACGTGTTACTGTCTTCACGTGCTGTCAATGTTGAGCTAAGACTAGAACATGCAGGTTATAAACACAAAAACCCTGACAAGTCACTTCAGAAGTCCCCAGGCTGTGAGGTTTCTTTAACAACTAGAGCACTGGAAATCAGTGCCCAATTCCCAGAGCCTCTCCATTCAGTTTTAAGGCTGCTGCTAGGAACCAGATCAAACCCAAAGCACGAGAAGACTGTGGTTAAGTGACTTTACTCACGCGAGCTATACAATAATCCTTGGGATTTTCCTTCTCCAGACCGTATTTCTCCAGTGCTTCGATAACCGCGAAGTCCGCCGTGTCCGTGGTGGACAGCAGGATTGTCTTGTAGGGTATATTTGGCTTTAAACTGTCCGCGTAAATCCTCAGTGTCCCACCTGGGAAAGAAGATGCAATCAGCAGAGCTGCCCCAGGATACACACAACAGACGTGCAGCAGCCATTTGCTTCATCTCCAACAGAACGTAGGAACAAGCCCTTCAGAAGCCATCCAGTCAGCCCACTAGCGCAAGAGAAGCTACGTAACATCCCCAGACCACATCTGCGTCTGCCACCGGGAAAAACCGCCCGTGATGCCTCTCTGATTTCTCCACGCAAGTCTCTTCTCCCCAGTGCTTCAGCACTCTTAACAGCACCTGAAGTTAAAACCAAAGGGTGACAGCAACTGCATGAAGAACTGACCTTTCCCATCCTGACAGCAGGTTTGTGCTGACCTTCAAGAGCCTCTCTCTAAAAAGCCCACTTACTGGCTCCCTCAGGCAGAGCTCCTGTACTTTAACTCCTTCATCACTCCTCTGCCATGGACAGCACAAGCCATGTGGGGTTCGTGCTCCGTTCTTTCAGTCTATGCCAGTGCTGCTGAACCCCCACCCTCTACGATGTGAAACGCTTCGTCGCTGACAGGCACCAGATCTACCAGCACCCCTGGTGCAGGCCTGAGCCAGCACTTCCTGCCATCCCGCGTCTGTGCTTCTGACTGTGGGTTTCACACTCAGTTCGTTCAGCCTGTTCTTCGTAAAACTAACGTCCATTCACTTCCGAGGACCTTCTCTGTCCATTCAGCAAGTCTGACTTGGCCCATCTCTCCCAGGTTAACACTGCCAGCAAGAGCAGCAATCGCAGCCTTTCCTATCCACTTGACCATCACAGAATCACAGAGCATGAGGGGTTGGAAGGGACCTCCAAAGATCACCCAGTCCAGTGCCCCTGCCACAGCAGGATCCCCTACATCCAGTCACACACGAACATGGCCAGGGGGGTTCGAAATGTCTCCAGAGAAGGAGACTCCACAGCTCCCCTGGGCAGCCCCTGCCAGGGCTCTGTCATCATGAAGAAGGTCCTTCTCACACTGATGTGGAACCTCCTCTGCTCCAGCTCACATCCACTGCCCCTTGTCCCGTCACTGGGTGCCCCTGAGCAGAGCCTGGCTCCATCCTCCTGAGACCCACCCTTCCCATACTGATCAGCACCCATGGGGTCACCTGTGACTTGCACTCCCCACTCCTACGTCTACCAACACCTCCTCCAGCCACACCGCGGCTGAGTTAGCCAAGAAACGTGAACAGCTCTGGAGAAAGCAGCAGTTCAGTCACACTCACGGGAGTCTCTGATCTCAACCCCACTTGCTTCCTGGGCAGCTCACAAGGCAACCTGAAGAACTCCACGTACCCGAGTCCGGTCTGCCATCAGAGCTGCGGAACTCCTGCATCCTCTTCTCCAGCTTTTGCTGCCGCCGCCGTTTCATAACCACCTCGGGGTTGGATATTGTGCGAGTGAAGCTGGTCTCAGGCATATCTTTGTAAACCTCGGCTGCAAGGCGGGAGTTCTCGCTGCCAGCGTAGTTTAAACGAAGAGGGAAAAGGAAGCATGAGTAGCTAAAAGTGCAAGTCCTCAGTGCTGCGCAGAGGAGACAAGGCAAGCGAACCCACGCTCACAGGACACCTAGCAAGTTATTTTTCACTGGTCTCTGTGTGAGCTTCACTGTCGCTAGGATCGGCACCCCTCATGTACCCACGCCCACCTGAACCAGACACCCCACTGGAGCACTGGTGGGTGCTAGCGCTCAAAACGAAGCGCCTTCTGCCTCCTATTAAAACATCACCAATTACAGAAGCTTTACACCACGGCCCCAGCTTTTTCCTCATTTACTGTACTGCAGAGCATGTGGAAGCAGAGTCAGCATGTGCTTGCGGCTCACTCTCTGTCTTTTGCTAATGCCCTTAAACACAACCGTATCTTGATTTCTAAAAACCTGAGATTAAGCTACATAATGGTTCTGAACCCAGGGGAGCTCACGCTGACCTCTGCAGAGCCCTGCAAACATCGATGCAGAGCAGTGCGACACGGACGAAAGACAATCCCGAGCTCAGTAAAAGAATAAGAGAGGATTCAGTGGACAGTGTGGCCTCTTAACCAATGATTCCATTCATGTCTGTTACAAATTCATTAAGCTTGCATCACTCATTCTCTCTCTGTAATGACTTGGTGAGGGCTGGACTCGGGGACCCTGGAGGTCCCTTCCAGCCAGGGTGATTCCATGATTCGACAGTAAATGCCCAACACCAAACAGCCTGGGGCAAAACCGTGTTTCTAAGCACAGTTCCCGTACAAGGACAAAGTCGAGGAAAACAAGCTTCTTTCTTTCACGGTTTAAACCCAGACTTGTTTGGTTTCAGTAACTGTCATCACACACGTTGGTTTCTAACGATACTGCGCCTACGACACCTGCTCATCTCCTGAAGGAAACAACTTACTTGGCAGAAACAGAGAATCCGTTAGAGTAAGACACAAGAGCTGCAGGAACGACAGCCTAAAGCACTCACATATCATCCCCATGAAGAAGTCGATCATCCTTATCTGACGCTTGCCGCAGTGCCTCTTTTTCACGCCTCTTCTTTTCCTTCTTTTCCTTTTTTGAGAGAGTCCGTTTGAAATTCTGAATCACGCCCTCTTTCTCTTGCTTCTCAGGGCCGTTACTCTGAGCCTTCTGAAACAGAAGAGGTTAAAGCAGCTCCATCACCTTCCGTCCAACGAGAAAGCCCATCCGGGTTTTAGCATCCCAAACAAAGCTGGTGAGGACCTACTACTGCTAGCACCTAACACCACTCCAGGCAACACAGGGGTGGGACGAAGATTCGCTGAAGTAACAGGGAAGGCAAAAAGCCTCCCGTTCCAAACCGATTAAACACCTTGTGCTCAGGAACACAAAGAAACAGCAGTTTTACTTGAGCGACGCCTGCCAAGTGCTTGGCCTCAAAGGTGAGCTGAAGGCTGGAAAACACGTTTGTGCCTCTCAGTAAAAATACCTCACAAGACAATACTGCACGTGATCTGCTTTCAAGGCAACTCTGAGCATCACATAAGAACAAACTCGAGAAAGAAAAACATTACAGAGGACATTTCCCCTGCATTACGTTCTTCTGAGCTGTCCTTCCAGGGCTCTCTCCTCCTAATCCCGCTCCTTGAAGACCCAAGACACCTGTAATCCCTGGCTCATTTGCCTCCTGTAGAGAAGGTAATAAAAGATGAGAGGAAGGAGATGTAGGCGCTTGTTTGCTTCTATCAGGAACTGAACAGTACAGAGAGGTTCCTCTGAAGATCAGTTAACTCAAGGAATCACTGCAGACTAGTTCGCAGACTCACACAATCATCCAGGTTGGAAAAGACTCCTGGTATCACCGAGTCCAACCACCAACCCCACTCTACAAGGTCACCCCTAAACCACATCCCCCCAACACCACATCTCAGTGACTTTTAAACTCATCCAGAGATGGGGACTGAACCCCCACCCAGTCCCTGACCACTCTCTCCAGGAAGAATTTCTTCCTGATGGCCAGTCTGACCCTCCCCTCTGCTTCTGTCGCTGATGACCTGTGAGAAGAGCCCAGCACCAGCATCTCTGCAGTGTCCTTTCAGAGAGCTGTAGAGTGATGAGGGCTCCCCTAAAATTAATGCAAGGAATAGGACCAGAAGGTCCAGGAGATGTAGTGCAAGACATCATTGACTTTCTCTCCTCGCCTCTAACATGGAAGTATCCTGTAGTCAGAGCCGTGTGCACCTATACCCAGAGCACCGTTAACATGAACCAGCTCTAACTCCATGGGCAGAAGAAACGCAGCACTCAGCCCAAGATGAAAAACTTGTCTGAAGAGAGCCCACACTGAACTACATCTTTTCCATAGCTGTAAGCACCCGGGTTAGATACAACACACATAATGACATGACTGCAGGAGCCAAAGTCTGGTCTAACTAATGTTTAAGTGACTAACATCTCAAAAAAAAGGCTCTAGTATCGCTGAGGTTTGCATGGCCCTCATCTGCATTTGGAAGGAGAAAAAAAACCCCTCCCCCAAAAGAAAACAGCCTCCCATGGGTTTTGTTAAGAACAAAGCATTAGCCAGGGAGGTTCCTGAACCCCTGCGGCATTCCCCTCCAAAGGCTCGGCAGGAGGTGGGACTAGCTCCTGGGCGTTTGGCATCCCAGACTAGAAGGACCTTTGTGATTCATGGTATGGGAAGAAAGCAAGCTCTGAGGGCTCTGGCAGGAGGTCCTGCAGCGCTAGACAGCAGCTACATGGACCCTGCACCTTCCAAAGACCACAGTCACGCTGTGCGGAAGGTATTTTTAAGATTTGAAAAGACTCGCTGCAGATACCAAGGCTCAGCAGAAGCAGTTCTGTCTGGAAATGAGTAGAGATGTGTTTGGATAGGCAAGCCAGCCCCACACGTTTGGGAAGCGCCGGTACCACACTGCTCCCCACTCACCTTTGGAGGAAGCGTGTCGTTTTCATTCTTGAGAACAAACCTTCCCTCCCGATCATCTTTGTTCCAGTTCAACTGCACAACAAGAGGCTTCTCATCGATATCTAATCTTCTTTCTTCTTCACAGAAACAAAAAGCAATAAATACTTTTGAAGTGCCAAGTAACTAAGACACCTGGACACAAGTTATGCTCTGCAAAACCCAACCAACCAGCCAGCGCAAAGGCCAGCACCTGCTGGACACATCCCTCGATGCTCCCCTGCTAAGCACAGGGACGAGGGCCTGCAGAGATGCAAATGTCTGTCTCCTGTCCAGCACGAAGCATATTCCTCAACCTACACGAGCTAAGGGCCCACCCAGAGCTGTCCTGCACACGTCCCTTCTCAGGAGGAGGGCCCCAAGTCTGGTAACACACGATCACCACTCAAGAGGTGAAGGTTCTTGCACAATTTAATGTTTCCAGCTTCACAACACTCCCAAACACTCCTTTTCCTTATTTTGAATTTAACCCATCCGACAGCGGCCCAAAAAGGACTGTTTGGGAAGACTGCACAAAACCAAAGTGGACACTGACACGCTCTGCATAGGTGCCCAACTGCACTTCGTCAGCTACAGAATCACTGAACCACTCAGGCTGGAGAAGACCCCTGGGATCAGCGACTCCAGCCATCATCCCTACTCTGCAAGGTCCCCCCTAAACCAGATCCCCCAGCACCACATCTCAGCAACTTTTAAACTCATCCAGGGATGGGGACTCAACCCCCACCCTGGGTAGCCCAGCCCAGGGCCTGACCACATACAAACCCCAATTTCTACTACTAACTCAGCTTTACAAGAGCAGGATTTAAGGTGGTTAACCTGCCCATGTCAGCTCCCAAAGCAGAGGCCAAGCATGGCAAAGATGCAGTCTCTCCTACTCCTGTCTCCTCAACCACCACACACAACCACCCTCCAAAGTGCACCTTTCTGCTGGGGTGGGGAGACACAAGCACAAGCAGCACCAAAAGGCTGTCTAGATTTTAAGCTCTCCACAAGTTACCTGAAAGCATCTGCTTCAGAAACACAGCGGCTTTCAACATCGCTGGGTGGATCTTCCCCCAGTTTAGCAGTAGGGGAACGTTCATTACAAGGTTCCCTACCAAAGCCCCACATCAAAGGACTGAGGATGTACTGCCAAGTGCTCCAATTTAACACTCCTGCTCTCCCCTCACAAACCCAGTCTTTACCCGCTGGTCCTAAAACTAGCAGTGCTCTCACAGGTGGGCAACTGGACAGGGTTTAACAGATGGTAATAAAGATGAGCATAAAGCGCAGGTGGGCTACAGGCAGCCGTGTTTGGAAGCAGCCCTGCTCCACGCTGGAGGTACTAGCAAGGCACCTGAGGACAGGAAGCACAAGGCTGATGTGGTCCAGCAGATGCTCTGGCTGGGGTGGGGGCACAGGGAGGTGCTGCGGATGCAGGCAAGGCGGCGTGAATCAGTACCAACCTCCGCTGACGTGCACCTCGTAGAGAGAGTACTTAGGGGATGACAACATTCGCATGTCCGGCCGGAACTTCTCCGCAAGGGTTTCGATCACATCCTGAGTCGTGGCAGTGCTCGAGACGCGGATACACTTTGTGGCGAAATTCCCAGCTGCTTTGTCTTGGAAGTAGAATCTCATCACTCCATGAAACTCTAGATCCTGTAGGAAACAGAAACACAGACCTGAGCATGGGCTGAGAGCCGCAAGGTTCAGAGCCGGCCATGATTTCTTAGTTACAGTCCTACGGAAAGCTGTTCGGCTAGCACGCTGGTTTGCAATGTGCTGGGGACTGCAGGCTCTGCTCACTAGGACACCACCAGCTTAAAAAACAAGGACACTCCTCAAGAAGAAAGTCTTGAAGTACTGCTGAAACATGTACAACTTCAGCGCTTAGTTACTCGAACATACAGGTAGTGCCAGGTTTACCTGAAGGAGAACTAATACGATTAACAAAAACTAGGAGGTTAGGGTGGTTTTAAACCTTGGAACACATCTTGAGACTGGTGTCGAAACACTGTCTTACCCAGAGCAGGCCCCTGGAAGAGCGCAAGCTGAATACGCTCGAGGAACAGCAAGGTGCCTCAAGAGAGCAGCTCTGCCACGACGGTCCTGAGCAGCAGCATCTTCTCTTTCCTCCTTGCCCCCTTCATACGCTCCTCTCTCCATTACACTGCAGTTTGCTGACCCCAGAAACAGCAAGCCCAGGAAACAAAATCATCGGATTGGTTTTGTTTCTGTTCTCAGCAAGGTTAGTCCTTGCTGCAGCTCCCTCACTGCTCTGCAAGGGAGGAAAAGCTCCAGCACCAGCACCAGGTGAAAGGAAGGGACCAGAGCCCACAGCTGTTAGCCCAGCAGCTAGACCACTTCTGCCACAACAGTCATCTCCACCTACTGTACATTGACATCCTCCAGTATCTTCTTTGGCCATCAGCTGCCTGTCCTCCACTGCAGCCCACCACACAAGAGGATACTGGCTGCTCATTTTGGGTCTGAGCACTGACTCCAAACTTAACTTGCACTTCCCTAGCAGCACTCACGGGTACCTGCACGCCGGGGCAATCAGGAAGACTCAGGCACCACAGCTGAGCCTGCCCAGTCTTCTCTCCGGTTTAACCGCTACGGCTTCTGCCTTCGCTTTCCAGAGGCTCCGAAACACTCACTCAGAAGACGTCACACACGCAGTGTGTTCCTACTACACTGAAACAAACATCTCAGTCGCCCAGGTGTCAGCACTGCTCTTCCCAGGGTGCTGCCCAGTCTGTGCCAGCACAGCAGGCGGATGCAGCACCAGCCAGTCCTGGGCAGCCCCTTCCAGGGCTCTGTCACCCTCACCAAGAAGATCTTTTTCCTTATACTGAGATGGAACTTCTTGAGCTCCAACTTAACGCGAGTCACCCATGACGGGTGACCCATGACAGGGCAACCTTCCCAAGACTGTCAACGAACGCCACAGACGCAAAGCAAAGGTTCCGTGTGTTCTGAAGGGATCAGCCCGTGGCTCTGTGGCGCGCACTCCTTCCTGCTGACGTGCTGAAAGGCAGCTATTTTTAAAGCCTTTCCAAAACTCATTACTCGCATTCTTCTGCTCAATCTTATGCTTTTCTATCCTGCCTGCCAGATCTTGGGCGCCTCTCCTTATTTGGATGCTTCTTCAGCTTTCTAACAACTATCTCTGCCTGATGCTCAGCCCTGCCAGCTTCCTTTCACACCTCCCTTGATGGCTGGCACTGCTGGGCCATCCCTCCAGCGTGGCATCTTCCGTTCTCAGCAGGCACTAAGTACTGTGCTACCAGTTGCCTGTGTTAGCTGCACCAAGCTTCCCCAGCGTAGCTGTGCTGCCTTCCCCACCCGGCTGGCAAAGCGCGTCCTCCTCACAAGAGAAACAGGTCTCAGCAGCTCTGGGCTCTAGCAGCAGAACGAGAGGGCACTCTTGCAGGTACCCTCCTGAGCCACGGCCCTCCCTCTGCTGCACTGGCTGGAACGGCCGGCTCTTGTGCGAATGCTCCCTAAGCGCGATGCTCCACCAAACGGCCACAGTCTCTTCCCAAGCAATGCAATGCTTTGACCCTCCTGTTTGATGCAGAAGACACACAAGCGCCATGAAACAGAACCACAGCCCTCTCACCGCATTTAGTTCCCCTTAGGCAAGATCTTCCCCGCGACCACCTCAACTCCTCTTTCAACAGTACTCGACTGCAAACCTGTTCTCCGCAGGCACGACGTGTGGTGTGAGGGCTCCCATGGACCAGGAGCCTGGCTTTAGTGAGGACACACTCCACTGCCCAGCCTTTCACCCTGTAGATTCTTCTCGTTCTCTACAACACAGCAGAGACTCAAGAGCAAGGGAAGGCCACATCCCCCTGTTCAGAGCAGATCTAGAAACAGCTCAAGCAGCTCTTTAGGCCACCACAGGTTTATTAATATTATTTAAAGTTTCCCTGCTAAAACCTACCGGTACTCCAGACACTAACAGAGCAGGAAGGGGACAAAGCTGCGCTGTGAATCCTCAAGAGATGATGTTAGCATCGAGCGAGGTTTGTTTTCCTTTGGGAAAAGAAGCAGTGTGTTCTGCAGAGGAACCCTCACTCGAAATCTGCTTTCACTGCTGTGACAATGTGGATATGAGAACGACCGCTAGGGGATCCTGCTCTGCAGGGGGATTGGATAGACGATCTCTCGAGGTCCCTTCCAACCCCTAAGGATTCTATGACTGAACACACTGACCACCCCCCCCACGCTCTTCTACGGCAGCTTCTCCAGCTCTGTGTGTGTGTGTCCCCGAGACAGACCACAATCAATTCCCCAAGGCTGTCCACTAGAGAAAGGTACTGCACAACCGCCCCGCGGGGCCCCCCCTGCCCAACACAAAGCTCTAGCGAGTGCTTCGTCCAGCTCAGTCCCAGACTGTTCCTTCGGACTTTGCTAGAGGAAACACAAGTGCCCAATGACAGCGAAGCGACTGCTTTCACACTGCAAAACATTAGGGAAGTACAAAAGGAAACCACAGGAAAGCCACAGAAACGCGACCCAAAACCGCAGCACATCACCAGCACCACCAGTATCAACCACACGTCCACCTACACGCATGGACGTGCTTCTCCAAGTCAAGGCACACCTAACGTCCCCCCGTGGCCGTGCGCGCAGCACGTCACCAGCACGCGCAGGCCAGCGTGTCTCACACCGAGACACCACACCAACAGCCAGTCCCCGCGTACACTCTGCATCACAGTGCTGCTGCTTCAGAGGCTCAGTTCATCCCCACACCTGCTCCTGAGATCCTCTGCCCAGGCTGCCCAGCAGGTTCACTGCGGGCTGCAACACTGACGGGTGTTGAGAGGCTCAGGCACAAACACCCTTGGTCCCAAACCAAACCGGCACAGCACTGTCTTTTACCGTCTAACACAGACTTACAAGCAAACACTTTTCCCAGGACACATACAACTCTCTCAGAACCGTCTTCTCCAAAGGATAAGACCCGCCATCACTTATAAATTATCCAAAAGCAGTTAAAATGCCTCCTGAACGTCAATAATTACCAATTACGTTAAGTGTTTGAGTGCTCCTTTAGGCTCCTCCTGGGAGTTTACACACATCACTGGCGATGCAGCCTCCTCAGCCACTCACTCTTGAGAGGTTTAACGTACCTGCTCCGCAAGTCCATGGGGCCTCACATAGAAAAGAGAAGGCACAGAACAGACTTTGGCTACTGAGGGCCAGTCACTTTGAACAAATTTGATTCTCATCGCCTACACTGTACAGGGGGTTGTAAAGAGCATCTAGCAAAAGGTGTTGGAGAGCAGCGTAGAACAAGGAGACTTCGAGGTGCTGGTGGCCAGCAGGATGACCAGGAGCCAGCAGTAAGCCCTAGTGACCAAGAAGGCCAGTGGAATCCTGAAGTGGATCAGAAGAGGGGTGGTTAGTAGATGGAGAGAGGTTTTCCTCCCCCTCTACTTTGCCCTGCTGAGACCACAGCTGGAGTCTTGTGGCCAGTTCTGGGCCCCTCAGCTCCAGAAGGACACAGAGCTGCTGGGGAGAGCCCAGAGCAGAGCTACAGGGATGATGGAGGGAGGGGAGCATCTCCCTGATGAGGCAAGGCTGAGGGAGCTGGGGCTCTTGAGCTCAGAGGAGACTGAGGGGTGACCTCATGATCAATATGGAATGGGCAAGCATCAGGAGGATGGAGCCAGGCTCTGCTCAGGGGCACGCAGTGACAGGACAAGGGGCAGCGGGTGTGAGCTGGAGCAGAGGAGGTTCCACATCAGTGTGAGAAGGACCTTCTTGGCGGTAAGGGTGCCAGAGCCTTGGCAGGGGCTGCCCAGGGGGGTTGTGGAGTCTCCTTCTCTGGATGCGTTTCAAACCCTCCTGGCCATGTTCCTGTGCGACTGGATCTAGGGGATCCTGCTGGGGCAGGAGGATGGGACTGGGTGATCTTTTGAGGTCCCTTCCAATCCCTCATGTTCTGTGATTCTAAGAAATCCCAAAAACCAGGATTCAAAACATCACATCTTTCTTCCTGCCCCAGTCCAACTCTATAGGCAAAAAACCTACAGAGACTGGCTCCTAACTAGGCTGCGATTATTGTACAGGTACACGGACTTGTTGCTCGGGGTTTTGCTGACAGAGTGTAAATCCCAGTAACACCAATGCCCAGCGCAGCCATTAGGATGACAGCAAGAACAAGCTGCTTTCCACAGCGTTGAGCCGACCGGCGAAGGCAGCAGCACTGTCATCACTGCAGGACACTCTGAAGCTCTCATGTAGCACCTTTGTACCTGAGCTGGCATCAGGCTGCACAGTAAAATGGAACCGCTCCCTTTGCCCCTGCAAAAGCTGAAGCCTGCAGCAGCCCTGAGCAATTCTAATGAACATAGGAGTATTTTAAGAAAGAGTTCCTACGAGGTAGGAAAGCCCAAGCATGCTCAATCACTGAGGGAGCAAGCTCTGACGCTACATGACAGTCAGGTTCCTAGCTGTGAAATCTCCACTGGGACCTCAGAGGCAGATGACACTGTCATGCACACTCTGCAGTCAACTACTAAAGAAGAATTCCAAGGAGTCTTTTTAGAAAACAAAGGAATCCTGTCAACTGTTCAAAGTTTTTTGCCAGGACGCTCCTGCTCAGCTAGGGTTTCACAGACACCTTTCACAGGGCACGCCATCAGCATGAACAGTAGAACGCCCTAAATGGCCCAAGAGAAGACAGAGAGGACAATACAGCTCCTATAAAAGTCATTGTCATCAGCTCGATTTCCTCTTCCCAATCTTTGGCACCTGGAACAACAAAGATTTTCCACTCCACAATGACTCACTGCCAGGACAACTTCTGCATAACGTCATGTTCTTGGGCCCTGCAGCTGAGCTTCCTATCCAAGAGAGCTGCCAACAGCCTACAACACAAAGAGCCCGACCAAACGAAACCCTCCTCTTGTTTTCCTGCGGAGAACTGCATCTGAGGAACCAGCCCCGCTACACTATGGAACAAAAGCCTCCAGAGCAAACAACAAGGAGGTGCTACAAGCGTTTTCATAACCTGCACATAATTCAAGGAAGCCAATGCAAACCCTCCTGCAGCATGTGGCAAAGCCACTAGCAAAACCCTAAACTAAGGCCGACAGTCACATCTACAAATATGACCAAGAGCTAAGCTAAAAGTGCGTTTACTTTCACAAATGCAGCTCCACTCTTCTCACCAAGGTCAATGCTCTCCTGCACACTCGACACCCATTCTCCCTACTCCCCAACGCCTCTCTGCCCACAGAGCAAGACCAACCCATAGGACAACTCTTGGAATAAAACAAACCTTCCTGTAATTTTGACTAGTTCCTGGTCAACAGGAAACCTCACCGTTCCAAGGATTAAACTTCAGAACAGACCCAGCTACAGGAGGTAGATGAACCAGAGTATTTCCTACCTACTTTACAACCTCAGAAATGTGTTTTCAGAACTGCACCGTGCCCAAGCCACCAGGCTCGGTATGCAGTGCACACTGAGAAATGTTCCTGTGCGACTGGATCTAGGGGATCCTGCTGTGGCAGGGGCATTGGGCTGGATGATCTTTGGAGGGCCCTTCCAATCCCTGATGACTGGATCTAGGGGATCCTGCTGTGGTGGGGGGATTGGACTGTATGATCTTTCGAGGTCCCTTCCAATCCCTCATGACTGGATCTAGGGGATCCTGCTGTGGTGGGGGTTTGGGCTGGATGATCTTTCGAGGGCCCTTCCAATCTGTACTGTTCTGTGATTCTGCGAACACTTCACTGTTCAGATCTCTACAGAAGACGCTGTCGTGCAAGCAACATGAAGCATCTTCAAGCAAGATTTAAGAGTCCAGGAGCAGCTACCATCACAAACAAACCCAAGTGTGCCAAGGGTGCTCCCCAAAAGCATTACAGGCTTAACCCTGTACCTCTCATTGTCAAACTGACAGTAAAGGACTGGGAAAACCAGGGCTTGCACCACACAGAAGCTGCCTGCCATCTGCAGGATGCTTTTGTTCAGCTGCAGCTGACATCATCATTCACCTGCTCATAATTAACCAGAGGACACGTGGATTGTACTTAGAACATGAAGTCTACCGCAGTTAACTGAACCCCAAATGTATTTCCAGTGATGAGCACTACCAACACGGCTACCTGCAGAGCTGCAACTCCTGCAGTGAAGCATCCTCAGGCATCAGCCAGGCCACAACAAAAGCAAACCAACCCAACCACAATCCACCCCCTACCCTCTCTCACTTCGACATCGAAAGTGCAGGGCCACAGTCACTTCAAAGCAACAGAAACTCTAAAGGACACAGAAAGCCTCTCCTCACACACTTACTCCCACCTGCTCCCTCGAGCCAGGCACCAGTGCTCTGCAGCCAGACTGCACCACGAATCAGGTTAACTAACGCAGAAGGTATTTTCCCCCACTCCACGCAGTGTGGAGGAGGCTGTAGGACTCAGCAGCTGGATGCAACTGTCTTTCTGCTGGCACCTTGCATTAACTTGAAGGAACCATGAAGAAACAGCCACCTCTGCCAAGGCAGACGCTTTATTCCCATTTTTACACTGGCGTCAGCACCTGCTGCACCCTGAGCAGGGATCTACAGCATCAGAAGCCAGCAGGTACCGCTTCATTCTGTTGTTCCAGGCAGGCTGTGCCGGCTTCGCCAGAGAAGCATCAGACCGAAGAAGGGAGCAGAAACGCAGGAGCCAGCAGCTCATCCATCCAGAGCGATCTCACACCTGCGCCAAGGGCATGGTGTTGATGTGAACATCATCAGCGCCATCACCTCTGCTGGCTGACTTGAGAGCACCCAGGCAACACCTCACTGCCCTTGTGCTGTCGCATGCCGTGCTTGTACGTTTCTGCAGGAACAGTTAGGAGTGGAACAGCACTGCTAGAAGCTGTGCCTGCAGAGGAGATCTCTGAGGCTGCTTCCACCCTGAGCTGCTCCATGATTCTGCGACAGACAGCAGCACCAAAACGTTCTCTTGAGGATGCTGATGGTGAGAGGGTAGAGCTGTGAGCCGGCAGAGACTGGCAGCAGTGACGATCTCCTGTGGCCTGCTGCAGTAACAGCACAGCTCTGCGATGCCTGAAAGGCTTGCCCCAAACTCAGGACACACAGACACAAACCGCTTTCTCTACAAGCCACAAATTCAAGTGTAGAGCCGCAGGCCTACAGGTACTTCTGCAACAGGCTGCTGGATACCGGCGTTAGACAAGAATTTATTGACACTTTGGAAACATCAAAAATCTTTCCTCTGCAATACAACTTGGAAGAACCTACTAGGAATAATCTTAAATCCGTAAAAGGTCTTCAAATTGATCAGAGAAAGAAGCGAGGACTGAAGAGATGACTGTCACTCACGAAGCAATGGGGTCTCCAACAGAAATGCAAATCTACTCAGGACAGCAAGCTGCGGTACCGGAACAACCACCTCCAGCAGCAAACTCATGCAGCTTTCTGGAGGCTGTCCTTCCCAGAGCTTTGTTGGAGCTGGCACACACCCCTTTACTCCTAACATCACCCTGCCCTGTGGATGCTCCAGTGGCACACAGAGGGCAAACTCAACCCAGAGCCTTGTCTCTGATGTGGGCTGAAGGCTCAACCTAACAACCCAAACCCAGCGAGCTGGTACCCACCATTAGGCTGATACCCAGCAACAGAGGCAGCAGCTCAAGGAACACCCTCACTTGGGCCGCCTGACACTCACTAACAGTGTTTGCACTTGGTCTCGCAGTGGGCTGCCTGCTGGAAGCAAAGCCTACTGCGTGCCAACACACCAGAGTGAGAGCAGTGCCAGCAACAGCCCTTGAAACAAGCAGCTGTCTGGATTCACTTTGTGTAGCCAACACTGCACGGTTAATACTTCAGGGTTCAGCTTAGGGATGATGAACCACAGCATCAGAGGAAACCAGACAGATCGGGTCATTTCTATACAACACAACCAGAGCTCAGGTCATGTTTATTTCTCTGCTGACACAGCCAAGAACGACTGCCCCAGCTTCCACTCCGCAAGGACAAGCCTCTCCTCACTGCTGGGGGATGAGCTGGGAGCTGCATCAGACAGGGTTAAGCCATGCAGCTACACTCACTGAACGAGAAAAACCCGGGTGCTATCTGATACCGGGCACGCCAGCGCTCTGGCAACCAGGCTAACGAGTCAGGAGCTTGAAGCAGGAATGCTAACAAGCACCTGATTCTCTTGCAGCCAACTAACTGCAGCAGGGAGCCTACCCGGAAAACAAACCCAACAAACCCAAACTCCTGAAGATGCCAAGAAAAACAGAAACCCAACCAATCCTAAACCCAACCCACAACAACTCTAAGAACCACACAACACCACAAGGTTACCTGAACACCAAATCTAGCCTTGACTGGAGCCAAATGCCCCACTCTGTCCTCCTAGATGGGGTGGACCCAGCCACTCCAACCCCTCCTTTTCCGGCAGACCTCAAGGCAGCCCTGGGTGTACAGAAACACACGGCAGAGCAAAGCGCGAGCGGATTCTCTCTGGCAAGAATGCCAACCACGCAGAGGCCTGGAAGGGATTCCTGGGGATCTGAACTCGGGGAGAAAAGCGTCCCACACACAAAAGCCCCTCTCAATGCGCGTTCCCTTGTTTACTGCTCTGTTCAGAGCTCGCTGCCAGACCGGCACTGCTGAGGGTTTTGCAGCAGGTCACGATCTTGCCAAAAAGCAATGTGATAGCACAGGGACCGCACCGGGCTGCTGCCAGCTTCATTAACCTCATTACCTGTTTTACTCCCTGCAGAGACACGAACGTGCAGCACTGCCATTTGTTCCCCTTGCACAGCCACTGCCACCCGTCTCGAGCCCTGCCTAGAATCATTACATTCACACTTTCAGATCACAATAATTCAAATCCAACTTCGGATGGGCTTTCAAGAAGTTATTTCCCAAGTAAATGAGGTTAGTGAGGTGGGTCTGACAGAGCAGAACCACTTCGAAACGGAGCCCAAGATGCCATTTTGTTCTAACAAACGCCGTGGAGACAGGGAAGAGGGCTAACCCATCACAACCTCTTGGCAGTTGCTATTGCTCCTCTCTACCTGAACTACCTTTTCAACAGCAAAGCACATACTTGGGGCTACATAATCACCAATACCTGACATTAGTTCTGCAAAGATGCCCCAGATCTGCGCGGCTGGAAGCAATGCAGCAAGATCAGCTGTCTCACAGCCAAAGACGCAACCGCAGCTGCTTGTGTGCAGCGTCTTCTTGAGCCAGCAGCTCCTTCCAGGCACTTCTTCTGCACACACAGACACAACCAAACCAGGGGGCCAGATTCACACATGGGAAGGCCACACAGCTTTAGACATGATCGGAAGCCTTAGCTGCAGCCTTTCTGAACACAGACAAGAAATAATGGGCCCGCTCTGCAACTTCCAAACAGGAAAGAGCACCCAAAAAAGTGGGCTGGGGGGTAGGCACGGTTGGGTTTTGGTTTTAATTCAGTCATTCAAAAACACCTCTGGGAATTATTAGTTTGAATGACTTACAGTATTAAATGTAGACCAATCAGGTCACTTCTTACAATCCACGAAGCAGCTTCTTAATGTTGTTAGTTCTCTTCACGTTGGTTCATGGGAACACCAAGGGCACAGAGAGCTTGGAAAGAAGTCTTACAGCAGTTGCAATACTAGGGTGCAATTCATCTGTTGATGGCCTCCTCTCTGCAAATCCTACTTAATCCTGTTGTATAATCTTTGGCAACAATTTCATCCAACGCTGCGCTTGGTGAATGACATTTGGCTTCAGTCAGTTGCATTGAAAAACAACTGCTGACGAGTTAAAAAAGGGCTTTCTCTGCAGTAGCCCCATCGACAGCATCTTCAGACCGACGGATTCTGTGCTCACCATTCTGTGGAAGCTCTGACTGCTCTCATACCACTCACAAATGTCTCCCATCTGACTGAAGAACGAGCTCAAAGTAGCCTTAATCATACCAATCTATTTCTGAGCAAGGTACCTGCAGAACCTAAGCCTTGCTTTGGTTCTGGTTCTATCCCTCACTGCTTCAGAGCTGAAAGCCAGGACGCCGGGCAGCACTATTTGCACGCTTTGCACTTGAGCTGGCACCCTTCTCATGAAGCAGCACTTTGCCTTCCAGTACCTACCAGTCTCCTCTTCTCCTAGGGGATCCACACTTGCTCCCATCTACAGGAGTGTCTGCCTGTTTTGCCAGACTGGAAGCAAGTCCCTTGGCTGAAAGGTGCCGCTCTACGAGCGGGTTCTGTCTCTATACCTGGATGCTCCCTTCTTCTGCGTGTCCCCCGTGTTAGCAAGGGAACGCACCGTTCCCACGGACACAGGAAGAGATTGCCCACACGTCCCTCACTGCCCATTACCGGAAGGCTCCGTCAGGAGATGACATCTTCTTCCCGTGCCCTGCCTGTCCCTGGCAGTAGAGGAGACTATGACACTCGACTAATCCAACCACCACCAGCAGTTACTTCTGAAGGCGTTTCCCTCTCCCTGCCAACCCCCTTCTCTGGCCACGAGTCATTTCCATTGCTTCAACACAAGCACTTGGGTGGACTCTAATGAGTTAGCTCAGAGAGAAAAGCCCAAGGAGAACTAATCCTCACGCCCCAGCTTTCCTAAAAATCTCACCCAATGCCAGCAGAAAACAGGGATTAAAACACTCACTCAGCTGAAGAAGGGGTGAGGGGAGCACTCTGTTGCCGCTGCAAAGGCACCTCACTGGCTCGGGCTACGAACGTGGGATCTCATCGTCTCCCTTGTCCCCTGTGCAGCCGTTAGCACAGAACAAACCCAAGACCAACAGTTCACGGAAGCAAGGAACATCTTTGCAGACCCAGAGCCTCAACCAAGCGGCAGCACGCCAGAGGTGCCTTTAGCAGCACCCAGCGGTGTAAGCTGCTGTCTAGGGGAGTTCAAGTATTTCACCACCCCTGACTGAACATCTATTCCACTTGTCTGAGGCTCAACAAACAAAACATCATGAAAGTAACACAGAATTTGAAGCTCAGTATAAAAGGCCTAAGAAAGGCCATTAAAATAAAATCAGGCTTTATTTCAGTTAGTAAATCATTTAACTGAGGAGAGTACAAGTCCTTCTCTGCTTACACTACTAGCGGGTGTAGCACGTAGGAGCAGCACTGCATCAAAACAGCTTCTGTTATCTCAGCAACAAGGAACTAAACAATGGCTGAACTCACCAGGAGCAACGGACTGTATTTTCAACTGGAAATAACATTTCCCCCCAAACATCCCGGGCCACTGAGTTCAGGTCCATGATAGCTGCAGTCGCCGCCTGCTGACAATACTCCCTGAACTATTTTTCACATCCTGGGCGTACAAAGACAACACTGGCAAGGAGTCCGTCAAAGCTGGGCTGGCACAAATGGTGGAGGAGTCACTGTGGTGCCAAGAGACCTGCAAAAGACTCCATCAGATGTTGTCCGCACACAAACACCGCCAGAGCTTTAAAGCCTCCAGTGTCCTGCAGAGATCACAGCAGCATCGTTTAAACTAAACAGGCCAGAAGAGGAAAGTAAACAAACCCAAGAGAAAATGAGGCTTGAGGAAGTGATCACAATCAAGAGAGGGCAGAGGGTGGGTGGGCTGAATGTGTTTTTAGAAGGAGCCTTTAATCATGCAACCAAACAGCTGTCGGAGCAGAGGGGCACCCAAAAGCCTCGTAACTACAGAGTCAAATGCTCCTCTCCACCACTGCAGTAGGTCAGCCACCGCCACTGTATTGTGTCCTTCCCTCCCACCACAGTCAGTCGCTTATTCCACGCTCACTCAGGACAACAAAGCAACTGCTGGGACTGTGAGTAACTGCCACCGCTATTCCCCACAGAGGAAACAGCAGTTCAGCGCCTGATTGCATAGGAAGCTCCTCATTTCCTTGGCAGTTCTCTACATAATAGCATCAATGATCCCCAGAAAGGTACCCTGTGGGACCAGCAAACACACAACCCGGGTGGCTGCTCATCCAAAGGAACTTGGTCAGAAATCACCGTCAGCCTTTCAAACAGCAGAGCTGAGCGGCATGCCCGAGACAGAAACCAAAGCCTGAGTCAGTACCTTCTGATCGTTGAATTACCCTCTCAAGTACTCTGGGGTCGGGTCTCTAACCCCACCAACTGCTCTGTGCAAGACCGCCTGTGGCCAGTGAAAAACTCCTACTTCCAAAGGGCAGAAAGGCAGCGCTCTTCCCACTCCAACACTGGTTTTTCACGACTTTCAACTGATGTAAAGATCTTGTTTGTCGCACGAGCAGGTAGGATAAGAATCTGGCTTCACCTTTAGTCATGCTGAGGGGTTCAAAGACAAGTATGAGATTGATTCAGGTGATTAAGTGCTCAAGATTTTACGTTGCCAGAGTCAGTTGCTCACTTCTTTGAAGCATCAGAACAAATCCACCCCACCAGATCAGCACAACCGAGCCAGCACTGTTCCATCACTTCTTAGCGGCTTGCTCCTCGCTTCACAAGGTGTCACCAGCAGCTGCTTGCAGAAGAGTGAGGAAGTTTCAGAGGGCAGGTCAGAGGATCTCCAGTTACAAAACTGGGTGTGTGATTTTGGGTGGAGAAAGGAACAACAAAGACATCTGAAAACCTGAATGCTTAATCACCCCATAATCATCCTTTGTAATGCTGCTTTCCTCCTCCTCCTTCCTATCCAGCCCTGGTCAGGATTAAAGCGCTTACAGAGAGCAGATCTCACACAACACAACCCGATAGCAACTCTGCGAGTTGTTCGTTCAACGTAAGGCTTCACACTGTCGTCACACGGGCAGTCTCTCCCCACTGCACACTGCTTCATTAACTCAAGCTGAACCCCAGGCACAGAGTAACAGCGACAAGACCACCAGGAGTGCTCTGATACCGAGACGTCCCACCGTGTGTTGGGGCTGCTCCCCACAAGCACCTACTTCACAAGGGCCAGGACAAAGGACAGGATGGAAAAAGCTGAATAAAGTAGATGAGGTATCAGCATAACGTTTGCAAATTTCTCTCCAGCTGTGAATCCTGCTGGTGGAGATCAGAGACAACAAACTCACAGCAGTCGCACTAGTAAGCGCACCAGGGGCTATTTCTCCAACTGAAGCAATGCAATCCATCCCAGGCTCCATCTAGGATCACAGGGTAATTCGGGGGTAATTCAGAGCCTCGGGAATTTCCAATCCAGCCTCTTGCTGAAAGAAAGGTCACCTCTGAGGTCAGATGAGGCTGTTGGCTGTTTTTTAAGGCCTGTCTGGCCTTAAAAAATCTCCACGGCCAGAACGCGCACAAGCTCCCAGTACAATGCGTTCCAATACCTGATTATTCACTGGCACCCGAGAAGTTCTGCTGTGCAGGACACACGTGTGGGGGGCGAACTGCTCAGTGACCTCAGAGCCACTGTGGATGAGTCAGCTGCAAGCGCGAATGGTTCTTCAAGTGTTTTCAGGTGACCCACAACCAGCTGGCCGGCCGGCTCAATCCGCTCCACAACCAGCCGGCCGGCTCGATTCACCAGTGCAAAATGCTAAAGGCCCCCATTAATGTTTCCTGTGGGAACACACAGTGATGCCTCATACCATCAACAGGCCATCTAGAAGGTTCAGCGTGGCTCTTGGTCAGTCTCCTCAGGTTGTGCATTACTTCTGAGGACAGTCTGGTTCCAAAGTTCCAGACAAGCATCTCAGTGCAACAGGGAAAGCAATTCACCACCATCAGTAGCAGACTGCTGCTAACCTTTACCTGCTTCAGGGTACTGGGGGTACAGAGAGGCAAGAATGGGTGCCATAAACTGCTAACGACAACCAGCACACACCAAGCACAGCAGATTCTGAGGAGAACAACACAAGGCACCAGAACACCAGAAGAAAACACACTCAGAACAAGGCAACCAAAGGAAAGTTGGGCAGACCCAGACACACAGCTGGACAAGAGAATAATAAAGTAGCACTGGTCTATTCATACGCCGGTCTGATCTCAAGCTTCTCAGTCCTTCACTTCGTGCAAGTCTAGATGCAGGAGCAGGGGAAGAGGCCAAACACTATCTGAGCCTCAGACACTAAGAGGAGATCCTGCCAGTACTCTTACGAGCAGAAACCCAAAGTGAAACCAAAGGCCCCAACCCCACAGCACGGTTCCGAGGATCGGCCCTCCTCCAGCACACTTCAGAAAGAGGAAAGAGAACAGTCTTGCCTAAGGGGAAAAATACCAGGCACCCAATTTAACTTGACATCTACCCTTAATTTCACTTTGCGGATGAGATGTTCTCTGACCTGCACGTAGCTGGCGCAGCAGTGCACAGGCAGTGAGCGGCACGGAGTGGTACGTAACCACCCACCAGAAACATCTCGGTCTTCTTTTCTACAGCCACCACATAACTACAGCTGTACGACACGGAGACCCTGGTGACACGATGGAGGCCTAGGAACTGCATCGTGGGCATTTCTCACGGTGCTGCTTCTACAAACCAACTACTCACTGCCAGTCATTTCATCATCACACAACATGAGGGATTGGAAGGGACCTCAAAACACCATCCAGTCCAATTCCCCTGCCACAGCAGGATCCCCTAGATCCAGTCATTAGGAACTGGAAGGGACCTCAAAACACCATCCAGTCCAATTCCCCTGCCACAGCAGGATCCCCTAGATCCAGTTGCACAGGAACAGCCCCGGCAGATATGTTCAAATATATTTGAGACATACAACACCTCAAACTGCCTCCAGCAAACAAACAAACAGAAACACCACTTCTCTTCCCCAAAGCCAACTTCTCTCCGAGGCTGTGCTGCACAGCAGCCAGTATGATTTGCTCTGTAGGGATACAGGTGTCCACTCTGCAAGCTCCTCTGTTTGGACAGACCCACAGCAGCACAGTGAGACGGACTCCTGTGCAGCACCATGGTGAGGGATGGTAATGCCAGCACACATGCGTCTTAAAGCAACAGGACGTTTTCTTTCCTTCATAAAAGCACAAACCTGTCATTCTGAAAATTCTACTAATTTTCAAACCACGATACATCTACATCAGCGGATTTCACTTTGCAATTCACAACACTCAGATTTTCCAGTCTGTCTCTGACAGGCAGAAAGGCCACAGTTTGTTTTCCTTTAAAAATCCAGAACAGCCAAGTGAGAAGCACTTCCTGGGCTGGTCAGTACCTCTGCACAGGGGATCCAGCCACGAAAGGGCTCATCTCACCCTTCAAACGGCACGTTTGATTACCAGAAAGCTGTGTGTGAAAAAGAGCTACGGGCTCTATTTTAAGGATTTCTTCCAGAAGACAACAAATTACCGGTTTTATCACGTAGCACTGGGTAACAGAACTGGTCTCTACAGCTGTGCTCGTCAGCAGTCACCAGAAGAAAGCGTTTGCCAGCGCTCTGTGCAGGAATTCTTCATCTCAGCATGTCCTGAACTGCTGCCCCGGGGGTAGTTTTGTAGCCAGGGACAGGCTTTATACAGTTGGTTACCTCCAACTAAAGAGTTCTCACCTTTCACTTGCCATTGCTGCACTGCAAACACCAACCCGGGAAAGACACTGGTTGCTGACTTCCAGGCGCTCTGGTTTTGCTCCACAATACAAGTCCATCAAATGAGCTCGATTTTCTTTTTATGGGGGCTGCCATTCCAGCAGCACCGGACCAAGGACAAGCTGCAATCCAAACACTGCTGCAGATGATTAACCGTGAACAGGAGTATTTCGAGTTTGAACAGGCTCAGATTACAACAGCATTCAGAAACTTGCTTCGGCTCCCTCCGATACTAAACCGTAGTTAATGAAGTGATACTGCCCTGAGATTGCAAGCACCTTCTGACTCACTGCAAAACAATCCGGGCTCCGACTGGTGCTGTTTCCCAAAGAATCGTGCAGCAACCGAGGATTAACATAGCTGAGAAGGTGCCCCAAGAGACAGGTCTGTCCTCTCATCGGGGAGGGAGTTCGTCTCAGGAATGTGAAAAGATGACAAACACCCCCCCCTCCTCCCTGCCCCTGCCAAAGTCGAGAAGATTGACTGCAGTATAGAGATGTGGGAAGGGACTCTAGAATACAGGGAGCTTCCAGCCTCTTTACCTCTTCATCAGTGAAGTGCTGGCTGCTGCCTCGCTCCTCTGCTAAGGTTACTCACTAAGCAGCAAACTCTTCTAGGCTGCCACAGACAGAAGTAGTTCATCTGTAGGGGTACAATCAACACACTGTCCCTGTTCCTCTTTGACTGAGCCCTGAGCACTGCTGTTATTACCCCCAATAGGAGGGGGCTCTCTTCAGGACTGGCTCCTGCTAAGTGACTCGTTTGAGACGCATTTTTCATCACTTGTGTTAGTGCAAAGCAGCTGGGGATTCACAACTATTCTGTGTTCAGTACTCACTTAAGCACTGACCCAAAGACACACACTTGTCTTAATCAAGAGTTCACACGTTCCCTAGAAGTTTGAATACCAGAACGCTACGCACATGGGAAAGAGAAACGATCCAGCGAGTCCAAAACATCACTTACTCGTTCACTGAGCTGAGGCAGTCTGACGTGCGTCAGATGTTTAAGTATTTTTGAAAGAAAAAAAAAAAAAAAATCAAACTAAACATGGAAATTATTCACATAATAATATGAAGGGCAACGAAGCTGGAGAAGGGCTTGGAGAATCTATCTGATGGGGAGAGATGGAGAGAATTTGGGCTGGTTAGTCTGCGGAAGAAAGAGGAGGCTGAGGGGAGACCTCATTGCTCTCTACAGCTCTCTGAAAGGACCCTGCAGAGATGCTGTTGCTGGGCTCTGCTCACAGGTCATGGGCGACAGAAGCAGAGGGAAGAGCTTCAAGCTCCACCAGGGGAGGGTCAGAGTGGCCATCAGGAAGAAATTCTTCCCAGAGAGAGTGGTCAGGGGATGGACTGGGCTGCCCAGGATGGGGGTTGAGTCCCCATCCCTGGATGAGTTTAAAAGTTGCTGAGATTGGTGTTGGGGGATCTGGTTTGGGGATGCCCTTGTAGAGTGGGGCTGATGGTTGGACTCAGTGATCCTGGGGGTCATTTCCAGCCTGAATGATTCTGTGATAACCCACTTGTCAGTGTAAGCAGGCACCCAGAGAGAAAAGGGGCCTTCTTTGCTCCACTGTACAAATCAGCTTAAGATTTAAACCAGGGCTGGTGCAGTGGTGTTTTACACCCCAAGTGTGAGTAACTCCCTTCCACCCTGTAGTTTATAAGGTGACATCTCAAATCACCATGACCCAGCAAATAGCAAACTGCATACGTGCGTGAAAACCCGGCTCCTCTTTCTGGTTCTTTAGTAACCAAACTTATATCAGAGCGTTCAACACATTACTTCACGTATCTGCATGGCTGCTTTCCAACCCCACTGTCCTGGGGGCATCGCAACAACGCCAAACCGCTCCAAATCTTCTCCTCTGCACAGACTCAAGGCAGTTCAGCTGAAGAGGCTGCCCACGAGCAGAAGGTAAGCACGATCTAAGCAAACTCCTCTTGTTTAGCATCCTCTTGCAGGAGCACTCCAAGAGAAAAACACAACCCAACACACAACAAGAACAACCAAAACCAACCCAGTAACACAACTGTTTTCTGATTGGTCTGGACTGAGCATTCTCTGCCCTAAGTAACCAGGCTGGAAACTGCTCATCACATGCAATACACATACAACACCCCCTGCGGAGGTCCTGCTCGCACTGTGCTTTGAATGCGCCAGCTCTGGAAGCACAAAGCCTGTGCTGCCAGTCATTTGTGCTGCCACGAGCACCCAGGCGAGCTCTCAGCAAAGTCTGCCTGTGCACAGCGAGTCCACGGCTTTCCCCACCAAAGCCAGGCAGCCTCAGCAGCAAAACCTCAGCTTGACCAGCGTTCTGTCATTTGAACATGGAAAGGTATTTGTGAAATTAACTAAACATCCTCCAGTGACAGGCAGCAGGTGCAGGGCAAGGCACAGAAAGGGTGCCAAAGTTTTGGAGAGCCACAGTAAACATCAACAGACAAACCTAAGGGTTGCCCTTCCACAGGCATGAGAAGCAACCGCCAAAGGACAGCAACAGAAAAACCCACCGCTGCCTTTCACTACCATGAACACACAGAGGTAAGAGAGAATCCCACATGGCCAGTTTCAGGTGGCAGAAGACAACTCCCACGATGGCAATCAGATGGCAGTGATGGCAGGAAGAGGGTCAACAGATGTCTTTCTGAGCTTCACAAGTGGCAAGAGGAGGATGGCAGCAGCACCTGCAAGCCAGAGTACGCACTAAGTACACGCGAAACTGTTTATCCTCTCCGACAGCTGCTGAGCTGGAGAAGGCTTCAGACTACTGTTCTTTAGCACAGGGCTCGTCTACATGTTACTTCAGAAACAAAGAGTAGGAAGGTATCAGAAGTACACTGGAGTCTCACTCTGCTTTCTGACTCCTGCTGCTACTGACAGTGTCATGGTATTACCTAGGAAGGAAGGGGACTGGAAGTAGGAAGAAGGTAACTACCAGAGATCAGAGTGATTGCCTTGGCCACCCTGCACCACAAACACCCTGTTTATCCCCAGGATTTGGCTAAATTTAGCTCTACCTGCTGTGAGCACCATCCCTGCTATCTTTTAGGCAGTTAGGAAGGAATTTTTTGCCTTGGTGCAAGATTCCCTTCTCAGCAGTGAATAATCTAGTGCTGGCCTAATGCAGCAAACTCTTTCTACCACCACCTAGCAAGCAGCTAGAAGAGATGACAGTCAAGCTGGAAGTGCAATAGAAGGAGGAATCCTCTGCAGAGTAAAGAAAACCACATCTTCAAGCAGAAGTAAGCACCTTCTCTACACACTCTCTTAGAAGAAAACCCCACAAAACCCCACTATCACAGCCACCACCAGGGACTAGCTGGTTGTGAAGAGCCCCAAGTGCACCCCTGGGCTGTTCCAAACTCCAAAGTCCACGCGGCACGGGCTAAAGCACTGGCTAAAGCACTGGCTAAAGCACTGGCTGATCAGTAACCTTGCAGGAACCTACTGCCAAAGCTGCATCATCAGCACATCGTGCTCTCAGGGCCTTTGGGTAGCAGGACAGACACATCCGCACGCTGCTGCAGTTTGCTTTTCCCACCCTGAGCAGAAGGCTGGGAGTCCAGTTCAGGGCTGTGGATTTGAGACTTTGCAGGCACTGTGTGTAGGGAAAGCAGTTTATTGAGAGCTAGCCCAGTCTGTAACGATGTACGTGGGTACTTATGAGCATCCACGCACACAAGGATGGTCAGAGACCTGGAGGCACACGAGGAACACCGAGGATAAGGCCAGCACGCACAGCAAGTGCTGAGTTCCAGCAGGTTTTTACCAACTTCAGGCCACGCGTCCCAGACCGCAGTACAACACCCTGCTTCAGCGCGCTTTCTCACCCTGCCGTGATGCTGCCCAAGTTTTGAGCCGCCACCTGACACATCACTCCAGACGAGCGAGGATTAATTGGAAAGGATGAAGCTGTCAGAGCTGGCTGATCTCACATCAATTTGAAGCGCTAATTTTCCAAGGTCACGCTTAATGCAAGTGGGAAAGCAAAGCACGAAACAAAAGCAGTCTGCAGCTCACAGCAGAGTGTAAATGGTTTATTTCCAACAACAAGCAGCAGCCACTCATTCGGAACTAGCACTAAAGATAGAGTCACCATTGGATTGTCAATAGAGACTGCTCTTCATTAACTGACTGTAAGGTCACAGCTCCTACTTCACACACCCACTTCCACTAAAAGCTACAGAAGGGCAGAAATCAGGGGGTAACAGAAAAACTAGGTTTTTCCACTACAAACCCTAACAAGGGCTCCAGGATAGAGACAGTGCCTCTCTTCTTGCACATTTTTTCCTGTTAAACAGCCAGAACACCTGAGACAGACTGCAAACGCAGCTTCTGCCTTGAGTACTTGCTGGACTGCAGCAATTTCGTCGCTTTAGGATGGCCAGCCTTTTGCTGATGGTGCACGCACCAAGGGTCAGCGCAAAAACTACTTCATTGTTCTCTTTCCATTTCTTCTCGTCTCTGTATCCACTCCTATCTGCCGGAGAACGGCTTGTCATGGGCCCAACAGCCGAGCCTGTGCTATGGCAACAGCTACAACACTCTCGTAAGGCTAGATACGAGCTCAGTCTTCCTGAAGACTTCACCAAACGCGTTCCAATACACCTCTGGCGTAAAACAAAAAGGGCTTTGTCAGAACACGTCATCAGTTTTCGAAGAAGGAAGCAGTTGTTCATCCCTCTTTTAAAGGTTTAACAAAACTAAAGAATTAGATCGCACAAGGCAGTAATCTTAAGTAATTCCACCTGTGAGTCTCCTCAGTGCGCAGCAAGCGCTTGGTGTAACAGCCGACCCACCCAAACCCACCAGCAGGACTGAGCAGTGTTGTCATCAGTAACTGCTGCCTGTCTTTCCAGCACCATTCTCCAACACTTTCCCTTTTGCAGACATGAAACCAATCTCTCGCAGTCCTTCAAAAGCCAGACCAAATACAGAAGGTGTTGAAGAGCTCTTCAAAAACCTCTGCTCTGCCTACATCCACAGCGAGCACTCACCTGTTTGCTTGAAAGGGAACCGAGCCACAGGTCTGCAGACAGAGCGCCCGGCAAGCACAGCAGACCGCACCGGAACGCACAGCAACGCGGAACACAGCCAGGCTGCTCAACTCAAAACATGAGGATCACACTGTCAGTGTGATGGATTCTGAAACACAACCCGCTGCAACCTGGTTCGCTTGCAGATACGCATCTTCCAGCCCCGTAGGGCGCTGCCTCACGGCCCATGCTATCCTAGTAAGCGTTTCGATCAAGAACATGGAACAGCAGCAGTTTTCTTGAAGCGGAGACCACCACAGCAGCTGTTAACGGGCCCGTTTTCATTCCAGGCTGATGCACTGCAGAGGGAAGGAGACCTTTTCCTCTCTTCTCATGGTCGTTGGGGGAGGGTTTCTTTGTTGCTTGAAGGCTTTTGTCCAACCGCAGGCTCTGCCACAGCCACTAATCTTCATTAAGAAGCAGGACCCTGCCCTTGCGCTGGGTTTGTGAGCAACACGTCCGTGTAAAAGCATGGCACTACAAAGAAGCTGTGCATTTGCCTCCCAGAGCACAAACTCAGGTGGGAACTCACACAGCTCATACGCCACAGCGAAAGCCCCACTGAGCAGCCCAAGGACTACGTGAGAAACAGAGATGCTGAAACTTCAGTGCATAGCTACCACTACGGGCAAATAAATCCTGCCGCCAGACAACTCGTTCTCCCGCCTTCCCCGCTCTGCTAGAAGGTGCTTTCACTACAGAATCGACAGACTCTCACCTGTGCCCTAGGACACAGTTCACCCAGGACAGGCCTCTCGAGAGCTCATCAGGAGACTGTAGTCTGGTAGCAGGCAGTAAGTTACTGCGGGAGCCTCCACGCTCTTTGGGTTCAGTTCCAACACCGCACAACGCATCCGAGCGGCAATAAACCCCATAAACAGCTACACGAAGCACTCCCACCCCGCAGCCAGCAACACAAAGCACCACTTGTTTCAGTCCGCCAGCCCCCCAGAGCAACTAGCGCTGCGTGAAATGAAACCCCATCTAGAGCACCCACCTGGCACACCAAGTCTCCTAGGCACACAGATCCTCAACTTCCAACGACGCTGCAAGACAGCAGGTTGTCTAGTGTCCTCGAAAAGAAACACCACACTAACAATGAACTCCAGTGCCTCTCACGCTCCTGGAACACGGAGTGACATCAGAAATCCATTTCTGAGATGCACCAAGCACAATTTGAAGAAAGCTCAGAACTTGCGAAGTTGACGACGGGTAGTTCCTACTCTTGACTGCAAGAGATGACACAGACGAGCTTACAGGGGTATAAACCCTTCCATCACCTACGTTCCCAATGTCCCCCTGCACCTGCATGCATGGGGTTGTCTTTTCATCTTCTAGATGACAACCTCGGCCCTAGGACTTTTTCCCATTTCTTTCAGGACTCAATCGCTAAAGACATTTCCAGAACTGATCAGTAACTGACACCAAAATCATCCAAGAGAGACCAGGAAAGTAGAGAGCCCTGTGAGGAGAGAAATGAAGAAAGCAGTCTCTGGACAGACAGCTTCTCTGTCAGATGGAAATGGAGGTGGTATCAGGAATGCTTCCCTGTCAAGGACTCTTGGGCTAGAAGATGATCTGAAGAAGAGTTGAGCAAAAGGTCTAACTTAGAGGTGAGCACATGACCAACCAGCAGATAACCTCTAGGCTACAGCCCGTAACAGAAGCAGGTCTCCATAATCGTCAAGCACTACCCAAAATGGTGTAGACACCTAATGGGGAGACAGTAAAGGTACCTAGAACCAGGAGGTATCAGCAAGGCAGCAAGCACTGAGAAACACAGAAGCGATGAACACCAGACCTGGGTCAAAGTGGATTTATTTGTTCCACCAGAGAACCAAACTAGATGGCAGTGAAAGCCAGAACTGCACTCTGATGATTGAGGGCAACCCATCTCATTGAAAACTCCTCTTCCCACTGCAAAATGTTCTGCTACAACTACCTTCATCTGTTCATTCAACAGAAGCTGACAAGACACAGCCCAAGCCGACAGCTTGAACATTACTACGTAGGCAGGGACAGAGAAGCAGTTCAGTTTTACCCACAATTACAGCTAAGGGTGGGAGGGGGGCACTGAGCAGTGTTGAACTAGAGCTAGGACCTCTCACACTTGCATACACAGGAACTGTCTCATACCTAGTTGGGTTTATCCTGATAACATCCATGGAGAGAAAAAGGGCAACTAAAGAGCCTTTCCAAGCCCCTTAGTCGTAAAGATAAACCAGGACAAAGAGACAGCTGGTCTTTGATGCACAAGTCTGCCAAAGAAGACACTCACTGGCAAGTTGGGAAAGACAAAACATGAACACTTGCCTTACAGAGGCCACCGAATGTAATGCAAGCGTGAACGACTGATGTTGCTCAGCACACACAGCTCAGCAGTTACTGAAACCATCCCCTTGTCGGGATTTTACATCCCGCTGAAACGTCTCCTGAAACGTTACTGCACTAAACTACTAGCAGCTGATCAGTGACTTCTTTAAGGTAAAAATCAATGTAGTGAAGAGCAAAGATCTCCAGTGCGAACCTTAAAGCAGAACCTAGCCAGCTCTGGCCCTCCTACAAGCTAAAAGCAAAGGCCCATCTGTCTCTCTTCGCTGGCATAAACACCATGCAAAACAGTGACTTACCGAATGCTTTGGGTCAGAAGGCACCTTTCAAAGCTCAGCTAGTCCAACCTCCCTGCAGTGCACAGGGACATCTCCAACTAGGCCAGGCTGTCCAGAATCCCATCCAATCTGAATGCTCCCAAGGGCGAGGCAACTATCACTCTCTGCGCAACCCGCACCAGCGTTTCACCATCCTTGCTGCAAAATGGTTCTTGTATCTCATCTAAATCTTCCCTCTTTTAGCTTAAAACCTTGTCCTGTCACAACAGGCCTTGCAAAGCCTGTCCCCATCTTTCTTGTAAGACTCCTTTAAGAGCCAAAAGGTCACAGTAAGGTCTTCCCAGAGCCTTCTCCAGGTTGAACAAGCGCAACTCTCTTAGCCTGTCCTCACAGCAGCAGTGCTCCAACCCTCTGACCATTTTCATGGCCCTTCTCTCAGCCTACATCAACAGATTCACAGCCTCAGGACTCCAGAGCTGAACACAGCCCTCCAGGTGAGGTCTCACCGCAGCAGAGCGGCAGGATCACCTCCCCTGACCATCTAGCCACACTTCTTTCATGCAACCTTGGATACAGTGAGTTCACATCCAGCTTTTCATCCACTCGTACTCCCAAGTCCTTCTCCACGGGGCTGCTCCCAAACACATCATCCCCCAGGCTGCACCGATAGCAGGGATTTCCCCAATTCAGCTGCAGGGCTTTGCACTTGGCCTTTCTGAACCTCAGAAGGTTGACAGGGGCCCGCTTCTCAAGCATGTTCAGGTCTCTCTGGATAGCATCCGGCACCTCTGCCATAGCAAACCACACCTCTCAGCTCGGTGTCATCCGCAAACTTGCTGAGGGCACCCTCGACCCCACTGTGCCATTGATGAAGACATGAAACAGCACTGGTTCCAGTACAGACCACGGAGAGAGGGACCTCAGTTGTAACTAACCTCCATCTGGATGCCAAGCCATTGACATGCAACCATCCAACCAATTCCTCACCCGCTCAACAGTCCATCAAACCCATCTCCGTCCAATTCAGAATGTTGTTGGGTACCGCGTCAAAGGCTTTACAGACGTCCAGAGAGGCAACACCCACAGCTCTTCTCCTATCCACCGAGGTGATCGCTTCATCACAGAAGGCCACTGGATTGGCCAGGCAGGACTGCCCTTGATGAAGCCACACTGGCTATCTCAGATCACCTCCATGTGCCTTAAGCACAGCTTCTAGGAGGATCTGTTCCATGATGTTCTCAGTCACAGAAGCGATGCTGACAGGTCGGTAGTTTCTAAGGTCCTCCTTTCCACCCTTTATGAAAATGGTGCGACGTCCCCCTTTTTCCGGCTACCAGGGAACCCACGAAGTTCTAAATATCAGGAACGGTGCCTTGGCAACTGCCTCAGCCAATTCCCTGAGACCTCTGGGATGCATCTCATCAGGCCCCACAGACCTGTGTCCAGGTTCCTCCGGCGGTGCATTTTACGGGTAAATCTCTTTCCCAGGCTACAATTCTCAGACAATCAAGACTTTCTTTTTCACTCTAACATACTCCAGGAGAAAGCTCCCACCAGAATGAAGCTCATCCTGACAGACAGATACACTCCACCACCGCAGTTCGCCGTACCATTCAGCTCATTACTGCACGGAGTGATTTTCAATTCCAGTTCCATCAGAACCGGCGTTCAAAAGGAGCAGCTCGCTCTCTATGCAACGCTCTGCACTTTGCACAGCCACAATCCACTGCCCTGCACTCCCAACAAAGCAGCTCTCAAACAAATGCTGACACACAGCTCAGTTCAGAGCGGTTCATCATTATCTCCATCGGTATCACAAACACCAGTGCACTTCAGCTGTAAACATCTTCCAGCCAGGTTTTAGCTTTTCTTACCTCGTTTAGATTAAAACGTCTCACGGAGAAAACAACAAGTTTGTTGATTATGAAGCAAGGCTTTCCTCAAAAATCGTCAAGTGTGCTCCATTCAATTTGGTTTATTCATCTTTTTGAAAGAGACATCGTTTTGTTAGGGAAAACCACACTTGAGCAAACAAAGCAGAGCCCGAACCTAGCCAGAGCACTGGGGTTTTCTTCCACTGAAAAGTAAGGCTTGTCAATGGCATCTAAGCAGGGAACACGCATCAGGAGGGAATTCTTAAAGCCACCATGTCTGAATTGTATGACCCTAATTAGCCACCAACTCAAGAAACAGCTTAGAGAAGGAATATTAAAAGCACAGCATAGAGCTTCTGCCTAGAAATATTCTCGTGCCAATATGTTTTACTCAGATTGCAGTCACGCTCTTCACTCAAACTTCTTATCGCTCTCCCGACAGTCGCGATTATATTTCATTTGCAAGGACGGACTATTCGCTTTCACTCAGTTAAAGGAAAAGAATCCTTCTGATGCAAATGAGCAGACCCGAGCCCACTGCTTCTTTTCTCCAGCCATTTCAATGCAGAACCAGAAGAGGCTCAGTGTTTCCAGCCTGTTTAGCAGCAGCAGTCACTGGGGAAAATCCCACCTCTAGAAATGCAGGCACCAGTTCCTAAAGATTACAAGACACCTTCCCAGAGCGTCTAAGTGTTGGCTTAAACACGTGTTGAAAAGAGAATTTGCTTTCCACACGAGAAGCCGGGGTGGTATTTTCAGCTCTATTCATCCGCTTTCCTGTGGTGCGCAGCAGCACGAGTTACGAGTGAGCGCTGCAGAACCCAGGGCGTGGAGAAAACACAAGAACTCTGTACCAGTTCTTTCCCTACCTTCAGGCTTCCACTACTAGCTTCACCTGTCGTGCAACAGGCATCGGGATGGCCACTGACAAGTTCCTGAAGTCTGAGAGGCAGATTTTTCAAAGCCAATGGGTGGGCAACCACACGGCTAAGTTTTAACCCCCTTGTAGTTTCCTAAAAGAATCTTAACTCGTTCTGCTTGAACTAGATTTAACCAAGCAGCTTGCGTCGCTACGTGGCACACAGGACAAATTTATGTCGCGTGTGTCTTCCTCATCACCCCTAGAGAACCAGCATCAGACCTGAACCCAGAAAACGCAGACAAAAATTGCATCAACACCGTCACCCAGCGTGACATGTTCTGCTCACAGGCTGTTATTTGTACTTGAAGCTAGTAAAAAGGATTTAAAACATACACCAAGCCCACCCGACGCCAAACCATGGAGGAAGGTAAGATAAAGATCCTACAACAAAAGACCCCTCACTCTTACTTTGAAGAGCCATCCCTAACCCCTCGCTACCAAGCCCACACAAGGGAGTTTTGGACCAAAAGGAACTGAAGACAAAAATAAAACCCAAATGGCCATGAGGACCTTGCAATCCTTCCCCGACCCCAATCAGAGCCACTTAAATACTCTACCAGCAGTTACTCTTACCACAAAGCACACAGTTTCTTCAAGCTTCTTGGTTAGCCAAGAAGCACTGCACTTTCGTTAGCAGGTTGGTTAGATGAGTTTAGAACAGCCTCTCCATCAGAGAACAAAACTGAACAGATCAGTGCTTCCAACAACAGTCCCCAAGCCCTTGGGCCACTATAAGAAACTGCCTCACCTGTTGTAAAAAGCCTCCCCTCTTAAAATTAAATGCAAGTCACATTCCTAACCCACAAACCATGCTCAGCAGAACAAACCCTTCTCTTCCAAACACGGTTATCTAGCAAGACACTGGAGATGAAGCCTTACTTTGTCATGGGTGTAACATCTGATTCTCATATGGGATCTCAAACCGACACATCTCAAATGTTTGCAGGATTTATACTTCTTCTATCCAATGTAAAAAACCCACAGCCTTATATGGAGCTCTGCACCCCTCGCCCTCCCCTCAAAACATCCGGAGGCAGATATTTTACATAGTTAGGTAATCCCAGTAAGCACCCTCACTGAGGGGGGAAACAATACAGCCTGAAGATAATAACCTAAGTGCAAATCATAACAGCTGCTGATTTACAGGCTTCTGAGCTACTCTGTGCACTTGTTACCAAGCCAGGAACTCACACCTACTCCCTTCTGATAACTGGGGTACTGTAGACATCCAAGACCTAAACTGAGATCCAAGCACCAATGTATCCCTTACTGCAGAAGGTGGGAAGTGTCTGTACTGTGCTTCTCTCCTGGGCCAGAAGGGAAAACAATTAAGAAAGAAGCAAGCCAAGTACTCACAGCATCCAAAACCCCCTGGGAATCCTTGGAACAAAAGTAAGGACAAAGCTGACCGGGAAGAGGAAAACAGATCTTAAAAAGGGTTAACATATGCTTTCATTTTTTATTTCACTGCTGATCTATCTACAAAAACATAATTCAACCCACACTTCCCCAAAGACTTGTGTGTCTTCATCAGACTTGTAGAAGTGAGTAGCTGCCTCCTCATTTGAGGTAGACACAGTAAAGCTTAATCAAGTTTTAACTCCCTATTGCTCCTTAGACTCATTCCTGACACTGCTGGTGTTGAACCAGCTAGGACTGGAAAAAAAAAGGGTTGGGTTTCTTCACTATGAGCTTCTCAAGCCACAGAGCTTTTGTCAGCTGTTTTCTGAATAAAGACACATTTCAATGCAAACCATTAACAAGTGTAAATAGCCAACAAAACTAAAACTACCATCTTCCTCTCAAACAGGAGTCCACAGGTGGCTTCAGTGAAAGGATAAGAGAAGACAAGAAACCCTCAGCTGAAGAGGACTTCAATCCTCTCCACATGGGATACAAACACCCAACCCAACCATGGAACTGAAAGCTCCCTTCACCCCCGTTCTGCTGGGAAACAAAACAAATGGTACCACAAAACAGGTTAGGAAGAGGTTAGGAACACAACTCCACAGTAGCCCTACCCGAGGCTCTTGTTTGTCAGCATTTTATAGACAATATACTTCAAGAAATGACTTGTGCCTAACTGTCTAAAGAGGCGGCAAGCAGGCAAGTGGATCTCGAATCCCTCGGGACTCGTCTACACCATGAAATATTAACAGGAACTCTAACTGATTCGTTCCATGAAGCACTTTCCTGGAAAAACCCACACGCCTGAACTACTTTCAAAGTCCTACTCGGTGCGTTCAAAACCAAGGCACACCCTACACTCCCCATCAAAGTGGTGAGGGCCCAGTGGACTGCACACAATTGTGTTTCACTAAAGAACGAAACCTTTCAAAGTAACCTCAAGGTTCAGCAGCAGGTCACATGTGAGTACCTTTCACTGTCACTGCCTAACCTATGCTGTCAGAACTACTCATCTTTCGCTGGATTTCACTCTTCCTTTACTTTTCTGAATATAGACATCTCCCTAAAACCCTGCCGTTAAGGAACGTTAAGGAAGTGATTAACTCGTCTGGAAGATTCTGTACTCTCACTATAGGAAACTTTCAGTCACTTAAACCAGGTCCTTTTACACTGTAGAAGTGCCTGGACAATCACTATAACTGCTCAAGGTGGGATGCTCTGAACACAATACACAGAAGCAGAAGCTCCTGGCTGGCAGTCTGCTGCAGGGGCACTTGCTAGCTGCAAAGCTAACGCTGCCAGGCCAGGGACCTCAGCTGAATGGCTTAAAACGATCCAGTGCAACCCAGCTCTGGCACACCCAACTGCAGTCCCATCCAGGTTACTGCATCTTCACAGATGCCACACTCGCTGCAGCCCCTGGCATGAGAAAGGCGTGACTTGTGGTCGAGCTGTGCCTGGAAGAGCAGGGGAAACAACAGAGTTTTGTCAGCTCTCAAGCAGTCTAGAAAAAGGGCTTTCATTTAAGCTGACAAACAGTACACACGTGAATCATACATCTGGGATGAAACGATGGCCAAATTTGGGTCAGCTCAGAGTAAAGGGGAACTAAAATGTGAACATCCCTATTTGCAACTACCTGGCAGAAAAACCTGGTTCATCTCATACAACTGCTGCCAGTCCAGTGGGAACGCACCTGCCGTCCCATCAAACTACAAAGCTTGTCGTCCCTGTCGTCTACAAAGCTGCGGCGTTCAAAGAGATCCATGGGCTCCTCATTTTTACTATCAGTAGCCCAACTGAAGTAAATGCAGTTGCTGAAGTGTGCTCCTGTACAGGGCCAGAAGCTTAACTGCACAAGCGCCACCAAACTTACTATTTCTTTTCACAACAACGACAACGAAGCTGGCAGCTTCCGTGCAAAGTCCAGCTGATTATGATAAGCACGTAAGGCTGACCTAAAAAGGTAAGATTTGTTAAGCTGGTCACTAACAGACCTCCAGAAGCACAGGCTGTCACAAACATGAAAAGAATTCAAGAGAAGGCTGCCGTTCCCATGTATTAAGAACGGACAAAGGCATTAATCAGATAAAAAATAACCCACAGACAGCTAGCAACCAGCCTCCAACTCCAGAGAGAGACCGTGCTGTGTCCTCAAACACAATCATGAAGTCTCCTTCATGCCAGCATCAGCCCACTTTTGCCGCGGCCCATTTTTTGGAACAAGCAGTGGTCAGCCAACAGTGCTGTCCTTACAACCGAAGCAACACAAGCACGGGGCTCTAATTACGATATAGGGTTAAAACCCTCACACTGACGTTCGAGAAACAGCCCGCAATGAGCAGAATTTAAAAGACTCAGAGCAATTCCTTTCGTGCTATGACAGACGCTACAATCTTAGAATGGCTTTCAAGACTTCTCCAGGGCTACCCCAGCAGCCAGCATCTGGGTGCACAAACAGGAGCCAGCTCCCAGCCCGAGCCAACGTGATTTCTCAGAGGCTGCTGTTAATAAACAGCCAGGACCAGGGCCAGGCCGAGAGCAAGTGTGAATTTCCTCCTCTTCCCCGGGAACACGCACATGATCAGCCTCCACCCTGGGAGCAGGGAGCGGGCTGTCACAGACAAACAGGGCTGTAACCTGCCACCCAGCCCCCCTCCTCCTTCTCCCCGCAGCCGTCGCTCTCAAACCAGGCGCAGAGCACGAAGCAGCCCAAGGGAACGGGGCAAGCAGAGGTGGGAGGGTGTGGGGTGACCGTGACTTTTGTTTAAGAGAGTAAGATCCAGCCCTTCTCTCTCTCCCAGCTATCAGCAAACACCCATTTCACTAGGAAGAAATGACCCGCTGTGTTTTTTTCCGGTACAACATGTGAACTGGGGACGAGGAACCTGCTCTGGGTACTTACTTTGCAGGGAGGGCTGGCAGCCTCCGGACGCAGCGAGCCAGGGCTCGGGCCGTCACGCCCCGGCACCGCCGCCCCGGGGGGCGGGGGGGGGGAGCAGGTTGCTCTGGCAGAGGCGCTTCCACACAAAGCGTTCGGGCTTTAAACAAACAAAAGCGAGGAAAAAAACCCCCAGCGGGCTCCTCAGCGCCGCTTCCCCCACCAGCCGCCTGTTTAAGCCGCAGCGCGGACAAAAGCCCACCAGGGCGGCCCGCTTCGGGGCTTTATCCTCTGCTCCACCGGCCCTGCCCGCCCCTCCGGCTCCCAGAAGGTTCCCTGCCTCCGAGCCGCCGGTCCCGCAGGGTCGGGTCGCCGTGTGGCTGCGGGAGGGGAGGCCCCGGCTCCTTTTCTCTCTCGGCCGCAGCAACCTGCCCTCGGGCCGACCCTCCCCGCCCAGAGCGGGCCGCGGCGGGGGCTGTGCCCGGGACCCCTTAGGGCCTTAGGGCCGCGGCAGCCGGTGTGAGGGCGGCGGCGGGCGCGGCCTGGCCCCAGCGCCCTGTCTCACCTCACGGGCGGAGCGGGCCGGGCCGGGCCGGGCCGGGCCGAGCCGAGCCGGGGGGAAGTCGCGGCGGGTCGCTCACCTCGGTGGGGTCGCTGATCTCGAACAGGTCCAGCCGGTTCGCGTTCCAGTGGTTGATGATGTCGGCGAGTTTGCGCCGCTCCTCCTCCCGGCTGCCGCCGCCCGACATCCTCGCCGAACCCGCCGCCGCGGAGCCGAGCCGGGTCCAGGCCCTCTCCGCCGAGCCGCGGCGAGGGGCGGAGGCGGGGACGGAGCGCGGGGCCGGGGGGGGTCTCTCAGTCCCGGAGACAGGGGAGGGGCCGGCTCTGTCCTCGGCCGGCGCCGCGGAAACGCCCCGGGATCGCGCTGCCGATAGCGATCGGCCCCGGCGGACAGCGGGGAGAGGCAGAGGCAGGGGGAGGGCGGGGAGCCGCAGGAGGGAGGATGACCCGCGTCGGCGGCCGC
>JAOXOE010000256.1:30840933-30863481 GCA_028565055.1 Phoeniculus purpureus
AGGGACAAGAAGGGAAAAGGGGGTCAAGAAAAAAAGGGGAAAGGGGGAGGAAGGAAATGGGGGAAAGAAAACGGGAGAAAGGAAAGGGGGAGGAAAGAAAAAGTGGGGCAGAAAAAGGGGAGGAAAGAAAAAGGGAAGGAAATAAAGGAAAAGAAAAAAGGGAAAACAAAAAAAAAGGAAAGAAAAGAAGGGGAGAAAAAAGGGGGAGGAAAAAAAGGGAAGAGGGAAAAAAAGGGAAGGGAAAAAAAAAGGGAAGGGCAAAAAGCGCACGTTGGCTCGGTTGCCTTGCTGGAGGTGCCGGCTGCTTACGTCTGAGCGCCCCTTATCATTTCAGTGAATGGCAATTGCAGCGCTGGTGCTGTTATAGCAATGAGGCTGCAGACGTCATTGCCTCCTGTTGGACGTGAGATGTGTCCAAGCATCAGCCCCTTCTGCCTAAGAAAAAAACTCCTGAACTTCCCCGCAGCCGACCGGCAGGGAGGTTTTTATGAATTTCTTTTCAAAGATGCTGCGGAGCTAGGGGTGTGGGGATAGAGTTGGGTCTTTTTCTTGCTGTCCAGGTGTGCGTGTGTCTGGGTGTTCGTGCAGAGGGAGAGAAATTAAAGCTGCAGCTCTCTCGCAGGCGCCTCTCCAAGCTCCTGCTCTCGGCAGAGGAGCTCTGGCTGCATCGTTTTTGGTTAACTAGAGCCCGTCGGGAAAGGCACCAGCAACCCACTGCGGGTGATAAGGAAGACTTGTTGAACACCTTGTTCTCTCCAGACCCCGGGAAGACGCTGGGCTGTTGGAGCGTTGGAAGAGCCAGGACTGTGCCCTGAACTTCACCCACTTGGCAGCAGCTATTGCTAAACCATTTCCCCTCTCCTCCCCTGCCTCTTTGCCTCCCGGACTGAGAATCTGCTCTTTAAAGTTGATCCGAAGGGGAAAGCAGAGACGAGCTTGTGCATAGTTTGGAGGGTAAGTTGTGTCCTTGCCCCGTCCTCTCCCCTTGCTCCTCAACCCCCGCTAGCGAGCTCCGAGCCCCTCCAGGACCGGGCGCTGCAGGTGGCGGGGTCGGGGGGAGCCGAGCCGGGAGCCGCCCTGGGGGAGCGGCACATCTTGCCCCCAGCACCGCAAGGGTTACACAGGGAAGCAAGACAGACGGACCGACCGCGGGGGGACCGACTCGACAGCGGAGTTTGCAAGGTGCGAGGAGTTACTGGTGAATCCTCCCCAGCGCTTGCGGAGCCCCCGACAGCCCCGCTCCGCTCCCGCAGGTGCCGGGCGCGGTAACCGCAGCCCCCGCCGAGCCGCCCCTGCCCGGCCCCGGCAGCCTCCGGGGAGCCGAGGGCTGCCAGAGCACATGACCCCTGCAGGGAATTTAGCCTCCCTGCACCTGCAGGCTCTTGTCATCCATCCTGCTCTGCGCCGGGGCTGCTTTTTAATCCTCTCATCCCGCCCCTCTCTCCTGCTCTCCGCTTCCCCCCCCCGCACCAATTCATTCAGCTTTTACCTTTTTTTCCTAATTTTTTTTTTAAACCAGAAGGAATCCCAACAGGGGAAAAATAATCTCAACCGGCTCCCTCCTTCCCCTGTTCTCCCCCCACCCCTCCTTCCAACAAAAAGCACCACCCGCTACCATTTGGAAAAACAACAGAGGACTGTTGCCTCTCTCTTTAATTTCTCACTCACACGCTCAGATGAATGAGCAAGGAAGGGGGAGACCTCCACAGCCCCTTTAGACGTGGGGCTGAATTGATGGGATTGTGATTTGTAGGATTTCTACACTTAGTCCCTGCCTCCTACTTGCTCTCCAGCCACTCCAAAGTCTCTTCCCCTCTCTTTAAGCAGCGATTTCTTTCAATCTCTCTCTCTCCCTCCCTGTCTCTCTCTCCCTCACACTCTCCCTCTCTCTGCACATACACTCATCTCCCCGGAGAGAGAGAGAGAGAGAGAGAGAGGAGAAACTCAACTCCCAAACACCGACCAGATGTCGAAGAAACGCAAAGCCCTGGAGGGTGGCGGAGCCCCGCTCCCCACCGAGGACCCCAGAGCCAGCCTTGGGGCCGGCGAGGAGCAAGGTAGGGCGGCGGAGGCCTGCAGGTGGCCGGGTGGTTGGCAGCCGGGAGCCCATCACTGGGCACGTCAGCCTGGCCGGCCTCCTGCAGCCCACATGCACTGGGGTGAGGCTTAGGCCAGGCTGTGCCCGGCACTGCGCTGGGGGACCACAGGGCTGTGCCCACCGCACCCACGCTCAACTCGTGAAAGGGGGGGAGAGGGAAGGGAGTGCAGGAGGGTGGCCGAGGGCGCGGCGGGTCCGGCGAGTGGTCCAAGCTCCTCTCCCCGCCGAGGCTCGTTGCCGGCACGGGTACAGCCACGCTGCCTCGTTGGTTTGTAGCCCTGTTTGCAGGGCGCCGCTGGCTCAGGCAGCACCTCGTGTGTCCGGCGTGGTTTTTGCATGGCTCCTGTTGCCTTCCGCAAGCCCCCCCGGCCCCGCCGCAGTGCCGGTTGCGTCACGTCGTGGCTCCGAACACTGCCCTCCCGCTTCGCCATCCAGCTGAAGTTGGGTTTCCCCCAGCCCGCAGTGCTTTGCTGTGGTTGTCGAGCTCCGAGTGTCTGTGGTGAAGGCTGCTCTGCACTGTTTGACAAGACAGCGTCAGCGTGGCAGCCGACCCGGCTGAGACCGGCGATGCTCATGAACGCGAGGGAGTTCGGCAGCCCCGTTGCTCATTGTCATCGTCCAGCCAGCCCAGCCCGGTGGGTCCCCTTCCCTTGTGTTTGTTTTAACTAAGTGGGCCCAGGTGGCCCAAGCTCTGGGCTCGTGGCTGTGATGCAGAGAGGAGGAGAGAATACCAGTCGGATTCAGAGCAGGGGTTCAGGCTGCCGCAGATGGCTCTGGTGGGAGACGGTGGCTGCGCGGTGGGTTCAGGTGACCGTGTGTTGAACGCGGAAGCGCGGTGCTTTCGGGCTGGGCAGAGAGGGCTGCGAGGAGTGTGATCTCCAACATGGAGTCCGTGGCCCGTTTTGTGGAGGATGTGAGGGATCATCACGTCACAGGGCACCCAGAGCACGAGATGCGCTTGGCACCATGGGCGTGCTTGCTTTTTGCAAGGGGAGATGTCTCCAGCGCAGTGGCCTGCTGTGCTCTTTGGCTTTCACCGGGAAGGGGCAACTGGGAGTGATTCCCCATCTCTCTTCATGGAGAGATAGGGAGGGTTTGGGGTTATGTGGTTGTTGGTTTTGAACTGCTTGGCTCTCAAATAAGCTCCACATTCCTCTTGTCTTCTCATTTCTCTGCTTAAGACCAGTGTTAACATGGCAGGGACGTGCTCAGCCCCTGCGAATGGCCCTGTTTGCGTGACAGCAGGCAGTGTTGTTGCTGGGTGGGATTTTTGCTTTTTCTAACCTGGAAAAATCTCACCTGTTTGTCAGCAATGGGGGAGCTTCAGCACAGAAAGGGCAGCCAGCACAGCCCTGGAAGCAGCCCGTGAGGTGATGTGTCCTTTGAATTTAAAGATGTGCCAACAGGAGCACCTTGCGCCCCGCAGCGATGCAGTGACGTGGGTGTCGGAGCACCTCGCACCCTGCGGTGATGCAGTGCTCTGTGCTGCCTGTGCTTTTCCCTTCTCATTCCCCTTTAATCCCGTTTCATCTCCACTCCCCAGCAGCGTTTCCTTGTGGTTATGTAACCAGCAACCAGAAAACAAACCGCAACTTTAAACCACCGTCGGGTTGTTGGTTTCTTGTTTATTTCACAGTGTACAGAGCGAATGAAACGGGAAGCGAAGAAGATATTGAATAAGGTGCCGATGGGTGTTTAAAGAGAGCAAAGAGAGGACCAGCCTCTCCTCGTAAAGGGGCACGAGGTGTTTTACAAATCAAACTGACTGAAAACCTGGCTGCTTGCGCTTCGGTAAATCCAGGCTCGTGGCGTCTCGGACACAGTACGTGATGACGTGGGGTGAAAGCTGGAGCTTTATTCCTGAGCTCAGGCTTACTTGTGTGAACTTCCCTTGTGTTTATTTTCTGCTTCCGATCTCACAGGAAAGAATGTTGCTTGTTAATTACGTTGGCTGTGACTACAGAGCTACAGAAACTGGGCAGAGTGTGTCCCAGCATTGCAGGGAGGGTATCGTGGTGGGAGATGGTGGATGTGACCATGAAAAGCATTGCAGAGAGGCTACCATGATAAGAGGTGGTGAATGTGACCCTGCAGAAGGTTGCAGGGAGGGTATCGGGGTGAGAGGTGGTGGATGTGACCCTGCAGAGCGTTGCAGGGAGGGTATCGGGGTGAGAGGTGGTGGATGTGACCCTGCAGAGTGTGTCCCAGCGTCGCAGGGAGGGTTTCCTGGTGGGAGGTGGTGGATGTGCAGCTTTTGCAAGGTGTGAGATGTGCCGGTGAATTTGGGGTGGGATTTGCCTGGAGCCTTTCACTGGGAAGCCCTTACAGCAGGTTTGCTACCTCTGAGGACAAGTTTGGAGCGGAGAGGATGTCGTGTTTGCCCAGAAGCATGGAAAAGCCGCGTAACTCCAGGACTCCAGCGCGTGTGCCGGCGGCGGGGAGGCGGGGAAGGGGAAATGGGCATTGGGAAACGAAGGGAAGGAAAACAGAGAGCTCAGATTTCCAGCGGCTGCCAAACCCTGCGCTCCCGCACAAGTCGAACGCAGGAGCCCTGCTGTCCTCAGCAGACGAGGTGACTTTGCTCAGCAACAGAAGCGAGAGCCTGGAGCTGCATCTGCCATCTTCCGCCTCTGTGTCACCTGGTCAGCCAAGTGCAGATGCACCCCAGGCCCTCTGGAGGGTCTGTGCTCCTGGTCTGAAATCCCGTCAGGGCGCAGGGTAGCTGCTGCTCCAGGCTGCGTCGGGTGCTTGGCCGAGCGGAGGGTGCACGTGCAGAGTTTCATTCAGCTCTCGTTTATCCTCCCTTGGCAGAGCTGTGGGTGGACACACACTATGTAGGCCATGAGACAGACTTCCTCAGGCTTCCCCGGTGTGGTTTTGTTTTTGCTCTCCTTCAGAGGGTTTTATGGAGGGTGCAAATCGGTGCGGTAACCCTTCGTGATGGGGTCTGATGTTTGAGGCCTCCCTGGTATGGAGAGGGTGCCCTTGTGGCCAAGAAGGCCAAGGGCATCCTGGGGTGGATCAGAAGGAGGGTGGTCAGCAGATCAAGAGAGCTTCTCCTGCCCCTCTACTCTGCTCTGGTGAGACCACATCTGGAATCTTGTGTCCAGTTGTGGACCCCTCAGCTGCAGAAGGACATGGAGCTGCTGGAGAGAGCCCAGCGCAGAGCCACAGGGGTGATGGTGGGAGGGGAGCATCTCCCTGCTGAGGAAAGGCTGAGGGAGCTGGGGCTCTTGAGCTGGGAAAAAGGAGCCTAAGGGGTGACCCCATGAATGTTGATCAATATGTGAAGGGTGGGTGTCAAGAGGATGGAGCCAGGCTCTGCTCTGGGGCACTCAGTGATAGGACAAGGGGCAGTGGGTGGGAGCTGGAGCAGAGGAGGTTCCACATCAGTGTGAGAAGGACCTTGTTCATGGTGAGTGTGCCAGAGCCCTGGCAGGGGCTGCCCAGGGGGCTGTGGAGTCTCCTCCTCTGGAGATGTTTCAAACCCACCTGGGCTGTTCCTGTGTGATTTGATCTAGGGGATCCTGCTGTGGTGGGGGACTGGACTGGATGATCATTCGAGGTCCCTTCCAACCACAACGTTCAGCGATTCTGGGAAATGCAGCTCTCTGGGCTCGCTTTATACTCAGAAGGCTGGAACATTTCTAGGGAGCAATCCATCTCCTCCTGACGTGGAAGCCTACGTTGAGTCAGCAGAATCGGGCGTGAGAAGTGCCAGTGGAATACAAAGGTGGTGCAGACCTCCAGCCCTGATACAGACAGCTGCCTTTCAGCAGATGCCCAGGTCTTTCAGGCTCCAGTGAAAGCCACAGGGTGAAGATTTGTGGATTTGTGAAGGATTTTGTGAAGACTTTTCGTCTTGTGTCCAGTCGGAATCTCCCTGGGAGCGACCTGTATCCATAGTACAGTATCTTAGACGTTTTCTTGCTGGGGTTTTCGACGGACTGAGGGAAGGGAGCATCTCTGTTTGGGCTGTGTGCAGAGACAAACAAATGGATTTCTTCTCCCCACCTCCCCTGTGGTCCAGTTGTTCCGAGGGCTGAATGGTCTCCATTGTGATGAATGTGACTAATAGTTGAGAGTTCTCTGGGCTTTCAAAACAAGAACGAACCATTGCAAAACACTTCCAGAGGCAAAGTTGAACTCCAGTCTGCCCACTAGTGAGATGTCACAAGGGGCTGCCAGGGGGGTTGTGGAGGCTCCTTCTCTGGAGACGTTTCAAACCCTCCTGGCCATGTTCCTGTGTGACTGGATCGAGGGGATCCTGCTGTGGCAGAGGGATGGAGCTGGATGATCTTTTGAGGTCCCTTCCAACCCCTAATGACTGGATCTAGGGGATCCTGCTGTGGCAGAGGGATGGAGCTGGATGATCTTTTGAGGTCCCTTCCAACCCCTAATGGTCTGTGATTCTATGATTCTATAACTTGGGGTTTCAGACGATCACATCCCCAACGTTGTGGGAAGGAAGAGAGCCTCCCCATCCCAGTGCAGTGCACATGCCGCTGCCAAGCAGGACTGCTGGAAAGCGAAGGAGAGCTCAGAACGTTTGGAAGGAGAGCTCAGGCTCAAGCTGTATCTGCTGTGCAACAGCATGGTTAGTGCCTCCTGGAGAAAACACCTTCCTCAGGTGTTGCTGCTGACTTGCCTTCCCTCCCACAGTCTCATAAAGACCCTTGAGGAGCTTTATGAGTGGCAGTGTGTGCCTGCGTCTGAGTTTATGAGCCCTGGTGAAGTGAAATGCAGAGGCCAGTCCTCGAGTGTTTGCTGAGTCAGCGTTTCCACGCAGAACAGGGCTTTCCAGTCCAGCGGCGCTGCCTGGAGCAGTTGGTCTGGAGCTGCTGCTGGTGAGATGCGAGGTCCCCGTCTGCGTTCTAGGGGAAAGCAGCCCCCTCCGCTGATGTCATGAGGAAGAGCTGCAGGGGAAGGTGGTGATGTTTTAAGGGCTTGACGCCGTTGCTTTGGCTAGAAAGGGAGACTTTGGGTGGATTAGGGGTCAGAAATGGAAACTGCAGTGAAAAGCAATGCAGAAGTGTCCTGAGTGACTGGGAAAATGGAGAGTTTGGTTAAATCACCGGTCTTTCTAGCATCCTGGCTTGGATCAGCACTGGTGTGGCCAGCAGGACTAGGGGCATCACTGTCCCCCTGGACTAGACACTGAGGAGGGCTCCCTCCAGTACTGGGGGCAGTGCTGGGCCCCTCACTGCAAGACAGAGATGGAGGGGCTGGAGCCGGTCCAGAGAAGCAACGAGGCTGGGGAAGGGACAGGAGGGAAGGGCTGGTGGGGAGACGCTGAGGGAGCTGGGGTTGTTGAGCCTGGAGGAGACTCAGGGGGGAACCTTCTGCCTCTCTCCAACTCCCTGAAGGGAGGTTGTAGTCATGTTGGAGTCAGGCTCTTCTTCCAGGCAACAGGATGAGAGGGCAGGGCCTGAAGCTGCACCAGGGGAGGGTTAGGTTGGATGTCAGGAAGCCCTTGCTCCTGGAAAGGGTGATCAGAGGCTGGACTGGACTGCCCAGGGCAGTGGTGGAGTCCCCATCCCTGGAGGTGTTGAAGGACATCCTGGCTGTGGCCCTTAGTGCCCTGGTCTGGCCACTGGGGTGATGTTAGAAGCTGGGCTGGCTGAGCTCTGAGGGCTTCTGCAGCCTCAGTGATTCTATGATTCTGTAAATAGGACGACAGCAGCTCTGCAAACAACCCTCTGTTGAAATTCCTGACTGCAGACTGAGCCTGAGTGGCCTCCCAGGAGGGGTTGGACTAGACTTTTAGAGAGCCTGTTCCTCAGCTGGCCACGGGTTCTCCTATGGCTTATAGAGGTGCCGCTGCCTTGGGTGCTGGAGGTGCTGGCTGAGAGAGAAGAGAGGCTCTTGACTGGGGATGCCTTCCAAACCTTGGCAGAATCAGCTCAGTGGGGAGGGCAGCCAGAGAGCCCAGAGAGTTCATAAAGGAACTGACATTGCAAAGTGAAAGCTTTGCAGGTTTCCTTTAATCTCCTGGATTTACTAACAAGGTGCTTCATGTTTCTGGCTGTTTTTCTTAGCTACTCTCCTCTTTGTCTAAATAAATAAACAAAGCTGCTCCCTCCTCAGCCAGGGATTAGTTTTCTTCAGTGTGAGGGTGGGTGATGGCTGGGATGGGGAGGTGGTGGGAGCCACATCCCTGGAATCATTTAAGGTCAAGTGTGATGAGGCTCTGAGCAACCTGCCCTAGGTACAGCTGTCCCTATGTAGGGAGGTTGGACTAGATGACCTCTGGAGGTCCCTTCCAGCCTGGAACCTTCTATGGTTCTGTCTACCCTTTCTATCAAATTTATGAGGGAGAGTCCTGGCCTTCCTGTTATAGTGTCCATGCTCTCGCCCATCACTGTCGTGCTGCCATCACCTTGCCGTGAATCCTGAGTATCTCTGAGCCCAGTGATTTCATATGGGAAAGAGGGAGAGCTGGAACTTAGGGGGTTCCACATCCATATGAGAAAAAGCTTCTTCCTAGTGAGGGTGACAGAGCACTGGAAGGGGCTGCCCAGGGAGGTTGTGGAGTCTCCATCCCTGGAGGTGATAAAAGGCTGAGTAGCTCAAGCACTTGAGGCCACGGTCTAGGGGTTAGGGAGCTGTTGGGTTGAGGACAGACTTGATATGTTCCTGTGTGACTTGGTCTAGGTGACCCTCCTCTGGCAGGGGGATTGGACTAGATGATCTTTTGAGGTCACTTCCAATCCCTGATGTTCTCTGATTCTGTGGTCCTAGAGGTCTTTTCCATTCATGGTGATTCTATGATCCTATGACTCTCTTCTATGATTCCTTGGAGCATTGAGGCCATGGTCTAGGGGTCAGGGAGCTGTTGGGCTGACGGCTGGGTGTGATGGTCCTGGAGCTCCTTCCCAGCCAGGATGATTCTGTGAGTCTATGATCTCCCTAACCCCTAGAGCAGACCTGAAGTGCCACATCCACTGGTTTTTCAAACACCTCCTCCCAAAGCACTGTGGATTCTTAGTTCGGGATTGTGACAGGCTCCAAGGGAAGAAGGGAAAACAAAAAACAAAGCTGAACATGAAGCAATATTTAATTTTATTCAAGAAACATTTTGGCAAAAGTCCCCTGGATCTGCAGAGAACCTACAGATTTCAGATGTCTGTACACAGCCAGAGGCTGAGATCATGGCTGTCTGACTACGGTTGGAAGTGTTCATATCGGCCAAGTTTAGCCTTAAATAAATAAATGAAAAAGAAGGGGTCATGCCTCACGCTTTCTTCCAGCTCTTGCAATGGTTCTCACTTAATATTCCAGGAGGTACTGACCTCCCTTTGAAGGTGCTGTCCTCCTGCTCAAAGATCCCGTGTGGAACCAAGGAGGCAGCTGCTTAAATGAAGCCATGAAGCGCCCAAAGGTCCTTTCCGGAACCTCTTAAAGTGACCCCGGTTCCAGAACTGGGCTCTACACACTGCCGGGAGTGCAGGAAAGTCACTCCCTGGGAATCTGTTAGGCGTGGGCAAGCGCAAGCTCGTTACCCAATATTAACCCACTGAGAAGAGAAGTAGCACAAGGAAGAGTCCTCTTGCCAGGGAAAGATGAACAAATAGGAGCAGAAGCTGAGTGGGAAGCTTCTAGCAGCAGGAGGGAGGACTGTAAAGATCATCTGTTCAGACAGGCTTTTTGCTTCTCCCCTCACAACTCCACGGGTCTCTGTTTCCCTCTCCTCTCCCCTTGCAGCCCTGGCTCCCCCACCGATGCAGATACACCTACAGCTACTGTGACATCGGTGCTACGGATTAACTCGCCAGGAGGCAGTTTTTAAGGCCAACTGTGATGGAGGGCGGTGTTTTTCCAATGAGATCATCTCCAAAGGCAGCCTCAGCCGATGGCAAGCTCTTTCTCGAGCTCTGAATAGGCACCTTGTCTTGCCGTGGTCCTTGCTCCGAGGAGCCTGCAGTCTAATAACTCTGGCACAGGTGTACAGCCCCTTTCCCTTGGAAAATCCTTGGGGTGAAAGGGAGGGATTTTGGGGGGCACGGTTGTTTGTTTTTAAATGAAACGAACATTTGAGACCTGACTTGTCCTCTGTTGTACTTACTGGAACTGTCTACTACCACTAGGGTCTGCTGGAGGATGACTGTCAGTGACTAAAGCACTGAGCAGTGGCTGCTTTACAGAATCACTGAGGCTGGAAGAGCCCTCAGAGCTCAGCCAGCCCACACCAGGCAACTAAGGGCCACAGCCAGGCTGCCCATCAACACCTCCAGGGATGGGGACTCCGCCACTGCCCTGAGCAGTCCAGTCCAGCCTCTGATCACCCTTCACCCTGAGGAAGGGCTTCCTGACAGCCAACCTAACCCTCCCCTGGCAGCTTCAGGCCAGTGGTGGAGTCTCCATCCCTGAGGTGTTGAAGGCCAGCCTGGCTGTGGCCCTCAGTGCCCTGGTCTGGCCGATGTGGTAATGATAGGTCCTGGGCTGGGCTGGATGAGCTCAGGGGGTTTTTCCAGCCTCCATAGCTCTGAGATTCTAAGAGGATATGGCAGTGACAGGAGAAGAGACGGGACAGAAAATGCATCAGGTAGGGAGTAGCACAAACAAGGAGACCCTCTGTGAGCAGTATATTGCTAGGGGGCTGACTGGGGGAAACTGGAGCTGAGATGGGGCTCACTCAGCTGATTTGTGCCGGCTGGTTTGCATGAGAGCGCACCAGTTGCTCAGAGGATTGATGATGTGCAAGAAGCCTAACGTGAGCGCAGTGTTTGTGTTAAAGGATGTGTGTGTGAGAGAGAGAGAGAGAGAGCGCTCATCTACCCGGCGTGTGCCCACACAGGGAGCTGCTTGTGCAACTGGATCTAGGGGATCCTGCTGTGGCAGGGGATTGGACTGGCTGATCTTTGGAGTTCCCTTCCAACCCCTAATGACTGGATCTAGGGGATCCTGCTGTGGCAGGGGGATGGGACTGGGTGATCTTTGGAGGTCCCTTCCAACCCCTAATGACTGGATCTAGGGGATCCTGCTGTGGCGAGGGGATGGGACTGGGTGATCTTTTGAGGTCCCTTCCAATCCCTGATGTTCTGTGGTGCTGTGAAAAGATGTAGTTAGTTGTTATGCGGGGTTTCTGTACCGACGTTGCAGCGTGGTGTGCGAGGAGATAAACTTCATCTCTCCTGCTGTTTAACACTGTTTTATGGGGCTGTGTTGCTTTTTGCACTCCTCTGTCAAGACCTTTGTGAGGTGATTAAGAAGTGACGTCCACTTCATCCCTCTAAAGAGGGATTGCTTTGAATGTAGTGCAGTTCACTACTGCCTACAGTTGTCCAAAAGCTTTTGCTCTGTATTTGAAGGTCGTGTACAAATATCTTCCTACAGGGAGAGAGAGACAGATCCGTATCAGCATTTGGGTAGCACATGCTTCAGAGGGTGAGCTGGAAACTCTGCAGTCCCTGGTTTCTTCCAGGGAAGAAATCTTGTGCAGTGCGCTAGTTGAACGTTGGTTTCAAGTATGAAATGGTGTCAGTGCCTCTGCAAACTGGGCTCCATTGGGGGTGTTCCACTGTGGTGTTGTGGAGGTGGCTGCGCTCCCTAAATGTCACTCCCTTGAGCCGTATGATTGTCCTGCTTGCTGACATGACAGCTCTTCATCTTGCTGACTTGGAGTGTTCTCTGACCCCTGCTCTCCAGGGAGCAAAAGCAGCAAGAAGTGGAACTAGAAGGAGTCATTCCGGATTCTCCCGTTCTGAGCTCGTTTTCTGTCATGAGTTGTATGAGAAGAAAGAGAGAGAACAGGCACGTCCGCTACACGGAGCACATGCCCCCGGAGATGGAGCTGGTGGCAAGCAGCAGAGGTAACGGTGCCGGCTGTGGTTTGTAGGTAGTGTTAAATATCTCTGAGGAGCAAAGGAAAAGATTGCTTATGTGTTTGATTGCAGAGGGTGTTGACAAACCAAACCTCCGCAGGGTTGGTTTTGGTTGGGGGTTTTTCCCCACGTACAAGTTGGGGAAACACGTCTTTAGCTGTTACATCAGCAGTGCCCTCAAAGCTTTTCTCAACATCCCACCTTCCTTCATCCACATCCACACACAAATAGAACAGCTCTCCAAGCCATTTCTCTTCTGAGGTTGCAGAGGAGGGGGAAAAAGAGGTGCGGTTTGGCGTCTGAGTGCAGCCCTGTCACCATCTAGTGGAGCTGCTGAAACTGATCACTTGCTGGTTCTGTCAGCTACGTGAGCCTTCTGTTTCCAGTACCGCTGTGCACCCTTTGCATTGCTTTGGTGTCCCGTGATCCTGTTCTGGCAGGGGGGTTGGACTGGATGGTCTCTCGAGGTCCCTTCCAATCCCTAATGACTGGATCTAGGGGATCCTGCTGTGGCAGGGGGATGGGACTGGGTGATCTCTCGAGGTCCCTTCCAAGCCCTGATGCTGTGGGACTCTGTGATTCTGTGGTCGGGGTGAGGAGGGGCTGCCCATCCCACCCTGTCAGAGGGTGACCCGAGGGGCTGCCCATGGTGGGTTCAGCCAGGCCGGACAGCCCAGCCCGTGCCCAGCAGTCCGTCACTCCCGCAGCCCCTTCTCCAGAGGCTCGAGCATGGCAGGACGGGGCACGTCTGCAGCTCCCCTGCGCAGGACGGGCTCCCGCAGCCACACACCTGCAGCGAGAGGCAGAGCCGGGCGTGCGGCTGCTGGAACAGGCAGGGCTGGGGGCAACGCGGGAACCACCAGTCCTTCAAGGGGAGAGCTGGCAGCCCGGGGCAGGAGGCAGCCCGCGGAGCAGCGAGGGCAGGAAGGAATGCGATGCTGCCTTGCGCAACCTCGAAACAGGCAGGACACGGGCAGCGGTGGGCGGCTGCTGCTCACAGGCTGCATCCAGCTGCAGCGGTTCCAGATCGTCCTGCAAGGAGCCTGGTGCTGGGAACAGCTGCTGGAGGCTGGGGGGAAGCTGTGCTCTGTGTGCAGCTCACCCTTTCCTCCCAGGCCCAGTTTAACCAGTTTACTCCACATTCAGCCGGGAAAAAACCCATCTTTAAGCTTCGTGAGGTTCAGTCACCTCAGGAAGGGGAGACAGTGACCGCAGGAATTCACCTCCTTCCGATTTCCACCGGTCAGTGTTGCAGTCCCAGCAGCAAACATCCTGCTGGGGAGTTTCTCGCTCAAACAAACAAACAGAGAAAAATCAACAAATGCTGGAAGAAGCAGCTGGAGCTTCTTGGGCTGGAAACTTTCAGAGCTCTGCCTCCAGCTAGCTGGGCTGGGGCTGCTGTGGTAGCACTGGGCACCAGACCCAGCTGCCCACCAGCACCAGCAGCCTCTGGCCCCTGGGCAGACCTCGAGCCCAGCTCACGGAGCTCTTGGAGGAAACACGAGCAGCGATGGGCAGCGAGCTCAAGCAGAGCGGTGCCCTCCCCCAGCCCCTCTCGCCCAGGCTCCCAGTTTCTTACCCCTTTTTTCCCCATTCCCTTTAATGTTCCCAGTGAGGTCCTTGGCTGGGAGCAAAGCTCCGCTCAGGCCAAGTTTCGAGGCTTTTCAGACTCCAGACTTTTTCTGCAGCCCTGTCTGAAGACGAAGGGGAGGTGGGGGCAGCGAGAAGTAGCTGCAGACTTTCCAGTGGGAAGAGGGCATTTTCTCCTCTCCCATAACCCAGCCACAGGCAGAGGAATTTTTCTCAAGCCTGAAAACAATTCACCTTCCGGCGAGCGACGAGCATGGAAAATTCAAGCCCAGCAGGTGAATGTTTGGGAAACTCTTCAGCCCACCGAGAGTCTCGTGCGCCCTTAGCTGTCGTGATGGCTCTGCGGCACCTCGGCACCGACTGCCCACGGCCCTCCCAAAGGCAGCTGCGAGCCCTGGCATGGGAAAACAGCATCTCAGAAACCCCACACACAGCCCCACGTGGGAGAGCCCAGACCCTGCTCCCTGCTCCGCAGCCCCTGAGCAGGGTCGCTGCTGGCTGCCCTCACCCCGCTGGCTGGGCAGGCAGGGGCAGGGTGGGCTGGGATGGGGCAGCTTGAGATGAGGTAGACTGGGACAGGGCAGCTTGGGACGGGGTAGACTGGGACAGGGCAGGCTGGGACGGGGCAGCTTGGGACGGGGCAGGCTGGGACAAGGTATGTTGGGACTGGGCAGGCTGGGACAGGGTAGGTTGGGACTGGGCAGGCTAGGCTGGGCTCAGGGAACCCCACAGGCACATACACAGCCCCCAGATCCAGCTTTGCTCAGCAGCTGGGCTCAGGGTTTGTGTTTAAGTTAATCAGAAGCAACTGAAGCACCTAGAGACTAATTTCTCCATAGGTGAGCAGCCGAAGGAAGGCTGCGGCGCCCCCCGCCCGGCAGCGTGAGCTGCAGCCTGGACAGACGTCCCCAGAGAAGCCGGCAAGGGTGAAGCTCTCCCTGGCAGGGCAGCAACTGGTGCCACGCAGCAGATCCGCCCCGGCAGCTGCACAGCACCGTCGCTGAGCCGATCCTGGAGATGCAGGCTGAGGAAGATAAAGCTCCTCTCCTCCTCCCGCTCCTTCCTCGTGCCGTTCCTCTAGAAATAGTCTGCACCCCACCTCTGCTTGAACGGCAGGGCCAGCTTCACCTGGAGAGGTCCTGGTGCGGCACCGAGAGCAAAGAGCGACCGCTTGGACCCCGGGCAGGGAGAACCCGTCAGTCTCTCCGACAGCTGCAGAGAGCGATGGGGCTTGCACAGAAAGAGAGGGAGGTCTGCTGCTGCTCCGCACGAAGAAGCCACCTCTGCCCCGCTGCTCCAGCGCTGCAGGCCCAGGGGCACCTGCTGTGCCGAGTCCCACCTGGAGCAGCCCCAGGGGAGGAGCGGTGCCCCCACCCGTCATCCTGCCAGAGTCGGGTCAGCCTGTGCAGAGGCCCCACATGCAGCTGTGGGGCACCCCACAGACACGGACTCACCCACCCACACTGCTGTGCAGCCTGTGGAGCGGGTCCTGCCGTGGAGCCGCTGCTCAGACCCCAGCCCAGGCTCAGGGTAGCACCTTTGGGAGCGAGAGCCAGGGCAGTGCTCTGCATGGCACAGGCACCCCCCGAAGCACATCCCGCACCTCACAGCGGGCTCCTGGCGGGCACACAAACAGCAGAGGTGATCGATGGCTCCCTTTGGAAAACACTAATCACTCGGCTGTAGAGCGTTTAGCAAGGCAGAGGGGGCATCAATCCCAGCAGCTGCCTTCCATCACGGCCGAGTTTAACTCTCCCGCTGTAGGGCAGGGCTATTAGCCATCATCTGGTGGACAACTTGCCCTTAGTGCAGTGACCATCCATTCACAGCCGAAGGACAGCAGTACTTCTCACTGTCTCCAGCACCCGTGGAGCTCCAGCTGCTCCAGGGCTGAGCGGCAGCAGAGCCTCGTGGCACAAGGGCATCGCCTGCCCCCGGCCAGGATGGGTGCGACATCGAGGCGACGTCTGCCGGCTTCCATGTGCCCCCCTGAGCTCGCCCTCGCGTGAGGCAGCGGAGCTGCCAGCGATGCCCGGCAGGGTCCAGGGGAGGTTGTGTCTGGGAGGCAAATGAGAACCGAATGGAGGGAGGCAGGGAGGGGTGGCTGCGTGGAGCGGGCTGAGCCGGCGCTCTCCGAGAGCTCCACACACGCTGCTCTTTAATTACAGCTCTCACCAATCAGGCGGTAATTACCGGTATCCTTCCTGCAGCCTGCAATTGCCCAGTCTGGTCATCTGAGAGCCATCAAGGTTTGAACAGCTGGCGAGCTGGGCCGGCTGCTCCAAGCAGCAGCTCCCGGCCCCAGTTTGATCTCGGAACCCTCGCTGGTGCTCCCTCTGCAGCTCCTCAGGTCCCCCCTCCACTGCCCCACTGCCCCCATCCGAGCCACTCGCACCCGGCTGCGGTGCTCAGCTGACTGCCTGCCCTCTGCCCGGTCTGCGGCTCCTCCGTGGGAAATCCCACCCTGGGACCCAGCGAGGAGCGGGAGCTTGGGCTGCAGTTTCCAGGGGCGCCCCCACCCCCTCATGGACAGCCCTGGCCGGACCCGAGGGCAGAGGGGTGCCCCTGAGGCCGCTGGAGCCTTGGACAGCCTGTGCCCGAGCTGCAGCAAGTGGGAGCTGTGCAGAGCGGCCCTTTGGGCACGTGGGGGGAGTAACCTGCCGATGGTATCGCCCCACCATCCGTCCCAGCATACTTGTGGGGCTTATCAGCCTGGGAAGCAGCGACCCAGATGTCAGCAGCATCCGCCCACAGGAGAGCCTGGGACCGTGGCGACAGCACCGCACATGCCCTGGGCAGCACTGACTGGAGGGGAGTAGGGAGCCCTCAGCCAGCACCCTCAGCTTGCAAGGAGGAGAAGGCATCGGGTGGCCCTGAGCACGGGGCTTTGCCCAGCATGGCACCACCCCGACGACCCCCAGTGCCCCAGCCCTGGGGTTTGAGCAGGAGCTCTGCACCCGCCTCTGGGCCATGCTGGACCCTCCAGCAGCCCTGCCCACAGCAGCAGGGCAGAGGAACTGCAGCTGTCCCCTCTGCCCTGCCAGGACACAAGAGCACCAGAGCTGTGGCTGGGGGTTTTCGGGCCACTTCCCTGGCCACCTGAGAGAGCAGGTTCAACTGAGGGCAAGCCTGGCCACAAAGAGGGAGCCTGGGGAAGGTCAAGCCGGTGGCCTCGGTGCCTGCCCCATCGCTGCCCTGCCCCAGCAGCAGTGGGACTGCTCACAGGCTGGGGAGCAGGGACGGGGCACAGGCAGGATCTGGTTGCACCATCCCACCGAGGGACGGCAACCTCTGACAGCTGAGCACAGAAACCCTTTAATCCGTTGCAGAGCTCGTCTGTCAGAGCTCCGAGGCCCACGGGGAGGTATCGGTAACAAAACGCAGGAAAGAGCAACGAGAGTGGAAAATGTTTGGCTTTGTGTCTCCTTTGCTCTCCAGAAACACAACTGCTCTTGTTCGCTGGTGGGAGAGTCGCTCCCAGGCAGAGCCCAGTGCCCCCGTCGCTGTGGGCTCCAGCTCACCCCGCCTGGGGCAGGGACGTCTCAGCCCTGCGGGACCCTGAGCAGCGGCTGTGATCAGGGTGGGGTGCACCCACCTCTCCTCACCCCCTGTACCCTGGGCAGATGGGTGCAACCTGCTGCACCCCTACCCCACAGAGCTGCCCTGGCCTGTGGCTGCTTTGCACTCACCAGGAGGGGAGAGGAGTGAGCTGATAATGAGGAGGAGGAGGCGAAAGGAGGGGAGTCACCAGGGTGGGAGAAGAATGAACCAATAACGATGAGGGGAAGGCGAAGGGGGGGTCTCCTCTTGCCCCCTGCACCCTGAGCAGATGGGTGCAACCTGCTGCTCCCCAACCCCACAGAGCTGCCCTGGCCCGTGGCTGCTCTGGAATCACCAGGACGGGAGAGGAGCGGACCGATAAGGATAAGGGGAAGGCGAAGGGAGGGCTCCCCGAGGAGCGACGGGCGTTTCCATGCGGGCAGGGTGCTCCTGTGCCCAGCTCCTGGCACAGACCAGGGCAGGACCGCAGGAGCTGAGGGCGGCCAGGGCTTCCCCGACCTGCAGTCTGCGGGATGGCGGGGCGATGGGCGAGCGGGACCCCGGGCAGTGCCAGCCGGTCCCCGCAGGAGCCGTGGGTGCTGTGGCACCGCGGAACGGGCCCGGGGCCGGCTCCTTGTGGGCTCGAGCGGGGAGATCTTTCCACCAGGTGAAGGGAAGGGAGCGCTGGGCCCCAGCTAGGGTTACGGTTTGTTTTCTCTAGGTGCAGAGACCTCACGGGAAAGCCGAGCCCGAGCGGAAACTCGACTCCCCAAGAATTCGGGTCCGCTGGCCAGCCCCAGTCTGCCGGCCAGGCGAGTCCCGGCCCCGGGCTGCGCTCTCCTGCTTCGAGAGTCTTTTGTTAGGATGGAGCAGGGCGGGGGGGCTGCTTCTCCGCTTGTCCGGGGTGATAAAGCGGCAGGGCTTTGGCTGCAGAGCTGCAGCGAGAGGTTCTGCTGGGCACTTGCAGGAGCAGCCCCCTTCCCCAGCCAGCCCCACAAGCCCGGACGGGGAGAGAAGTTGGGGCTGGCAGAGGCTTCACCCAGCTCAAGCCGTTTCCTGCTGTGTTTTGCTCCCTGTGGCTTTACCTTGTGTCCCCCAGGCTGGGGAACCCCCCCAGTGCCTGTCTCAGCGCTGGGAGGACAAGCCCTGGCCAGCAAGGGCTGCAGCCTCCAGGCAGCTGCTGCCTCCGGGCTCCCCACACCCCCAAACTGGGCTGGGTGGGAGCAGCCCCTGCACAGAGCTGCTGTGTGTGGTGGGTGGCAGGAGGAGCCGAGGGACCATCTCCCTGCTCCCACCAGCTCAGAGCAGCGAGTGGGGAGAGAGCCTGGCTGGAGCAGGTCTTGCTGCCATCAGACTCAAGTATTAAGGCGCATTTGGGGGCCCAGGACAGCCTGGATGTCCCCTGGAACAGGCATGGGCACTTCAGGCAGTGCCCAGCATGACCTGAAATGCCCTCCAAGGTCCAAGGAGATCCCTCCCCAAGTCCAAACCCACCCACTGCCCTCCAGCTGTGGGTGCGATGTCCCGGCTCAGCCCTGCTTTGGCTGCATCTCATGCAGGAAAGCAGGATCCAGCCCTCGAGATCAGCTCAGAATTAAAAACTCTGGGCTCAGGACTTCTAACCTGCTCCTCCAGGGGCCAGCAACTTGCATCTTACAGCACAAAGGTCTCCCAGATCTGCGTTTCTCTGGGTGGAGGAAGAGCCCCCTGCGCCTGCAGCTCGGTCTGCGGGGCAGCACTGGGCGGAGGACTGGCAGTGGCTCCTCTGCTCTCACTGCCAGGACCAGCCTTTGCTCTTCCTAACCGGCATCAAACTCAAAGTCAGGCTCTGACAGCAAAGCAAACCCTTCCTTCTGAGACCCTTCAGACCCAGTTGCCCAAAAGGGGGTTGACCTTCTCTCCAGACACTGCAGCCGCGGCTGAGAAGCAGCCCAGGTCTCCTCAGCACCCAAAGCGGAGGGTGGGTGTGCAGGGAGGCTCCATGGAGCCATCCACGGCTGATTCCAGATGTCTCTGTACCTCCCTCTCTGTACCTCAGCCGGGCTGAGGGCTGCCGCCGCTCCCCGAGGCGACGACGGGTGCTGGGAGCGGAGCTCATCCCTCGGCTGCACCACCTGGGCAAAAAATGCGAGAGCTGCAGAGACATGACCAGAGCTGCCCGAGGGAGGACGAGCACCCGGCCGCCCGGGGCTCCTGGTGCTAATTAACCCCCCCCGCCCCGAGCGCGGAGCAGGCGGCGGCTCAGGTGAGCCCTTCGCTGAACAAAGGAGCCCTTGTGAGGAGCAGCGGCGGCGCGGGACCCTCAGATGTGCGGGACCCAGGTCCTCCGCACAGAGCTCCGCTGCCTCCCACCGCTCAGCCCGTAGGCCTGGGGCCCCAGTCAGGAGCGGGTTTAGTGACGGGGAGGCAGCGCTGCTGACGGCCTCTGGCCCATGAGTTGCTGGAGAAGTCTCAGGAGTCTGAGCATCGGCCTGAAAACGATCGACTGCGGCGCGGCTGGGTCACAGCTCCAGCAGCTGCGGCCAGCAGGTAACAGGAGGAACTGGCTCGGTACCAGCACAGGAGCACAGGATAACATGAGGGCTTGGAAGGGACCTCGAGAGACCACCCAGTCCAATCCCCCTGCCACAGCAGGATCCCCTAGATCCAGTCACACAGGAACATGGCCAGGAAACAGTGGGATGGTTCCTGACTCCCCACGGCCAGGCACTGGGATGGTTCAGCACCAGTCACCTGGCTGCCGAGGTGGGGAGATCTCACTGTGGGATGGATGTCCCTGGTGCTCCAGCCTCTGCCTGCTGCAGCTACAAACCACTGTGAGCACTTTGGGCTGGTGCGTCTGTGTCCCCACCCGTGTCTGCTGCCAGCCCCACGTGCTCTGGAGACACCATCGGCGGGACCTGGGCAACAGGGGCTACTGCAAGTCCTTGGGAGCCTGAGCACAGCAGCTCCTCAAAGAAAGGATCAGACCATGATCTCACAGGGAGCTCTGGCCAAGGCAGCTGAAACCATTCAAACACCAGAGCCTGCTGTAGGGGGCTCCCTCTGTTCTAAACACACCCCGTGGGACTTGAACAGCCCTTGCGAAGCCAGGTTTGCGTGGGGCTGCTCTAAGTGGAAGAGGGAGGCGACGCTGGCTGTGGGCAGCTGTCACCACCCAGGTATTTTAACTGCAGATCCCGGCATGTTTTATGGATGTCTAGAGAGTCTCTTCTCACGTGGGCTGGTCCCCCCATGACAATGCCTGAGCAGGGAGGATGCCCCGTGACAACCAGGAATGGATCGAGGTAGCCCCACACCGGTCCGAGGCTCCCGGGAGAGGTTGGCTGAGCAGAGCCTCTGCCCTGCGAGTGGGAGATGTTGTCCCTCAGCACCTTCCCACAGCTCCAGCTCCTGGGTGAGCCCCATGTGGAGCCAGCTGGGGCAGAGGGCTCTGCCGACCCCGATCCCAGAGGAGAAACACCGCAGCCCCGCGAGTGCTGCGAGCGCACGTCGCCAGGCTGCTGCTGGGCTCCCGGGTGCTGCTCGTACAAATCAGGGAGCCCCAGGGAGCCCCAAGCGTGTCGGCAGCAGCCCAGGCGCGAGATTCCCAGCGGCAGCCAGCCAGGGCAGCCTGTCCCGCTTGGCCTGACACGAGCAGCTCACCAACGCTGCTCCGCGAGTCCCAGGGGTGCCCTCGCCCCGGCACAGTGTCAGTCTCTGCCCAGGCACAGGTTTGCTCCCTGCCTCACACGGCTCAGGCAGAGATGGCAGCTGGTCAGCTGCAGCTCTGCCTGTCCTGGTAGCCACACGCGGCTCTGCTCTTCGGAGGAAGGCTGCAGCCTTCCTGTACCCTGCAGCCTTCCTGCACGCTGCAGCTCCTACACCCAGAAATGCCCACCTGAGGGTCCCTGCCTGAGTTGTTGAGGTGCTGAGGGGAGAGGAGCCCCTCCAGAGCAGGTGGGGTGCACACAAGGGGCAGTGGGTGTGAGCTGGAGCCGAGGAGGTTCCACATCAGTGTGAGAAGGACCTTCTTGGCAGTGAGGGTGCCAGAGCCCTGGCAGGGGCTGCCCAGGGGGGTTGTGGAGTCTCCTTCTCTGGGGATGTTTCAGACCCTCCTGGACTGTTCCTGTCTGACTGGATCTAGGGGATTCTGCTGGGGCAGGGGGATGGGTCTGGAAGGTCTTTCGAGGTCCCTTCCTATCCCTGATGACTGGATCTAGGGGATCCTGTTGTGGCAGGGGGACAGGACTGGATGATCTCTTGAGGTCCCTTCCACAGAGCCACGGGGACCGAATGTAATAATCTTAAATGAAGAAGAGGAGAGCTCTCTCCTTTAGAGGGCATCTCCATTGCCTAATGTGATCCTCCTCGGCTCTAATGAGATTGTGTAGCCATTGTTTGCCCTCCCAGAGCTGGGCTCATTACAGGAACAAAGCAGCTCCAGTCCCACCTGTGTCCAAGCATCGCTGCCATTCTGCACTGGCACACTGCTACCCAGGAGCTGCGGGACGTAAAAGGAGACGCTGCTGGGGCTGGCAGGGTCCTGTGTGCTCAGGGGAGAGGGGCAGACCCTCCGTAATGCCAGCTGCTTTCACTGGTGATGCTCTGTCACCCCTCCCCTGCTCAGAGGTCACAGAACCCCAGAGCATTAGGGTTTGGAAGGGACCTTGAGAGATCAGCCGGTCCCATCCCTCTGCCACAGCAGGATCCTCTAGATCCAGTCGCACAGGAACAGCCCAGGAGGATTTGAAACGTCTCCAGAGAAGGAGACTCCACAACCCCCCTGGGCAGCCCCTGCCAGGGCTCTGGCACCTCAGAAAACACTTCCCCAAACACTGGCGCTTCAGAAGCAGCCCTCTGTAGCCTCTCACAAGCAAGGAGTTTCCTTTGCTAATATTTTCCTGCCCGGCTGCTGCAAGCGAGGGCCTCGGCAGAGCGAGCTGGCGGCGCCTGGACTGTTGTTTGTGTCTAAGCAGCTCCAAGCCAGCAGGAACAGACAGTCATCCCCCAGTGAAAACTCCACTCCTCTCGGTTAAAATGCTCCGTGCCACGGCTGAGCCTGCATTTTGCCAGGCAAGGGGGGTGCCACCTTCGAGTGCCCTGTGCTGATGGGGTGATGGGATCGGAGCTGCCGCTGGCTGCCTCAAGCAAGACCATCACCCTGGCTGAGGGAAAGCAAAACCTGTGCTGAGGCCATCCTCGGCCAGCCCAGGCACCTCTGCACAGGCAGCAACATACTCATCCTCTGCCTGCCCTCCAACACCGCAAGGGCTCAGCAAGACAGAGGCTGGATCCCCCTGCTGAGTCCTGAGTCACAGGATCCCAGAGCACTGGGGATGGGAAGGGACCTCAAGAGATCATCTGCTTCAGTCCCCTGGCTACAGCAGGATCCCCTAGATCCAGTCGCACAGGAACATGGCCAGGTGGGTTTGAAACATCTCCACAGAAGGAGACTCCACAACCCCCCTGGGCAGCCCCTGCCAGGGCTCTGGCACCCTCACTGCCAAGAAGGTC
>JAOXOE010000256.1:30879881-30894147 GCA_028565055.1 Phoeniculus purpureus
AGGGCCCTGCCGGTACCGGAGGTGGCGACAGCGAGGCCCGGCCCGCAGGGAGCAGGGGGGGGATCCCGCGCTGTCTCACGGTCCCCGCGGCCTGGCCTGTGGAGCCTCCCGCCAGCTGGAGGCGGAGACACCCCGGGACGGCCGCGCCGGCACCGGCAAGGCTCCTGTCGGTGGCCCCGGCAATGGTGAGGCCCCAGCCGGTGGGCGGTGGTCGCTGGACCCGAGGGATTCAGGGCTCCGTATTCCACAGCATCCCAGACTGTCGAGGCCGGGAAGGGATCCTGAGGATCACCCAGTCCAACCGCCCTGCTAGAGCAGGATCCCCTAGAGCAGATCCCACAGGCCGGGCGGGTTGGGATCTCTGCGGAGGAGGAGACCCACAGTCTCTCTGGGCAGCCTTGGCCAGGCCTCTGGGACCTCACTGGGAAAAAGCTTCTCCTTGCATCTAGGTGGACCCTCCTGGGTGTCCTTTAAACTTGGTGTTCAACACCTGCTTCGAGAGCTGGAGAAGGTTCTCTGCTTCAGTGTTTCAGAAAGATTTCTCCCAGAAGAATGGAAGGAGAGGTCAGGTTTGGGCTGCGTTTGCTCCCTGGTGGCAAAAGGAGCGTCAGAACAGCCGAGAGCCCTGTTTGTGGCCCTCCAGGGCTGCCACAGCTCCTGGAAATGGGAGGTTGAAGGTGTCCAAAAACTGGGCCTCCGTCTCTTCCTGCACAGATCTGTGCCTTGGGTGGGGACTGAGGCTGGTGGTGGATTGGACTGGAAGAACTTGCTGCCCAGGGTATTGTCCTTGTTCACTGAGGGGTGAGATGGAGCTGAAACTGTGTAGGGAACGCGCTGGGTCTGGGCAGGCTGGTGGGATTTGGAGGGGACGGTCCCGAACTGGGTGTCCAGCTCTGTTTGTCACCTGGCCCAGCTGTCTCACGATCAGACGTAGATTTTACAAGAGTGGCCCAAAAACCTCCTGCTTTTCCTCTGGTGAGGGTTTCCCTGGTGTCAGGTCACAGAACGGTCAGTTCAAGCAGAGTCTGCGGTTAGAAGTGCCAGTGGGCTCAGTGTTCAGCACAAGGGATGATGTTTTCTGCCCCTGGGTAATGAGGGAAAGGTTCAGTTGCCACCCACGTGTCCTGTGTTTGGGGGACTCTGCTGGCTATCGGGTTGGGTCCTGGCACAGGACATCGCAACCCATCCTTGGCCGAGCCAGCCCAGGTTTAAGTTCTGCCCTAAAAGGGTGAAGGACGTTGAGAAGCGCTTCCATCCCCCTGTGAGGGAAGGTACAGGATGCACTGAGTATGGGCAAACGGAGCTGTGAGGTGGTGGGGACACTGGGAACTCTGTGCCGGGAGCTGGAGGTGAAGCAGGGCTGTGGGTGTCTTCCCATTTGTGTGACGGGGTTAGCCCGGGAACTGTGGGGTGTCCCTCTGCAGCAGAGGGCATGAGGCTGGTGGTATGGGCTGCAGCTCGTGGTGCAAACCAGTGACAGCAATGAAATGCTCCCTGGGAACCAGCAAAGTCAGAGCAGCTCGCAGTAACAGGTTGGATTCAGTGTTGAACTTCCAAAGGTGCTGCTGTGGATCTGAGGTGCTCAGTGGTGCCACTGAGCCCAGCCAGAGTTCTCTGTGTCTTTGTTCACAGCTCCCAGTTAGCTTCTCCAGGGTTCACTTTCTTTGGGATGAAAGTGCCTGGTAGAGTTGTTGTAACTCGGGATGTTTCTAGTGAAGCGCTGCAGGAGCCTTTAGTCTTTGCTGCTCCTTTGGGCAGACAGAACACTGAGGGCTTGCTTTTCTCTCTGTGCTCGGAGCAGCGATTGGAGAGGACCTCGAGAAGTTGTGTTTTTGTGGGTGGGGTGCAGAAGGGAAGGGGAATGAATCACAAGTGCCTCCAGACGTGGTTGTGTACTCCAGCACACAAATGTGCTGGGAGATACAGAGAGTGGGGGTTCCTCTGGAGCTGCTGGACTTGCAGCACGAGCATCATCCTCACAGCTCCACGTCCTTGGTGGCAAAGGTGTGTTTTATCCTGGCAGCGTGGGGCTGCTGCTGAGATCTTGGGCTTCTGCTCTTGGGTGTCTTTCAGGCAGTAAAGTGGACAAAAGGAGCTGCTTGACCCTTCCGTTGGAACCTTAAGCAGTGGCTGGACAGCCCCTTTCCCTCTCAGAGCAGCAATTCCAAACTAGGAGGGAATGGGGTGGCTTTCAAAGCAGTAAATGTGGAACCAGGGGAACAAAAAGGAGCGGTGAGCATTGCATGTTCCTGTGAAGGGAGGGTGTCAGGAGCATGGAGCCAGGCTCTGCTCAGTGTCATCTAGTGACAGGACAAGGGGCAGCAGGTGTGAGCTGGAACAGAGGAGGTTCCACAGCAATGTGAGAAGGACCTTCTTCATGGTGAGGGTGACAAGAGCCCTGGCAAGGGATGCCCGGGGGGTTGTGGAGTCTCCTTCTCTGGAGACAGTTCAAACCCGCCTGGATATGCTCTTGTGTGACTGGATCTAAGGGATCTTGCTGCGGCACGGGAGTTGGACTGGATGATCTTTTGAGGTCCCTTCCAATCCCTCATGTTCTGTGATTCTGTTATGAGAGGAAGTGGTATCAGGAGGTTTAGATTGGATCTGAGGAAGTTCTTTGCTGAGAGATTGTTTGGGCACTGGAACAGGCTGCCCAGCGAGGTGGTGGAGTCCCCATCCCTGGAGGTCTTTAAAAACCAAGTAGCTGGAGCACTTGAGGCCACGGTCTAGGCCTTAGGGAGCTGTTGGGCTGAGGGCTGGACTTGCTGATCCTGGAGGTCCTTTCCAGCCAGGATGATTCTTTGATCCTAATTCAGCCCTCAGTCATACACGTGCACTTTAGAGCGTGGCCTTTCCTAGCCACTTTCTGGTTGTCCCCCAGCCCCATGCAGCTGTGATGGGTGCGTGACCCATTGGACTAGATGATCTTTCGAGGTCCCTTCCAATCCCTAATGTTCTGTGATTCTGTGACCTTGTCGCAGGCCAAGCCTCCAGGCTCCGGCCAAGCCTTGGCATCAGACCAAGGCCACGTTTTCAGTGTTTCCCAAGCAAGAGCTTTGGTCACCTAAGCAACTGACCTGGCTCGATGAGCCTGTTTCTGATTTTCCCAGCCCAACAGCAAGAGCTGGCAGCAAGAGAACACGCCGCACTAATTCACCCCCAGTCTGGAGCTCTGCACCGAGCTGGACTGCTTTTGCATTTGAGAGGTTTGAAAGAGCGCCGTGTTCTCCTGTAATCAAAGAGCCAGGCTGAAAACACTTTGGGGAAAGTCTCCTCTTTGTTTTGTTTTACATCTTCCACCAGGAAATGCTCTGCTTGGTCGGAGGGTTTTATCAGAGCGTTGTGTTTGTGACTGCATTTCTCCCTGCTGGTTGTTCTGCTGTGGAGCCGATGGTTCCTTTGGCTCCAGAGGATGTGTTTGTGATGTCTGCGCTTCAGGAGTTAGACGTTATCAGAGCACCTGCGTGATGACCTGCATCTGGGCAAGAACAGCCCCAGGGACCAGGATAGGGTGGGGACTGAGCTGTTGGAGAGCAGCGGAGGAGAGAGGGACCTGGGGTGCTGGTGGCCAGCAGGATGGCCAAGAGCCAGCAGTGTCACCCTCTTGTGGCCAAGACGGCCAACAGCATCCTGGGGTGGATCAGAAGGAGAGTGGTTAGTAGATCAAGAGAGGTTCTTCTCCTCCTCTACCCTGCCCTGCTCAGACCACAGCTGGAGTGTAGTGTCCAGTTCTGGACCCCTCAGTTCCAGAAGGACACAGCTGCTGGAGAGAGCCCAGCGCAGAGCCACAGAGATGGTGGAGTGGAGCATGTCCCTGCTGAGGAAAAGCTGAGAGAGCTGGGGCTCTTGAGCTTGGAGACTAGGAGATTGAGGGGTGACCTCATTAATGTCTATAAACATGTGAAGAGTGTGTGTCAGGACGATGGAGCCAGGCTCTGCTTAGGGGCATCTTCCCAGTGAGGGTGACAGAGCCCTGGAATTACAGCAACCCCTATAATTCACCACCCATCAAATCAAAGCAGCAGGGAGTGAGTGCCTGACTGGCCCTCCCACTGGACAGACTGGGGATTAGGGGGTGTCTCTACCCTGTTTGTTCCCCTGCAAACACCCTCTGTCCTTGTTCAGGGGCAGGATGAGGCTGTCCCGCAGCAAGTGAGGCTGTGAGAGCTCAAGCACTGCTGCAGCCTTCCTGGGGCCCCTTGTTTCTAGAAAGCTCCATCCCCCAGGTGCTCCCAATCACCCAGCACTCAGAGCCCAGCTCCAGGTGCCTCTGGGCCGCGTGGCCCCCCCTCAGGTGGCCCTTGTTACACAAATGAGGAGCAATCAGGCAGTGCTGCCGGGGCTGGAGAAGCTCCTCTGAGGGGTCTCTGCTCCAGTTGGGGCTGGTTGTGTGTGTGGAGCAGTACTAGGGGTTGGAAGGGACCTGGAAAAATCCCCCTGCCCCAGCAGGATCCCCTAGATCCCATGTGAGCAGCATCTCTTGTACTGGGGATGTTGGATGGTGCCGCTGGGCTGCTCAGCCTGGCCCTCCCGATGGGGGCAAGTGGCTTCGAGCAGCCCCGGGTCCTGACTGCTTCGCAGACGGAGGGAGAAGACAGCTCAAAGGTAGGAAGCCTGGAGTCACCGCTCTGGGGATCTTTTGGTCTGAACAAGTGGTCAGTGGGGTGGGAAACATCTCCCGTGTAAGCAGCAGGCTGCCGCTCCTGGCTGGGTCATCCTGCTGCCGTGTCGTGAGGAGGAGGGTTGGGTGCGTGCGGGCACCCCTGTTGTAGCCCTGCGTGTCCGTGTCCTGGTGGCAGGTGGGGGCTCTGGGTTAGGCGTTGGGTTCTGCTCGGTGGTACTGCCAGGGGAAGGGTTTGCTTCACCTGCAGTGGCTATTTGGGAAGGAGTCACTGTGTGGCAGCCGGTGGCTCTCTGTGAACCGGCAGTGCCTGTGATAAAGGGTCTGTCCCGTGTGCAGCTGCCCCCTCCCTGGGAGAGTTGAAGCCCGGGCTGGATGGGGCTCTGGGCAGCCTGGTCTGGTGAGAGGTCTGGGGTCTGTCCCATCCTAACCCAGGCTGAGGGAGCTGGGTCTCCTGAGCTTGGAAAAGAGGAGACTGAGGGGTGACTCCATGGATGTTGGTAATTGTGGAAAGCGAGGGTGTCAGGAGGATGGAGCCAGGCTCTGCTCAGTGGACAGATAGTGGCAGCAAGCGAGGCTGTGAGAGCTCAAGCACTGCTGCAGCCTTCCTGGGGCCCCCTGTTTCTAGAACGCTCCATCCCCCAGGTGCTCCCAATCACCCAGCACTCAGAGCCCAGCTCCGGGTGCCTCTTGGCCGCGTGGCCCCCGCTCAGGTGGCCCTTGTTACACAAATGAGGAGCAATCAGGCAGTGCTGCCGGGGCTGGAGAAGCTCCTCTGAGGGTCTCTGCTGCAGTTGGAGTTGGCTGCGTGTGTGGAGCAGCGCTAGGGGTTGGAAGGGACCTGGAAAGATCCCCCAGTCCGATCCCCCTGCCCCAGCAGGATCTCCTAGACGCAGTCGCCCGGGAACACATCCAGGTGGTTCCGTTATTCCTAAGATCACTTTAAATTTTCTTTCTTTTCTAGATATTTGAAGACTTTTTTAAATATATAAATTGCCTTTAGCCCTTTTCATTAGCTTTGGTTACAGCTGTTGGCTCTGTTAATGGATTTTACTTGTTTCTGCTTGTGTCCCAAAACCAAATGACTGTAACTAATGTACCGCTGCAACTCCTCGTAACTGTCTGCGGCTGAAAGCAAAAAGCAAATTCATCAAGTCAAAATATTAACAGTTTTATGTCCTATTAAATACTAAGTCAAGAAAATTGTGCTGGTGTCTACAGGCCTCAGCATTAAACCCAGCAAGTTTAATGTACTGGAGCAGATTGAGATCTGATGGAATTTCCCTCTGTGGAAATTGTCCTGAGGATTTCGCTGCACTTTCTGAGCAGCGGAACAGGGTAAAACACAACAGAAAGAGGCCCCATTTGGAACACATCTTCGTCTTCCAGCGGGTTGAAAAGTGCAGCAGCCACTGTTGATAAGAGTCTGGGGTTTGCCTAGAAAACTTTTGAGCTGTCTGATCCTGCTGTGGCAGGGGGATTGGACTAGACGATCTTCTGAGGTCTCTTCCATTCCCTAATGCTCTGTGGGTAGAGATATGATCCCATTTCTTTGTGTTTGCCAGGCTGTCTTCTGCATCTTTCATTTGCAGAGCCTTGTGGCTCTTGGTGTGAATAGAATTAGAGGAGTATTAAGGAAAGAACAGCTGGCTGCACCACCAGCCTGGAGTGTGCGTGCAGGTGTTACCATTTATGATGGGGAAAGAAGATGGCTTTCCAGCTCGGGCACACAAGAGCGTTATAGAAATTAACCACGGCCAGTGTTTGATTTAGATTTGTCTTTCTGCACCCAAATCCAGTGTGTTCCATGCCTGTTGTGCTGCAGAGCTTAGTGTTCTTTTGCATTACTTTGTTCTCCTCAGTGACTGTGTTTCTCCAGCTCTGATTATTCTCAGCGCTATCACTCAGCACAGTTAGCTCCAAGTCATCTATGATGAGCTGAAGAATTATTTTGTGTACCTTGTTTTCTAAATCGCATCATAACTGCTGTAGGCTCTACGGTAGAAAACCTGGGTTCCCACGGCTTTCCCCTTCATTTTTAACAAATGGTTTGAGAAATATGTTCTTGTGTATCACTGCAGCACAGAAGCAGATAGAAGGCTGACTCCATAACACGCAATGTTGATGCCGTTTTGAAGGCAGTAGGAAGCAAAAACAGTCAATCAATGAACAGCCAAGGGTGATCATCTAGTGATAGGACAAGGGGCAGTGGGTGTGAGCTGGAACAGAGGAGGTTCCATAGAAATATCAGAAGGAACTTCTTCATAGTGAAGGTGACGGAGCACTGGAATGGGCTGTCCGGGGGGGGGTTGTGGAGTCTCCTCCTCTGGAGATGTTTAAAACCCGCCTGGATGTGATCCTGTGTGACTTGGTCTAGGTGATCCTGCTCTGGCAGGGGGATTGGACTCGATGATCTTTGGAGGTTCCTTCCAATCCCTAATGATTCTATGATTCCACCTGGAGCAGGACTTAGCACTGGCTCTCACTGAACCTCATTCAGTTCCTCTTAGCCCAACTCTCCAGTCTGCACCGGGGTTGGAGTAGATGATCTTTGGAGGTCCCTTCCAGCCTCTTAACTTGCTGTGATCTCTGTATGTGCATGCATTTCATTTCTACCTCAGTCTTCAGAGATACTTTATGAGCAGCAGTGACAAAACATCCCATCTAGATTGGTCATTAGTGCTAAGGTTCAGGATAATCACTGGCATAAAGATGGTGCTTGTCCAGGTTGGATGTTGATAGAGTAGACTTTAGGATTGGTAAAAGGTAATTCACACTCGCTCCTTCGTAGGACTCGGCTCCTACGAGGCCAAAATGGACACAGAAAGCCACAGGCAAACTCAAGGGGAAATGAGGATTTAATGATCACATTCATAAAGCCAAAGAAGCCTTCCTATGAAGAGCAGATCTGGACAGTAGTTTGTTGTACCTTTCCTACAGTTCTCCTGGCCTGGCAGAACACGGTGGCCAGTAGCTACTGAATATGCAGTTTGCTTTAGAGCTCCCAAGAGCTATTTGTTAAACATGCCCTTTCCCAAACAGAGCTGTCTGAATGAAAGATGCTTCAAAATGCATTTTGGGTGCTTTATTTCATTTCCAAAGAGCAGCACACTTACGTTTTGTTCTCTTCTGCGTCTCTAACGTCGTTTAGTTCACAGTGACCTATTTAATTCAATATTTCATTGGAATCCTTTGTGGTTGCTTTGACTGTGCTTATATCTTACCAACATCATTGAAGATGAGTGGGAGCTGGGTCTCTGGAGTCTGGAAAAAGGGAGACTGAGGGGTGACCTCATTAACGTTGATAAATATGGAAAGGGTGGGTGTCAGGAGGGTGGAGCTCAGGGGCACCCAATGATAGGACAAGGGGCAGTGGGTGTGAGCTGGATAGAGGAGGTTCCGCATCTATATGAGAAGGAATTTCCTCATGGTGAGGGTGACAGAGCCCTGGAGGTGGCTGCCCAGGGGTGTTGCAGAGTCTTTCTCTGGAGAGCCTCTCTCTCAGCCTTTCCTCATCAGGGCGATGCCCTTCTGGCACCCACTCTTCACATACTTATCAGCATTAATGGGGTCACCCCTCAGTCTCCATGTCTCCAAGCTCAAGAGCCCCAGCTGTCTCAGCCTTTCCTCAGCAGGGAGATGCTCCACTCCCTTCATCATCTCTGTGGCTCTGCGCTGGGCTCTCTCCAGCATCTCTATGTCTTTCTTGAACTGAGTGGCCCAGAACATGGACACAACATTCCAGATGTGGTCTCACCAGGGCAGAGTAGTTAGAATCATAGATGTATCTTTCATTTTGAGATCACATTAAAGAAGGTACCTAACTAAATACTTTTCCAGTCCTAGTGTGTGTTTCTTTCTGCCCCTTTTGGCTTCGGGAGCGTGTGGGCACCTCTTTCCAATTCAACGAGTATTCCAAATAACGTATTTCCATTTAACATAGGATGGTTTCTTGGATGGGGGCCATACCACTTTGTGTGTTGGCATCCGTCCTGCAATAATCACAGCCTTTCCTGAAGCTTCTTTGGGGTTTTTTCTTTCACTATTTATTGTTGAAAAATTGATTTAGCTGAAGTGGGTAAAATTTCCATCCCTCCATTTCTCTGTATTCATAGAATCACAGAATCACTAGGGATCGGAAGGGACCTCGACAGATCATCTAGTCCAGTCCCCCTGCCACAGCAGGATCACCCTGAGAGCTGTTCCTCCCAGCCTCATTTTTTTCAATATCTTTAATTACACTTAGTGAAGGTGAGACATGAGCACTGGTTGAATCTCCTCGATGGTCTCGCGGATTAAAATTAGATTTACACATTTGCATAATAAAAGTAATGTTGTGAAAGCAAGCAGTCTGCGTGCAGAGAGATAATGGCAGTTGTGTGACTTGCCTTGGGGTGACCCGTGTTGGATTGAGCTCGGCATTGCCAGCCATATTCCACGGGAGCAGTTTGTGTCTTTATGTAGCGGCGCAATAGAATTAAATTTTCTGCACAATTAGTCCTGTATCAACGCAGGGTCTGTAGGTAGGTGGAAGCTGTGAACCTCGCTGTGAGTCTCTAATGCGGCTTTTTGCTGGGTGGCAGGGAGGGCAGCAGGGAAGAGCATCAAGATATGTGAAGACAGTGAAATTTCCAGACCAGCAACATCTTCTCCCAGGCAACTAGTGATAGGATGAGATGGCAGGGCCCGAAGCTGTGCCAGAGGAGGGTTAGGTTGGATGTCAGGAAGCCCTTCCTCATGCAAAGGGTGATCAGACACTGGAATGGGCTGCCCAGGGCAGTGTTGGAGTCTCCATCCCTGGAGGTGTTGAAGAACAGACTGGCTGTGGCACTTAGTTCCTTTGTCTGGCCGATGTGGTGATGTTAGGGGCTGGGCTGGATGAGCTCAGGGCTTCTCCAGCCTCAGTAATTCTGTAATTCTCTGATTAATGCTCTTCTATTGGTTTCCATCCAGTAGCCTGAACTCCCAGCCTTTTACAGTGCCTTCCCTGGCTTGGTGTTTCATACAGAAGAGGTTCAAGATGAATATAGGCAGATCCTGTGCCTGCTTTAATAACACCTCTTACATTTGAACTTTTCCCCTACCATTTGCTACACACACTACAGTAGATACAGACAGAGATCATTTGGGCTTGGAAGGGACCTCTAGAGGTCATGAGTCCACCCCTGCTGCTCAAACAGGATCATAGAACATAAGACAGGTTATACAAAAACACGTCAAGATGGGTCTTGAATGTCTCCAGGGAAGGAGACTCCACAAGCTCCCTGGGCAGCCTCTTCCAGTGCGCTGTCATCCTTACAGTAAAGTTTCTCCTTTTATGAAGAAACCAGAGGAACTTGTTGAAGGGGAACTTTCTGTGCTCTAGCTTACACCCATTGCCCCTTGTCCTATCACAAGGTGCAAGTGAAAAGAGACTGTCTCTTTCTTCTTGACACTCAGCCCTCATGGGTTTATAGTCAGTGATTAAATCTCCTTGTAGTCTTCTCCTCTCCACACTTAAAATTCCCAGGTCTCTCAGTTTTTCCTCATCAGGCAGGTGCCCCAGTCCCTTAATGTTCTTGGTGGCCCTCTGTTGGACTCTCTCAAGCAGGTTGCTGTCTCTCTTGAGGAAACAGCTGCAGCTGTGGTGTTTACGAGTGGAGTACATAAACCAGAGCACCGTTGCTGCCCTGTTCTGCTAAGCAAACAGCATTTAGTAATTTGCTCAAATAAGGACAGCAATATTAGCAGTATTAATTTAGGAAGCAGTTATTAACAGTTTTCTACTCCACAGAGCAGAACACACAAACATCACAGCAGAAGCGCAAGCGTCTCTGTGCAGCGCACGCGTCTCAGAGTATTTTGCGGTGCTCCTTTGCAGCTGATGTGACAACAGAAGGACCTGATGAAGTGTAATAGTATTTTACAGATTATTCAGATTTTAAGGCAAATACTGTTTCCTTGTTCATTCAGGGGGGTTGGACTAGATGGTCTTTCGAGGTCCCTTCCAGTCCCTAATGTTCCGTGATTCTGATGGACTCTAAGTAAACCAAATACCCACACAGCAGGCGGATACCCTTCCAGCAACACAATTCATAGCCCCTCAAATACATCTCTCATTCTGGGCAGGAGTGGGGCAGAGTCCAAATGACAATGAATCTCTGACTCTCTTGGTTTGTTCTTTTTAGATGTAGCCTTCTAACTCCCCAAGCCTTGTATTTGTCAACTGCTCTCATGATAGGACACCTATCATTTGAGATGTAGGAGTGAAAAGAACCTATTACAGGAGGAGTAGTTGAGTCCCCCAGCAAGGCTCTGTCCTTCTGACACCCTCCCTTTCCATATTTATAAACATTAATGAGGTCACTCCTCAGTCTCCTTTTTCCCAGCTCCCGAGCCCCAGCTCCCTCAGCCTTTCCTCAGCAGGGAGATGCCCCCCTCCCTTCATCGTCTCTGTGGCTCTGCGCTGGACTCTCTCCAGCATCTCTATGTCTTTCTGGAACTGAGTGGCCCAGAACTGGACACAACATTCCAGATGTGGTCTCACCAGGGCAGAATAGAGGGAGAGGAGAATCTCTCTCAATCTACTAACCACCCCTCTTCTAATCCGCCCCAAGATGCCATAATGTGGGGTGTTTTCATAGTGCTTAACACTTTTGGGGGAACACTCATCCCAAAATACTCTTCTTCCAGGCTTTTCTCAAAACCCTACTATCCTGCTGTGGCAGAGGGATTGGACTGGATGATCTTTGGAGGTCCCTTCAGATCCCTAATGATTCTATGATTCCTTATGTCCTTCTGCCTTTCTCTCACTTCCTCCATCGAGCTTCCAATTTTTCCTTCAGAAAGGAGCTGGACTGGCCTCAACATCTGTTATGAAAAAACCCAGATATTTCTACAATCTATTTTCTTCACTGTGAGGGAAATGTGAAGGGCAGGAAGGAAGGGAAAATGGTTCTCAGATGTCTCTTGAACTGTTACAGATATGACGGAGTGCGCTTGTGCTCCACATTTGGGATGACGTATGAAAACCTGGCTTTTCTAAAAATGCCCAAATGGAAGGGAATTGCCTGTCATTGTATTGTGTATTTTGACGATCGGACTAGATGATCATTTGAGGTCCCTTCCAATCCCTAAGGTTCTCTGTGATAATGTACTTAATGGCACCCAATCGTAATTAGAGCCGCCAAACCCTAGCTGCATTATAAATTCATTATTAATTACTCTCTCCAGTAAACTGAACTTTTCCAATGGTAAATTTGACGAATCTAGGTTTTCAAATGCTAATCACAGAACATCAGGGATTGAAAGGGACCTCGAAAGATCACCCAGTCCCATCCCCCTGCCACAGCAGGATCCCATAGATCCAGTCATTAGGGATTGGAAGGGACCTCAAAAGATCATCCAGTCCCATCCCCTAGATCCAGTAGCACAGGAACATGGCCAGACAGGTTTAAAACATCTCCAGAGAAGGAGACATTGAAAACCCACCTGGCCATGTTCCTGTGTGACTGGATCTAGGGGACACTGCTCTGGCAGGAGGATTGGACCTGATGATCTTTGGAGGTCCCTTCCAATCCCTAGTGACTGGATCTAGAGATCCTGCTGTGGCTGGGGGATTGGACTGGATGATCTTTTGAGGTCCCTTCCACCCCTTGATGCTCTGTGAGTCGGTGAGAATCTCTTCACCCAGACAATGTTAACAAGGGAAGACAATATGTCCTAACAGGATTTAAGTAATGATTTCCAAAGCAGAGCTATAAATCTACTGCAGTCGAAGTTCATAAGGTCCCAAAGGAGAGGGAACTTGTGGCCACTGAAATGAATAATCTGTAAACTGCCGGTAATTCGCGCTGCTGTTAAGACGAGTAATTTCTCTGACAGGAGCCTTTGAGTTGGACCATTGCAACGATGGAATGATAAGCTAATACAGCAGCTCATACACACGAAGTTCTATTACAGCAAATGATTTGTGTTCAGTCTCTTTCCTGCAGCTCTAGCAGTGCTTATAAATCTTCAGTAGTATTTTAATCCGCAGGACACGCTGTAAATCAAACCCTACACTTGGGAAAGTGTCACCCCTGCAAGTGAGCTTCTGCAGACTCTCGCTAATAGCAATGGACAGAGAGCAAATTGTATTTCCTTTCTTATCTTGGACTGAGATTTTCTCTGGAAGGGATTTACCATTGGCAGTAAGCACCACGTCTGCGTTGGCTTGTCAAAACCCCTTCACTCTGGCCTGACTCTGCTTCCATTGGAGGACAGTGAGAATTTTAACATTGCTTTGGGTAAATTAAATAGTAAGTTACTACTAATTATGTCTGAGCTGGGGTGAGGGAATAGTTGACCCTTTTTTAGTTCAGGTCTGTGGATCTAGGGGATCCTGCTGTGGCAGGGGGATTGGACTACATGATCTTCCAAACCCTAATGTTCTCTAATTCTGTGATCTCATGTGTGGTGGTAAATGTGGAGACTTCACCCTCTCTGGAATGGGCTGAAAATCTGATTACATCTGATCGGAAGAAATTTTCTTTCAATCCTCTCTTTTCGTGTAAATTCAGAAGGGTGAATCACAGAATCACAGAACATTAGGGATTGGAAAGGACCCCGAAATATCATCCAGTCCAATCCCCCTGCCACAGCAGGATCATCTAGACCAAGTCACACAGGAACACATGCAGGTGGGTTTTAAATGTCTCCAGTGAAGGAGACTCCACGACCCCCCTGGGCAGCCCCTTCCAGTGCTCTGTCACCCTCACCATGAAGAAGTTTGTTCTTCTATTGATGTGGAACCTCCTCTGCTCCAGCTCACACCCATTGCTCCTTGTCCTATCAGCAGGTGCCACTGAGCAGAGCCTGGCTCCCACCCTTCACATATTTATAGACCAAAAAAAAAGCAGTTTAACTGCTTTGCTCAAAACTTTGCTAAAACACAGCATCCCTTTAAAACAGTTCCACTTCCTCTGAGGTCTGTGACAGGATGCTGCCATGCTGCATCAATACTCCTGCCTCATCACTTCCAAGACCTTCATGCCCAGCTCAGCCAAGCCTTGAAGTTACAAAGCTCTTGGAATTTTACCTAAAGGGAGCTGAAGCCCTTTCACACGGCCGTCCTGCTTTCTGTTTCGTGTGACATTACTCAATAAGCGCAGCCCTGTCTAAATTAGAGCAGTGTCTAAGCGCTGTCTGATTGCATTCATCATTGCCGCCGCCCGACAGCTCTGCAGCGTGAAGGTCACACCACAGCCCAGTTCACGAACGGCAAAGTTCCCATTGATTTCCATCTAGGCTTCTTGTGAGGCAACCACAGCCCCTGGACTTTCTGGCACGTGTGTCCTGTGTGTTACCGCTTAGCATCACGCTTTGGGAGGGAAGGGTTAGGGGTTGCTTGGGTTGAAGGCTTGGAGTACTCGCCCCGCTATACATCCCACTATATATTCATCGTTGATTTTATTGCATCTTCGGGGGATGAATCTTCAATCTTGTTTGCACTGCGTGGTGTTTCCATATGGTATCTTCATTTTAAACCTGCTTAGAAGTTCTTCAGCACTGATGGACCTCTAGGTCAGTAACTCACCCTTCATAGAACCACAGAACATTAGGGATTAGAAGGGACCTCGAAAGATCATCCAGTCCAATCCCCCTGCCACAGCAGGATCCCCTAGA
>JAOXOE010000256.1:30919484-30935552 GCA_028565055.1 Phoeniculus purpureus
TGGGGTCACCCCTCAGTCTCCTTTTCTCCAAGCTCAAGAGCCCCAGCTCCCTCAGCCTTTCCTCATCAGGGAGATGTTCTACTCTCTTCATCATCTTTGTGGCTCTGTATTGGACTCTCTCCAACAGCTCGGTCTCCTTCTTGAGCTGAGGGGCCCACAAGTGGACACAAGATTCCAGATGTGGTCTCAGCAGGGCAGAGCAAAGGGGGAAGAGAACCTGTCTTGATCTGCTAACCACTCCCCTTAAACTTATGCCTTATTCTTACTCTGTTTTACTTAGGTGCATGTGCCTCCACTCAGTTGGGTGATATGATTCTTGCCTTCCAGTGCTGTGAGCAATAAGAATTGTGTGTGTTTTCTTCTACATCACTGTAGAGACTTTATCTGTGTAAGCAGCATAAATGTCAAGACTATTAGCTGTGCTCGTCATTGCTGCTGAGAAAATCGAGGCTTTTTTCCACTGCTGAATTACAGCTGGTGTGATAGTAGCTGTAGCCATAGAGGCTCGTGATCAATTCTATCATTTAAAAGTTGTTTTTCTTCCCCAGGCGCTGTATTTAAAAAAATAAGAATAAATTCTGTGTCTGGAAAATTTCTGACGTGCATTTGAGCGATCGAAACCCTCAGTGAAATTCAAGCCTGTTACGGAACAGGAAAGCCTGTAAGAAAGCAGCCGGCCTATATGGTAAATGTAGTTTGCTTTCCTCTCTAATAAATTAGCTGACGCTTCAAGGTGAAAGTCAGAAACACTTCTAAAAAGTAGCTTTTGAATAGCTTCTAGGAATTACTGGGTTATTTTAGAATTGTAAATTTGGCTGAATTCCTTTGAATGTTTGGCTGCAAGCTTCTAATTTATTCATTCAGGCAGTTGCATTGAAGTAAATCGGGGAAAAAAGGGAAAGAAAGGAGTGTATTGCAGTTTACATCACTTTTGCCTCAATCAGGTAGACACTGTGTAATGTGCTGAAAGCTGTGACAGTCCTTTCCTCTGATGTGAAGTACTTGGAGATGACAGAAGTGGTGCAGCACAGAGAGACACAGAATCACGTGCCTGTGGACCCAGTTCTAGAATTCACAGGCTCATAAAGGGCACCTGGTACCTTGTACATTTTCATATTTCATAGAGCCACAGAATGTTAGGGGTTGGAAGGGACCTTGAAAGATCATCCAGTCCAAACCCCCTGCCACAGCAGGATCCCCTAGATCCAGTCGCACAGGAACATGTCCAGGTAGGTTTTAAACATCTCCAGAGGAGGAGACTCCACAACCCTCCTGGGCAGCCCCTGCCAGGGCTCTGGCATCCTCACTGGGAAAAAGTTCCTTCTCATATTGATGTGGAACCTCCTCTGTTCAAGCTCACACCCACTGCCCCTTGTCCTGTCATTGGATGCCCCTGAGCAGAGTCTGGCTCCATCCTTCTGACACTCACTGTTTCCATATTTATCAACATTAATGAGGTCACCCCTCAGTCTCCTGTTTTCCCAGCTCCCTCAGCCTTTCCTCATCAGGGAGATGCTCCACTCCCTTCATCATCCTTGTGGCTCTGTGCTGGACTCTCCCCAGCAGCTCCATGTCCTTTTGGAACTGAGCCCCAGAACTGGACACAACTCATTTGGCGTGAGCAAGGACTCCCCCACCATTCACTCATTGCTCCTGTTGCAAGTAGCCTGCAGCTCACACCTTTGTTTTCATCTTTTCAGAACATTCTGAGTGTGCTGCTGCTTAGGTTTAGTCTTTCTCCAGTATCTCTTGTCTGCGGTGCATAGGAACTTAAGTAAATAGCAGTAACATTGCTCAATCCAGTTGGTTAGAACTGAAATGCTTATGAATGGATTTCTATTCAGAATAAAGGTATTTTCATGCATCAAACTCACTGCTAGATAGCATCAGTGTCATCAAGATGGACTGATTCACTGAACTGCTTTATTATTCCTAACTAAACCCGTTCTCCTTGCATTTTTACAGCATATTTGGAAAAACATCCTACCTTGAAAACCACAGTGCTTCAAAACACATTGTATTCAAAAGTAATCCCAACCCATCTTGCTTTGTGTAATTATCCAGATGTGCAGACAGCCTAATGGTGTGTTTCATGTGCTGGATGAAGTTCATGAAAGCGTTGTCCCTTTGTTCCACTGCTTTTCATTCCGAGTCCCAGTTAAGCAGCATTCTGTAATAGAGTTGATATTAAACGCTGGACATGTAAAATCCAGGTTGCTGATGGTAAAACAGCGTAAAACAACCTCCAATTATTCTAATTGTATTTTAGAAAATAGTCAAATTTGCAGCAAGTGCAGAACTGAAAGAATATGGGGCAGGGTGTGTAGCTGTCACATTCTATGTGTCTACTTGCTGAAGCAGTGCAATGCTGTGGTTTAGCAGCACTCACCCTTAGAGCAAACAAAAGGTAGTTTAAGCTGAGCTTTTGTTTTACCTATATTGGACAATCACAGAATCACAGAACATTAGGGATTGAAAGGGACCTTGAAAGATCATAAGGTCCAATCCCCCTGCCACAGTAGGATCACGTAGACCAGGTTGCACAGGAAGACATGGCCAGGGGGATTTAAAACTTCTCCAGAGAAGGAGACTCCACAATCCCCCTGGGCCGCCCCTTCCAGTGCTCTGTCACCCTCACTGTGATGAAGAATTTCTTCTCATATTGATGTGGAACATCCTCTGTTCCAGCTCACGCCCATTGCCCCTTGTCTTATCACTGGATGCCACTGAGCAGAGCCTGGCTCCATCATCCTGACACCCACCCTTCACGTATTTGTAGACATTAATAAGGTCACCCCTCAGTCTCCTTTTCTCCAAGCTGAAGTGACCCAGCTCCCTCAGCCTTTCCTCATAAGGAAGGTGTTCTACTTCCTTCATCATCTTCATTGCTCTGTGCTGGACTCCCTCCAGCAGCCTGGACAGTTTCCCTCTAGTATGGGGTGTCTCGGTGCTGGATTTGTTCTCTAGATGCTGTATGAGTTGTGTAAGCAGTGTCATTCAACAAACAAATAACATGATCTAGAGGACCCTGCTCAGGCAGGGGGATTGGACTACATGATCTTTCAAGGTCCCTCCCAGTCCCTAATGGTTCCATGATTCTGTGAAATTCAGGACAACCCCTGCTCCTCTTGTACTGAGAGTTTCCTAACTTTAGTGAGATTCTCCTGTGGCTGCTGAGTGTGTGCTAAGGTCACTTTCTCTGTCTCTCATGTAGCAGACAAAAGCTGTTGGTAATCTGTTTGTACAGATTGACAGGAAAGTAGGATAATTGAAGTGTGTTTTAGGCAGCATAAGGAAGTTTGTACTCACACTCCTTATATCCCAGAAACGAGGACAGGTGTGTGACCAAGATGTTGTCTCAGAGATATTAGTGATTTCATTATGTTAATTAAGAGTAACCATGTAATTTATATTAGCTCTTAGGTTACATATTTGATAGCAATGTTGAGTTGCAGCTGAGAGTCACTGCTTCTTTTTATTCAAAATCTATACAGTCCAGTAGTTATTCTGCAGGTACCGGAGTCACATGTTTTTAAATGGGAGTTTCTGTGTGATTCTGTGATTTTGAGGTGCTAATGTACAATTCCTAGTGAAACTAGTGGGAGCTTTGGATGGATCTTGATACTGTAGAATTTAAGCCAAAATTATTCATGGTTTAAAATACTTCCACCCCAAAATTTAGACAAGTAGCCATTTTAGGAAAGTACCTATGATGGGCAAAAGGTTTCAATTTCACTTGTAACACTGACATTCTTTAGGACTAATTCATCCCAGTTACACAACAACCCTGAATTTGAAAACTGGTTTTGGTGGGCCCATAGCATCACTGAATCATCATGGCTGGAAAGGACCTCCATCAAGCCCAGCCCTCATCCCAACATCTCACTAACCCCTAGACCATGGCCTCAAGTGCTCTAGCTGCTCGGTTTTTAAACCCCTCCAAGGATGGGGACTCCACCACCTCCCTGAGCAACCTGTTCCAGTGCCCAACCACTCTCTTAGCAAAGAACTTCTTCCTAAGATCCAACCTAAACCTCCCCTGATGCAACTTGAGGCCATTTTCCCTCTTTCTACCATTAGTAATTTGGGAGAAGAGACCAGCAGCAGCCTCGCTACAACCTCCTTTGAGGTAGCTGTAGAGAGCAAGACGGTCTCCTCTCAGCAGCCTCTTCTCTAGAACAGTTATGTTCTTGGCCATTTAAATAGAGACCAGAAAACAAATACTATTCTTTAGATAAATTTATAGTCTTGTCTTAGGCACTGTTGGAAAATGGGGATTGATGCCAATGTCAAAGACAAAATAAGATGAATTCCTGGTCTTCAGAATTCAGAAGCTCAGAAGAGCCTTCTTATGAATGACAATTCAGTATTTTGGGGATGTTGTTAATATAAAATGTTCTCCAAACCATATGTTGTGCTATATCCAAGGAAGCTCAAAATATGGTCCTCTGTCTTTTCTAGTTTCTCACAGTTCTGGAGTGGTGACATTTATCTTTTTTTGCTCTATTTGGGGAGGCACTTTTACATCTGAAATGAAGGCATAGTACTAACAGTATGACACATACAGTATGTTATTGTTTGCAGCCAGAAAGTGTATACTAGGCACCAGAGAAATCTGGAAGAGATAACACTGAGATCTTGGCCGGCTTCATGCAGCCACCCACTTACAAACTGCTGATCTGGCAGCATGTAGACGTAGGCTTACACCCAGAAATCTGGGCAGAGCCAGGCAGAGCAGAGTGGTTGCACCTGCAAAGAGTACTCTTGATTCAACTTGATGTTCTGCTGCTGGGGGTATTTATAACATGAACTGAAAGATCTAAAGATACTCTGGATTGACATTTCTGATCCCTGTCTATGAAGTTTTCTCTGTGTGTGGATCTGCGATCATAGCTGTGCTTTGCTTTCACTTCGTGTCCTCTAACTTCATCATGATAAAAAGTGTATTCTGGGAGCATAAAGTGATTCAAATCCATCTTTATTAGCTCTCCATACCTACATTATTTAGGCTTGCTAGCTAAATTCATCTGTGCTGGCTAAATCTTGCTTTGACCATTCTTTTCACGTAAATGAATCAATTTTCTGGGACAACATCTGGAATCTTGTGTCCAGTTCTGGGCCCCTCAGTTCCAGAAGGACACAGAGCTGCTGGAGAGAGTCCAGCACAGAGCCACAGAGATGATGACGGGAGTGGAGCACCTCCCTGGCGAGGAAAGGCTGAGGGAGCTCACTAGAGGTCCCTTCCAATCCCTGATGTTCTGTAATTCTGTGATTTTTCAGTCCCCTAGTGAAAAGCTTTACACTGTAGTTCAAATCAAGTCACCTCATTGTGTTTAGGATATCTATGTGTAATAACAATAAAGGTATCCTGCTTGAGCAGGGGATTGGACTCGATGACCTCTAGAGGTCCCTTCAAACCCCTAATGATCTATGTCTGTCACTGGCAAGAGAGAAATACTGAAATTGAAGCGATTGCTTTTAAGAGTAAACTTGCTTTAGTTTTGATTGTTTAAACATGTAACAGGATGACGGTTTGAAACTAGAGGAGAGTTAGAGTGGCTGTTAGAAAGAAGTTCTGTACAATGGAGGTGGTGAAACACTGCAACAGGTTGACCTGAGAGGTGGTAGAAGCTCCACCCCTGGAGTAATTCAGCATCTGACTTGATGGGGCTCTAAGTTGCTCTAGTTAGAGATGTCCCTGCTCACTGCAGGGGTTTGGACTAGATGACCTTTAAAGGCCACTTCCAGCCCAACACATTCTATGATTCTACACATTCTTGAAAAACCATTCTCTTGAGAACTTTTGAGACCATTATACTTAAGAACAAAGAAATGGTGTTTGTAGGTTCTTAAGTTCTCTCACATGAGGATTTATTGTCCTTCTCTCTGGTCCTTCTAAGAGGCTAGAGAAATATAACTTTGCAATGTAAATATATTACTTTGCTTATTAGGCTTGGGAGAGCTTTTCTCTTGCCCTTGGAGCAATGAGATCTTCCAGGATTCTTGAAACAACCATCAGTTAGAAACTGGCCTCCTGTAACAGTCTTAACTCCTGTTGTTCAGACCAGAGTTGAAAAGTTTTCAGCCAAAACCCTTTCTCACATTTCCACAGATGAAAACTGAAGCTCTAACTCTTGTTGATGTTGTCTGTGACCACAGAATCATTCAGGTTGAAAAAGACCCTTGGGATCGTTAAGTCCAACCAGTGGCACATGTCAGCACCCCCCCATACATCACAAGACCAATGTTAACTGGGACGGTGTAACAAGCCTCCCGTGTGGCTTCTCCTAAATACCACTGCTTGCAGTTTTCTGTCTGTGCCTGTTTGGCCCTATCTGGCTCCTGGAAAGGTCACTCATTTCCTCAGTGTGTCACACTGTAGAAGGCCACGTGCATCAGGTATTCACAGGGTCATTTAGAAGCTGTGTGGTTACATGCAGTCACAGCCGCTTTAATCAACTCTTCTGCCCTTGTCCCACCAGGGTTTGATTGGAGCACCTTGATAATCCCATACCTGATGGAATCATGACGTTTTAGCACAACTTATAAAGGAAATATGTTTTCTTTCTCTTCTTTTTGCCTTCTCGGAACGCGTGCAAACACCGCTAAAAGTTCAGTGTGTTGAAGAGTGGGTTTGGGCACAGCTGAGCACCAGAGTTGTGCCAATTAGAGGTGTCTTGACAATCTAAGGAATAAAAGTAGCAACTCGATGCTCTTGGGGAAGAATCCATTGGCACATGCGTTTAGCTCACAGCAGACTTGAAGACTATGACACGTTTTATGTGTTGGAAATCTACTTTGCATAATTGGAGAGGTTTGAAGAAAAACCCCTACTCTTGCGCTCCCTCAGGGCCCTCTGCAGTTGGAATGTTAGTACTAAGGGAGCCTGCTTTTACAAGCAGATGGATATGAAAAATAATACTAATAAAATTTGTAGAACTCCTTTTAACATTTTTATAGGAATATATTTGTGAAATACATATAGAATACAGGATGAATGATGGCATTTTATGGCTTAATATTGCTCAGTTAGGATGACTTGCAGATCTCCCTCATGGTTTTACCTCTGTTGGCTTTATCCATTACAAACTCATGTTGTGCATTTAACGGAAACATGAATTAGTGGCTGCTGTGCACACAAATTCAAACAGAATACATCTATGTGCATGTTACATGTCAGAAATTCCCACAGCTATTTCGTATACTGAAGTCAGTAGGTGCTTTAGATAGTTTGCTTTGAGATATTTCTCCACAACTCCAGATGAAGTCAATTGGGTATGACCGTTTATCATATCATATCAGTGTTTCACAGAACATTAGGGATTGGAGGGGACCTCAAAAGATCATCTAGTCCAATCGCTCTGCCAGAGCAGTATCGCCTAGACCAAGTCATACAGGAACATATGCAAAGGGTGGGTGTCAGGAGGATGGAGCTAGGCTCTGCTCAGTGGCATCTAATGATAGGACAAGGGGCAAAGGATGTGAGCAGGAACATAGGAGATTCTACATCAGTGAGGGAAGGAACTTCTTCATGGTGAGGGTGATGGAGCACTGGAACGGGCTGCCCAGGGTGGGTGTGGAGTCTCCTTCTCTGGAGATGTTTAAAACCCACCTGGACATGTTCCTGTTTGCAGTATTAAGAAACTATACACATTTAACATCGTGCTGGAACAGGTTTCTCTAGGAAGTAGTGGCTGCCACTCCTGAAAGTGTTGAAGGCCAGGTTGGGTTGGGGCCCTGAGTAACCTCCTCTAGTGAAAGTCTCCTTGCCTCTGCAGGAGGGTTGGAACCAGAAGATCTTTAAGGTCCCTTCCAACCCTGGCCATTCAGTGATTCAATGATTATATGATCGTAGCATGAAGCATGCAAGTGGATCAGTTATGGTAGGAATACCTGCCTCTGTCACTATTTCTTTATCTAGTTGCCTCCTTATATCCTTCCCCTTACTGTAGAATATTCTCTTCTTTATTCTGGTTCTTGTTTCATTCATTCATTTTACTTTTCTTGTTAAAAAGAAATCAATCCATACTTTTTTCCTATATTACGATATAAGATAATGTAAAATTCATGTTGGTATAGGAAGAGGGATGGAGGTAAGAATAGATACTGAGATAAAAAGGAAATATAAAGGAAAGATGAAGATGGACTCCAGCTGTTAGAACTACAGAAGAGTCTGGCTGCAGGGAGAAGGTTTAGAATTGGCAGTATCTCCTTCTTTCATACTCTTCAGAGAGGCACAGTGGTGTGGAGGAGACAATATCCCACCCTGGGGAAAGCTGCACTATAAGTGACGCTTTCCTTCTCTCTGCCTTTTTGCCTTCAAACTACTGAGGTTTTCAGGCCAATATATCTAGTCTGAGGAAATCAAGGTGACTTTCAGAAAGCTGTTTCAGAAGCTCTTCCCTGTGCTGAATGGCTGTTCTCTTAAGCCTCCTCCTTCGCTTTACTAATTCTTACTGCCCTATTACTTATTGTTGTACACTCTGTTCATTTAGCTTTTCTCTTAGACCAGTCCACCCCGTTATCTTCCTTCTTTTTATCATATCTCTTCTTAATGACAAAGAATAATAACTTCAGCTTTCTTCTGAAATCACTTTAAAACTTGCATTTACTTGTTAGATGCAGGATCAGATGTGCAGACCTGTAGTCTTACAGCATAAACTGAAAATAGAATTTCTTCTGTGACTTTCCAACAGAAATTTTACTGCGTCTAGTCATTTTACAGTGGAAATTTGGTACTAAAACGTGAGTTTCCAGGCTGAGCTAACAGTATGGATTTGTAGATTCGTGTCTGGAAGTCACTAGGTGCTGGCAAGCTGCAACCCAGCATACAGCTCAGAGCTCTAGAAGCAGGAAGTCACTGGCTGCTGTGCTGGAAGCATCCTTGATCAAAAGCTACTACAGATCACGAGAAGGCATCTGCTTGAGACAAAGAATAAAGATGAATAAAGTTTTTCAGCCTCAATGGAGTCTGTGCTGGTGTATCTAGCACTGACTAGATCATCTTGTGAGTCATGCCAATATACACACTACTCTCTTCCCCCTTTACTCTGCCCTAGTGAGACCACATCTGGAGTATTGCATCCAGCTCTGAGCTCCCCAGCACAAGAGAGACAGAGACCTGCTTGAGAGAGTCCAGTGGAGGGCCATGTGGATAATTAAGGGATTGGAGCACCTACCTTATGAGGAAAGACCTGGGGCTTTTTCGGCCGGAGAGGAGAAGGCTACAAAGGGATTTAATCACTGTCTATAAATCCCTGGGTGTCAAGCAGAAAGAGACAATCTCTTTTCACTTGCACCCTGTGATAGGACAAGCAGCACTGGGTGTCAGTTGGAGCACAGGAAGATCCACCTCAACGTGAGGTCCCTTCCAACTCCTAGTGGTCTGTATCTAATGTCCCTTAATCTTAAGATCTTCAGATCTTGCCAGTTTGCAGTACTTCCTCTCAGTTTTACTCTAACACTTGGTGGCAGGTATTTTGTTTTAGTATCTCATTGCCCCCCCTCCCCGTTATCTCTCTCACTCTGTTTTCACTTCTCATCTTTAGTTGACTGAGACCTCCTGATGTTCTCAGTGCAGTGATAGTGCCTTTCCACTCTTTAATTCCCTCCCATGTAACACTTTTCATCTGTGCCCCTTGTGATTGCTCCCCACCCCATCCTCCTTCCTTCCAGCTGCCACTCATTTTTATTGGACCATTTCCCCTCTATTCGTGATTGAACTTCACCAGTTTTCTTTTCCAGGCTCTCACTGTTTTATTGCTTTGGCAGCATGAGACATCTCATTTGCTTTCCATCCCCTCTTTTTAACTCCAGCTTTACCTTTCACTCTACTCTTTGGCCTCCTTATATCTCTTCTCTGTGTTTATCACCTCCCAGTTCCACTGAATAGGGAAGCAGCTGGCTAACTAGGACTGCTAATGGCCTTTGAATGAGTCAGAACCTGTGGAGTGAATGAAACACAACCCAGTCTAATTTGGTCAAGCTGTCTCGTTTTATAAGATCTCAGAACTGCTTGGGAAGGTCCACAAAGGTGATGAAGGGAGTGTAGCATCTCCCTGATGATGAGAAGCCAGGCTCACAAAGCTGCTTTTTGGATTCTCTGCTGTGGTCTCGTCTGTGCACCTTTCCCTTAGACATTTACAAGGTTCCTTTCCTCTGGCTCTCTGCTTATTTGAGTAGGACTTGTGGTAATTGTAATTTATACTCCTCTGCACAATCAGCCAATGTGTCAAATGCGGGGTGGAGGAGTGGTATGGAAAAGTGAGGGAGAAATCTGAGATACACATAGTAAGATCATTTATTTTAAAAGTCCAACTCCTGAGGCATAATGTCAGATTTGTCCTACGTGTCTTCGCTGCAGCTCAGGTTTTTCCATCCTGCCGTTCTGCTGATGCAGGGAAAGGCAATTGCGTTACGTTCCCGATGACTTAGGGTAATGGTGATTACATCTATGATGTTACTAGATCCTTGGCTGTCTGCACTGTAGCAGTTCTGTGATTGACCTATCGATGAATTCATTCAGTCCAGAGGACAGAAGTTTAAATATTGACTTGTTCAGATTTTCATGTATAGGCTGAAAAATATCTTCATGTCTGATTTACAGTTCTTTGAAAGCATTGAATAGTCCTGGTTGGAAAGGACCTCCTAGATCACCCAGTCCAACCAGACCACATCAACAGAAAAAACAGGTATTTAACCTGATTGATGGACAAACACCAACTAACCCACTCCATGCCTGCCCTGCACCATGGCTACATGGTTCTTACACATCTCCAGGGATGGTGACTCAGACCCCTCCCTGGGAAGGCCCTTCCAGTGCCTAGCCACTCTTTCTGTACAGAAGTTCTTCCTAAGATCCAGTGCAGACCTCCCCTGCCTCAACTTCAGACCGTTTTCCCTGGTTCCATCATTAGTTGCCATGTCTCAACAACCTCCTTTCAGAAGGTAGTTGTAGAGGGCAATGAGGTCCACCCCTCAACCTCCTGTTCTCAAAACTCAACCTGCTCAGCTCCCTCAGCCTCTTCTCATACAGCTTCTTCTCTAAACCCCTTAAGAGCTTGGTAGCTCTCCTATGGCCACCTTCCATCTTAATGTCTCTCCTACAATGAGGGGCCCAGAACTGAACACAGTAGTCGAGATGAGGCCTTTTTCACCTCGAGGTGAACCTTTTTCACCAGCTTTTCCAGACTTCATGGTTTCAACAGTTATTAGGGAATAAAAGTTGATTAGCACGCCCAGGATCTAGCACGAAAGGATGTTTCCCCAAGGTATAAATGTGCTACTTGGTAAAATCGCTAGCCAGTTATGTCCTGTCAGCACCCAGGATGTGAAAGCTCTGGATACATCTAAACAATAATGAGAAAAGCAGTTTGCACTTGACAAACTGCAATCAGCCAACAAGCAAATCACACCGGTGTCCTTTGGAAAGCAGTGAGGTATTCTGAGCCGGCGTTCCCATTAACAGATGGGTGACTGAAAGCACTGCGAAACTTTCCCATGTGCATGTTGAGTGCAGGAAAGGAGTGACTTTCAGTGAATATATTAGTATTTTTGTTAACCTACTGAAAGTGAGATATTTGCTCCTCAGAGAAGAGAGAAAACAGTTTTTACTGAGATTCCGAACCAGGAAGGGAAGGGTTGGTTGTTACCAATTAACCTTCCAACAAACTCAGCCTTCTGTTGCAGCTTCATGTGTTAGAGGAGCCGCACGTGCTGAAAAGCCCTGTTCCTGCTTTATCAATCCCTCTGCCACCTTCTTCTTCTCATCCCCATTGCCTGCTTTGGTCTTTTGCAATTATTTCTCTATCAAGAAATCAGCTTTTCAGGATAAGTCCTTTGATAAGAGATGACAACCCAGCAGCTTTCTCTCTTCCCTGCTGTGGTGGGGGAATTGGACTAGATGATCTTTCAGGGTCTCTTCCAGTCCCTCATGTTCTGTGATTCTGTTATTAACTCTTTGGTTTAATTTTTTGAAAGATCATAGAATCATTAGGGATTGGAAGGGACCTCAAAAGTTCATCCAGTCCAATCCCCCTGCCACAGCAGGATCACCTAGACCGATTTGCACAGGAACGTATCCAGGTGGGTTTTAAACGTCTGTTTGCCTTTCTGAAAGGGAACAGTCCTTCAGGGTGAATTTATGTCCTGTCTTTTTTTGCTGGAAGAGAGTTCTTTCCTCACCCCATTGGAAAACAAGCATACATGGATTTTCATATCTTGGCAGCCTTCACTTCCACAGCAGTCCCCATTCATTCCAGCTTCATTAGAAAGACCTGCAGAAGGTAACAAGCTCTTAATTAATGTCGAGTTAAAAATGGCAAAATAGACTTTGCTTTTAATTGGGCCAGGATCATAGGAGCCAGGATTTAACTTCCACAGAGATGAGTCACCATCATGAACTAATGCGAGTAGTGACAGTTCTGTTGTTGCAAATAAAACTGTAGAGGCAGGCATGATGATGTGTTAGAAAGGTCAGGTAATCACAACTGGAATAACAAACAATATTTGCTCTCCTTAAAAGAAGAACTGAGAAAAAGTGGGTAAACATTTATCTGGAGCATCTTTCATGATTTTCCTTTTAAAAAAATTTGTATGATCTGAGGGGCTGGAGCAGGTCCACAGGAGAGCAACAAGCCTGGGGAAGGGACTGGAGGGAACGTCTGATGAGGAGAGGCTGAGGGGGTTGGGGGTGCTTACCCTGGAGGAGCAGGGACCTTTACCCATTCTACAACCACCTGAAGAGAGGTTGTAGTCAGGTGACGGTCAGGCTGTTCTCCCAAGCAACTAGCACCAGGGCAGGGCCTCAAGCTGTAGCAGGGGAGAATTAGGTTGGATGTTAGGAAGCCCTTCCTCACATCCTCATGAAAGGGTGATCAGAGCTTGGACTGTACTGCCCAGGGCAGTGGTGGAGTCTCCATCCCTGGAGGTGTTTAATGACGGCCTGGCTGTGGCCCTTAGTGCCCTGGTCTGGCCAATGCAGTGATGTTAGGTCACGGGCTGGGTTTGATGATCCTTGAGGTCTTTTCCAGCCTCAATAATTCTGTGATTCTGAGAGTATCTTAACAGAAACTTAGGAAGTTTGTGCATCTCCATGATCTTCTGTATAATATAATAGAACCTCTAGTGGCCGGCATGGAGGGGGTTAGTTTATGTTTGTCAATCCATCAGGAATTGAGGTTTTTTGCTGTTGTAGGTCTGGTTGGACTGGGTGATCTAGGAGGGTCCTTTCCAACCAGGACTATTCTGTGGTTCTGTGAGAAGAATTTTCCTTTAAATACCTGATCACGATTTTTAAAATTCCATTAAAATCTTGGCGTGAGCCTTTTTTGTTCTCATGAAGATCATGATGTAGTATAACTGCTCTTCCCTCACCAGCTGCTGAATCACTGTTATTTCCCCTGCCTTTTAACTACATTTGTCATTGGAGATTTCCACCCAGTTCCATTAAATTCTGGTAGTCTGCGCAGTAAATAGCCATGAAAACACCATGTTTCTTAGCAGAAATCCTCAATCCCCTGCTAACACCTTATATTACAACCCTCTAATTACCGTGTTCTGCAGTACCTTGTGGGACTTCCATAGGTAATTAGAACTCCAGAGTGTTTCTGCAATAATCCGGTAAGGACCTCTTAACTAGAAAGGATTATGTGCTGCTAATATTTTTTTAACCACGTGTTCTTCACAGTTAATTGTTTCAATTAATATTTGGCAGCAGTGGAAAAATTCATGTAGAGTTCACACGCTGAGGCAGTTCTCAGGAAAGTTTTGGGGGCTTCAGAGAAGATGGAATTACTGGTACTTTAAGATATTGCAAAAGCTTTATAGTGCTTCCAGGAGCGAAGAATTAGTTTGTCCCTTCCCTGTGTGACTTGATCTGGGTGATCCTGCTGTGGCGGGAGGACTGGACTAGATGATCTTCCAAGGATCCTTCCAATCCGTAATGTTCTGTCATTCTGTGATTCCTCTGTTTGAGAACATAATGTAAATATAAATAGTCTTTTCTTTCCTTGTAAGTTGTAAGAAGTAGTTGTAGTTGAAGAATACACCATGAGTAAAAAGCATAGCAAGTGTACTCTGACACTGTTCTACAGAAGGGTGTTTGATGCCAGAAAACAAGAGGAAGACCTACTGAGATGTTGATTTGATTCTAGGTGTCTTTATTTAACTTGACTCTCATCTTCCCTCTTTTTTTCTTTCAAGAAGTAAAGGTGCCACATACAGAATCACAGGATCACAGAACTTTAGGGATTGGAATGGACATCAAAAGATCATCCAGTCCAATCCTCCCACCACAGCAGGATCCCCTAGATCCAGTCACACAGGAACATGGCCAGGCGGGTTTTAAATGTCTCCAGAGGAGGAGACTCCACAACCCCCCTGGGCAGCCCATTCCAGCTATTCAGATAGAATCATAGAATCATTAGGGATTGGAAGGGACCTCAAAAGATCATCTAGTTCAATTCCCCTGCCAGATCCTGTGTGCTGGGTACACACAGTCAGTTATACAAGTCTTTCCTATGTTTGGTTTATGTACTACTTACTGATTTGAATAGTGATCCTGACTCTCCACCTCCTTACATCCAGTGTCAGTTTCTGTGCTATTTCTGTGGATTTATAACAACATGAAATCTGTGTGAGAAAGAGAATTACTGCGCTGTTTCTGAAGTACACAGGGTGGAGAAAGCAGCTTTGATCCCAAGAGCACATCTCTCCTTCCCACCTCCTGCACCCCTCAGCCTTTGGGCAGCTTTCCTCCACTCTAATTTTGCTGCTTCTGACTGGATCTCCCAATGTTTTGGAGTGGCTCCAGACACCCAGTTATCCCACTGCTGGGATAGAAGCAACAACCCTAGGAAGACCAGCAGAGAGAGCGGGCATGGGAGGGTGCCTAGCACTGGTTTCCATTTCACGCTGTCAGGTGTACGCTCTGTAACTCCCAAGTCCTACTGTTTTTCCAACCTGCATGTCTCATCTCAGGCACCAGTCCATCCCGATCCTGCTGTGGCATGGAGATTGGACTAGATGATCTTTTGAGGTCCCTTCCAATCCCTAATGATTCTGTGATTACTTGGCTATCGGTAGGATAATGACTACCCTTTGTTTCTTTGCTATCAATAAGTTAATGACTACATTTTATGGCCATCCAACCAAACTCTTCTGGGTTTAAAACTTCTCTGATTCTTCATTCATTGTTGTTTTCTGTGCATAATTGTAATTATTGGTTACCCAGTAAGATGAGAAGGCTGGAAGGAGTCATTGGACAGGTTGATTAGAAAACTGCTTTTTTTCCTGCCATAAAAGAGCAGAAGAGCAAATGCCATCCCAATTTGTCATCATATACGACTTTGATTAAACAATTTTTTACTCTATCAGTGTGAACGGCTTTTGGCTTCAGCGCAGATTACTGAAATTAAGAACTTTAGCACAAAATAACGAGTCATTTGTTTAGATGATTATTAATTTGAGAAGTCCAGTCTGGAAGTCACCTTAATTAAATGTAAAATTGAGTCCACTGGACCTCTGTGCATCTTCAAATCAGGGCATGATACTTCCCTAAAACATCATAAATTGCCCTTATTCTGCCATTTAGTTCTGCTGTTTTGCAGCCAAGATTCGAAGTTAGACTTGATTAAAATAAAACATTCTTTCTTAAGATATCCTCATTGAAATAGTTTTTCCTTAGTGGCTTTTTATTTGGTGTCGAGTATGAAAGTCTGTTAATTTCTTGCAGAGCTTCCAAAGAGAAGATATGATAACCATCTTAAAACTTTAAGAGTGACAGAATGTTTCGCCTTGAGGCGAGGAGACTCAGGGGGGACCTTCTCCCTCTCTACAACTCCCTGAAAGGAGGTTGTAGTCAGGTAGGGGTTGAGCTCTTGTCCCGGATAACTAGTGATAGGATGAGAGGGCAGGGCCTGAAGCTGTGACAGGGAAGGGTTAGGTTGGACGTTTGGAAGCCCTTCCTCACAGAAAGGGTGATCAGAGCCTCGAATGGACTGCCCAGGGCAGTGGTGGAGTCCCCATCCCTGGAGGTGTTGAAGGACAGCCTGGCTGTGGCCCTTAGTG
>JAOXOE010000256.1:30935652-30956302 GCA_028565055.1 Phoeniculus purpureus
GAAAGGACCTCAAAAGATCATCCAGTCCAATCCCCCTGCCACAGCAGGCTCGCCTTGATCAAGTCACACAGTAACGTGTCCAGGTGGGATTTAAGTATCTCCAGAGATGGAGGCTCTTTTCTAAATGCCCCAGTTTTGAGCTAAACTACTTCCTCATGAAGCAGCTGGTGATTATGGTAGAGATAACTTCTGTAAAGTATTTTCTTACTGTCAGGAAGAAAGGGTCCTTAAACCTCTCACACCAGTAAGCATCCAGACACTATATTTTATGGGTGTCAGCTGGAACAGAGGAGGTTCCACGTCAGTATAAGAAGGGACTTCTTCACGATGAGGATGACAGAGCACTGGAAGGGGCTGCCCAGGGGGGTTGTGGAGTCTCCTTCTCTGAAGAAGTTTAAAACCCACCTGGCCATGTTCCTGTGTGACGGGGTCTAGGGGATCCTGCTGTGGCAGGGGGATTGGACTGGATGATCTTTTAGGTCCCTTCCAATCCCCACTGTTCTGTGACTCTAGTTTTCCTTGGCTTTGGCTGCTGCGTGTAGCCTGCTCCCTGGATAATCAAGCAGACATGCTTCAGCTGCTGGTTTCCAGTTGTCGCAATAATGTGCTAACATGCTGGTCCCCTGAAACAGGCTGCTTATTAGCTGTGATGCCCAGAAAGCCATCTGCAGTGTTATTCAGACATCTATAATTACTCTGTCTCCTTCTCTTTGATTGTCTGCTTTGTTCCACTATGTGTGCTCTTCGTTTCTTCTCATGTTTTCTTTCCTTTTGTTCTTTATTAGTATGAAATCATCTCATGCAGCAGTAGAGACATCATTTCTATCGTTAATTTTTCTGTCTAAAGGTGAACACCTTTTGAGAAGCAGTACGGGGAAACAGACTGTAGGCTCTGTGTCTTGAGTCATAGTAACCGAACTGATGTGGCAGAGACAAGTGAGCACAGAGGGCTGAGTTCTTTGCTTCCTATGTTTGTCCAATTGCGCCTGTACATAGTGGATAAAAGCCATTCCAACTTGTGCGAAGGGCAGTTGCATTCTCAGTGTAAGGTGAAACGACTCGAAGAGGTGCAGGTTGCTGTGGGAAGAGGTCCTGGAGCAATCGAGTGGAAAGGGATGTGTAACTAGGCAAGGTAATTGATTTAACCTGTTTGTATCATCCCTGCTCATTCTGCCACGTGAGGTCAATCCTGAGATCTTGCTACAATCACGAAGAACCCGTGAAGTGATTTGATTTGGCTATTAAGTGCATTCTCTGGGGGTTGTGTTGGCTTTCCAATATATGGTGCTCATTAGTTGCCACCAGCTAGGAAAAAGTGTGAGGCTAAAAATAGCAGCTACCGTGAAGGAGACAACTTGCCTGGCAATAAATGTGCTGTGTGAGCTCCACAGGAAAATTCCTAAATTTGTTTGCTAGGTACTTCCAGCATTATTGTGTCTCAATATAGGAGCTCATGATAGAATTAGCCCTACATCACTTGCTGCCTGCAGCTCACCGGGCTTTCGCAGTCGTGCGGCTCTTCCTTTTCCCATCTAGTTTGCAGCGATTCGGGAAATAGCTCTTCCTGCAGGCTTGCGAAGGGATGAGAAGGAGTTAAAGGGCTTAATATGATCACTAGCGTGTGACAGCCTCGGCCAGAGAACGATGTCTGAGGATGAGGAGGGTTAATAAATGGGCCGGAGATTAATAAATAGTCGGTACTTAATTTCGCTTCTCGTGCTCAGAGGATTCAATTTGCAGTCCCAGAGCAGCGATTTGTGGACCGTAGCCCCATCTAGGGGTGGATGCGGATAGTCCTGCTGCCTGCCTAATGGGGGAAGGGAGGCTTTGGGAAATACCCAGGCTCAGTCTGAGCTACAGCTTGGAAGCAGAAACAATGACATGCGAAGCGTGATGCCTTTGTGAGGAGGAGGATGTGCTGCGAGAAGCTGCTTGCAGTCGGGATTTCGACTTCACACTTGTGAATGTTTCCGTGCTGTGGTCCCATGGCACAGTCTTGGGGGCAAGCGAGGGCTGAGTCCTGCCTTGGCGGTGCCCAGCACATCATCTGCAGCACCAGGGAAAACAAGCAGTTCCCAGTTTGGGCTGTCAGCGAGGCGGGAGCGAGAACACAGAGCAGGATGTTTGCACAAAGCCAGCTGTTCCCTGCAAAATGCAACCGCGGATCTGCTGCTTTCTAAAGAGCGCCTTCACAGGAGCACAGAACGTTAGGGATTGGAAGGGACCTCGAAAGCTCATCCAGTCCAATCCCCCTGCCACAGCAGGATCACCTAGATCTAGTCACACAGGAACACGTCCAGGGAGGTCTTAAACGTCTCCAGAGGAGACTCCACAACCTGCCTGGGCAGCCGCTTCCAGGGCTCTGTCACCCTCACTGTGAAGAAGTTCCTTCTCATATTGATGTAGAACCTCCTGTGTTCCAGCTCGCACCCATTGCCCCTTGTCCTATCATTGGGTGCCCCTTGTCACTGAGCAGAGCCTGGCTCCATCCTCCTGACACCCACCCTTCCCATATTCATTAATTCCATTCATATATTCATTAACATCACTCCTCAGTCTCCTTTTTTCCAAGCTTAAGAGCCCCAGCTCCCTCAGCCTTTCCTCATCAGGAAGATGCTCCACTCCCTTCACCATCTTCGTGGCTCTACCCCTTTACTTCTTAGCTATTAAATTTAGCTGGGTTTGCTGAGTGAACCTCTGTTGAGGAGGAACCCAAGACATGAGCTAACACCCAGACTAGACAACCTCATCTCTTGTGAGACAGTGATTTACACACGAGGGATGAAGTCACAGGCAGTAGGGTATGGAAGGCTCGCAGTGGGGCTGAATCCATTGGACCTGATATGGAGAGGAGGTTTTTTTTTGCTCTTAGACCCTTGACCTTCATGAGCCGCTCTATTCACATCCTTCACTGTTTTTGTTGCTATTTTTTCTTGCCTTTTTCATACAAAAACCTTCCCTGTGTGAAAACGCATCTCTGAAGGTGACAAAATATAAATCGTAAGGCTGTTAGAAGAGAAAATATTGTGATGTTATTGAAGTGACCTTGTTGCCTTCCTTTTCACTCCATCCCCTTGGTTTGGTTGGGTTTTTTTTTCCTGAAATAAAATGATTTGAACGAGATAACCTGCTTGTATCTTTATAGAAAATGTGACCTGCTCAGTCAGTTGCCTTTTCAGAGCTTTTTCTTACCTTGGGGAGAAAGAAAAGGGAAAATGACTGCATGTAAGGCTCTAGATTTAAGGTCAGCTGTTCTGGCTGATGAATTTAACAGAATGATGTATTTTTTTCTTCCTCTGTCCTTGTTGTGATCAAGCGATCCTGAGTGGATGGAATGACCAGATTAGGGTTTCACTGTGGCTGTTTGCATAAATGAGCCTGTGTGTGCAACTGGAATGAACAGCCTAGTGCTGGCAAAGCTCCAGAGCCCCTAAATCAAACCCCAGAGAGAGAGAGAAAGAGGGATATGAGTGCTGGATTCAAACACAAGCTATTGGGTTGAACGTTTGCACTGTTGCATCACTGAGACTCACAGATCATTAGGGATTGAAAGGGACCCTGAAAGATCATCCAGTCTGATCCTCCCACCACAGCAGGATCCCCTAGATCGGGTGTGACTTGGTCTAGGTGATCCTGCTGTGGTGGGGGGATTGGACAAGATGACCTTTCGAGGTCCCTTCCAATTCCTAATGATTCTAGGTCACAACAGTTCATCATAAAATAGTCCTGTTTGGCTTTTCCACCCTAATACCTTTGCAGAAGCTGTGATGAAGTAAATACTTGATTGAAATGTTTTTTGAAGAAAAGATAAACCTTGCCTTGGTCTTTTGTGGTAATAACCACGTCAACACAAATAAGCTGTTGGGTAACAAAGTGCAAGCAAGGCTTCTTCCCCTGAGTGGAATGGGTGTGGAGTCCTTCACCTGGGGAGGAGCAATGCAATGCACCAGTACAGGCTGGAGGATAATCTTCTGGAGAGCATCTCTGTGGAGAGGGATCTTGGAGTTCTTGTGGACAGCAGTTCTCCATGGAGCAGCACTGTGCTCTTGTGGCCAAGAAGAGCAGTGGAGTCCTGGGATGGATCAGGAAGAGTGTGTCCAGCGGATCAAGGGAGGTTCTTCTACCTCTCTACTCTGCCCTGGTGAGGACACATCTAGAGTATTGTGTCCAGTTCTGGGCTCTCTAGTTACAGAGGGGTAGAGACTTGATTGAGACAGTTCAGCAAAGGCCCATAAGGATGATTAGGGGATTGGAGCATCTACCTTACGAGAACAGATTAAGAGACTTGGGTTTTTTCAGCTTAGAGAGAAGGTTATGAGGGGGCTTAATCCCTGTCTGTACATCTATGAGGGCTGGGTGTCAAGAAGAAAGAGACAATCTCTTATCACTTGTGTCCTGTGATAGGACAAGGGGCAGTGGGTGTCAGCTGGAGCACAGGAAGCTCCATCTCAACATGAGGAAGAACTTCTTTACTGTAAGGGTCGCAGAGCACTGGAACAGGCTGCCCGGGGAGGTTGTGGAGTCTCCTTCTCTGGAGACTTCTAAGACCCATCTGGATGCATTTCTTTGTAACTTGTCTTAGGTTTGATCATCTTGCTTGAGCAGGGGGGTTGGACTTGATGACCTCTGGAGGTCCCTTTCAACCCCTAATGATCCACGTATCTGTGCGTGTGTGTTGGGAACCAAACTTGTGAGCCCCGTGGCTGGTTTGGGCACGCGTGTGCTGCGTGGCTGCCCATTGAAGTGTTTTTCCACTGTGCTGGGGCTGACATCACTGTCATATTAGTCGAGGCAGAATGGAGCAGATTGTTTATTTTAGTTTAGCTCTGCTTCAGCTGTAACATCAGATGCAGCTCCTAGAGTGACAAATTCCAATTGCAGTGTCACAGATTAAACAAGGGTACAGAGGAGCCCTGCAAGCACTTTTGCTTCTCAGGGGAGGGAAGTGGTACAGCGCTTGCTAAAGTCTCTACATGCAATCCCAGCGTGAACCAAGTAAAATGATCCTCTCCCTTAGCTCTCTTCTCTTTAAAAAGTGCATTGCCCGGAACCCCTTATCTGCGTTTTTGGGGGACTGGGAATTTGGAGGGGATAATTGAGGCAACATTTTCACTGCAGGTTTCCAATTCTTCTGACTGTGACCCTGTCACGTCCCAATCTTAAGGAGTGACTTAGGTTGATGGATTCACTTGGGGTCAGATGAAGGAGATTTACACCCTAGGTCCACATGAAAGTTCAAGTTTACTGGAATTGTCAAATTCTGGACTCAGAAGGCACGGAAATCACTGAAGTTACGGGATGCCCAACTCAGAGAAGAGAGGAAGGGGGAAGACAGAGAAGATAGCTAAGAGGTCAGATCACCACTAAGGACTTCAGGCTCTGGCTCCACCTGCCCCACTGCTGCCTGGCTCCTCTTCTCAGTCAGCTTCAGTTTCATGGACGGCGAGGAGCGTGGCTGGTGGTGATAGGTGATCGGTCCCTCGTCACTCCCTCAGCTTTGCGGATTTTCAGTGTCTCCAGCAGCCTTTGTGTCACTCTCTCATCCTGGCTACAGGCTGGGGAGGGCTGATGGTGAAGCAGCTCCACACCGTTCAAATCTCTCCCTTTTATACTGGCTACTGGCCAGTGTTTTTCTTAAGCCAGTCCTTGAGGGAGGCAGACTGCTCATGTTCTCGGGCTCTGCAGATTCCATTCCCATACGGACCATCTCCAGGTGCAGGGTTGCTCTTCCTACCCTGTTCGCGGGTTATCTTCCATTTGCCTACGGGTGTTTGAGCCACCTCTCTTGTTGTTAATCAAAGGCTGACAGACCCATTCTCTGAGAAACTCTGAGAGAGCTGCAAGTCCCTGCTTTGCTACAAGATTCTGATCTCCCACTGGCTTTACTATCCTTGGTGTGTAGTCTGTTCTGACTACAGCAGAACTAAGCAGGATTAAAATGAGACCCCACTCTCTGCCTGCATCTAGGAATCTCCATGAGGCTGCTGAAGCTCTCAAGGTACAAAACAGATGTCCCCTGTGCAATTCACGGCACTAACACAACGCTGAAGGTTGTTTGGCTTTCAAAGAGCAGCAGCTTTCCCCCGCTCTGCAAATGTGCATTTAAAGCATCACCAACCCCATCATCCAGCTATTAGGTAAATGAAAGTCCTTATTTAATCAGAACACTTCTCAAATATTGAATATTAGAAGGTCAGAAGTTACGCGGGAATTAATTGAACGTAAAATTAAGATGTGGCTAACACTAAAACTCCTTTGGCAATGTATGTTCGTAGCCCCTGTAGTTCTAGAGACTGCAGTTTGTACAGTAAATACAGGCTGCGGGGTCAGACAAATAGGAAGAATGTACTGTGGCATCACTTTCATGTGAGGGTCATCAGTCTCTTTTGTTGAACCGGCCCCGTGGGAAGCAGGGTGACCAAGCACGTATTGATTTGGAGACTACAGCTGAAGGTAGAACTAGAGCGATGCTGAAGGAGGAATCTCAAGGACAGTGAGAGAAAAATCAAAGTAGTCGGGAATTAATTTTGTAGGAAAAGGAGTTGCTGCAGGGAGAGCTCTGGTTATTTAAGCAGAGGAAGAATTAGCTGCTGGAATCATTGTCTCTGTCAATGGGAGATGCAGGAAAGTATCTTTTAAAAGAAAATAGCTGGAAATATACAAAAGAAACACAAGCTAGCCCTATTTTTAGATCTCTGGGATGCCTCTGTAATAGGTCTGAATACAGACACGGAAAGAAGAGAGAAGACTTAATCCGTGTCTCACAGAATCACAGAACATTAGGGATTGGAAGGGACCTCAAAAGATCAAGATCACCCAGTCCAATCCTCCTACTCTGTTCACAGGTTATCTTCCATTTGCCTACAACTGTTTGATCCAACTCTAGGATCCCCTAGACCAAGTCACACAGGAACATGTCCAAGTGGGTTTTAAACGTCTCTAGAGAAGGAGACTCCACAACCCTCCTGGGAAGCCCCTTCCAGTGCTCTGTCACCCTCACCATGAAGTAATTCCTGGTCATATTGATGTGGAACCTCCTCTGTTCCAGCCAACACTCATTGCCCCTTCCTCATGACTTATCTATATATTTAATTGTCTATATAATGATGTATAGTTAGACATAATTATAACGTATACATTTAATTCACTATTTCACGTTCCGGTTACCCTCTCGGTTACAAGTGGCTGCTGTTAGGAAGATCAAACTGCGTCAGCAGAGTTCAGGGATGTGCTGACTGTCGTCAGCTGACACGTCAAGGTGGGTTTTTCAGCTGTGACGTTCACAGAGTGCAGGACACAGATATTTCTGCACTTCTGTCACTTCTTGTTTAACTTTAAAAGGAATATGTGAAGCGGAATTGGAAGATATGTAAGTGGCTCACATGTCACATGCTCTTGGAAATGTGTCCTGAATACTAACAGCATTGCTTCTACCGTGACAAACTTCACCTCTTGTAGCAGGGCTGTCTGTGGCGAGGCCAGTCCTCAAATGACTAAGTCCTTTCCCAAGTACGCCGAGACCCTGTGCAGAAGTTATTTATAAAAGCTGCTCTGCTCCAGCGCTCAGCTGAGCACGTTTTGTGCGGTGATTCACAGCACCAGGAGGCTGCTGGCTTTGAGATGCCACAAGGCAAGGAAACATCACTGATGTCTCACATGTTGCCAGAGCAGGCTGGGCTGCTCTCTCTCCTGGAGCTCGTGTTTCGAAACAGAAGGCAAACCTGATCCATCACGCCCAGCTGAGCAGATCACTGTCAGCCTGGCTAATCTAAGAGACAATGGGAATCATAATTGGTGGGCTACATGATTAGGAAGATGCAAGCCAGTTTTGATGAGAATTGGCCTGAACCTTCTTTGGCGGAGCAGTCACCTCACAGGGTTTGGCAGTTTCTGAAAGAGCTTTGAACTGAATCCATACACTTGGACTGTTCAGTATTCCTTGGATTGCTAGTAGCTGTCGTTTGAGAGTTACCTTTCTGCTATTCTGTTTTCTCCTTTTCCTTTGCAGTCTGTGCATTGCCAGGGGATTCTGAAGTTCCCACAAACATCCCCACCCACAAACATCCCTGTTCACAAACACCCCACTCCACAAACATCCCCACCACTGAACTCTGTTGAGGCGTTCTGAGTTTCCTAACATCACCTGCTTATAACACAGAGGATAACTGAAAACACAAAATCATCAACTCCACAATTAAAATGAGTCAGAGTCAACTACAGTAGCTGCACAGCCAAAGATGTGACTGCTAGGAAGCTTGGTGTAGTTTTGTAGCATCCTAAAACTGGTGCCTTACTGCCCTTTCTCCTTTACCTTGGTTAATGGACATTTGTTTTCTCCAATCCTCCATTCCAAAAATTGGGTCAGGCAAAACATAGCAGTCACATCCGTTGGCTTTAACCAGTCCCCCAACTCCTCAGTGTCCAGGATGAGCAAGATGTTCCTTCTATTATTTGGCTGGAAAGGAGGTCCAGGGTCATCAGGTCCAACCCTCACCCCAACAGCTCCCTAACCCCTAGACCATGGCCACAAATGCTCTAGCTACTCGGTTTTTAAACCCCTCCAGGGATGGGGACTCACAGAACATTAGGGATTGGAAGGGACCTAAAAGATCATCCAGTCCAATCCCCCTGCCATAGCAGGGTCCCCTAGATCAAGTCGCACAGCAACATACCCAGGTGGGCTTTGAACATCTCCAGAGGAGACTCCACAGCCTACCTGGGCAGCTTGTTCCAGGACTCTGTCACCCTCACAGTGAAGAAGGTCCTGCCCGGGGGGGGGGTTGTAGAGTCTCCTTCTCTGGAGACATTTAAGACCCGCCTGGATGTGTTCCTGTGCGACTTGGTCTGGGTGATGCTGCTGTGGCAGGGGAATTGGACTAGATGATCTTTTGAGGTCCCTTCCCGTTCCTAATGATTCTATGATTCTTTTTGAGGTTGTTCCAGGGACATCACAAGATAAGAAAAAAGAGTAAATCACTCTATGAAAAACACCCCAACAGGAGTATCTTCTGCTGGTGGCTGTAAGTGTAGAAAACGGGCATAAACAAGCCGTTATCGCTGATAGTACAATTTTCTGATGGACACTGCCAAGTACTTTCCTCCAACTATTAAGGGGAATTAACTGCTTTGTGCGCTGGCGATCTACCAAGAAAGAACAGCTTCAGCGCGACTTGTTAGCCCAAGGCTCATTGTTGCCGCTGAGCGAAGGTGCTGATGTAGGAGGTGTTCTCACATAGCTGTACCTTGACATTTATGCAAAGCTATTTGCCTCCAGGAGGAAAGGGTAAAATATTATCTGTAAATTATAATGTTGGCGAGGCGCTGAAAAAAGTGATTTTCTCTAAAGAAATGTTTTCATTCTAACAATAACTTGAGGGTGTTTTTGTTTACAAGCCAGTAATCATATCTTCAGTTGAGGCTGAAGATTCATTTAATGGGAAACACCCTCAAGTTATTGTTTGGATGAAGATATCGATTGAATATTCAACTTAGAAGAGAAAGATGAGACGAAAGCATGAAACATCATGTTAAGGTATTGAAATGAATCTGATGAGGAGAGATTGAGAGAGTTTGGGCTGTTTAGTTTGAGGAAGAGGAGGCTAAGGGGAGACCTCATCGTTAGATAGACCTCTACAACTATCTGTCTTCTGTTCAGTGAAGCTGTTGCTAGGGCAGTCCTGGAGCTCCCGGGGGATTACTGGGAGGAATGGAGCAGGCCACTATCCAAAGATCCCTGAGCTGCATCCATGCAAAATCCTCCACGCTCTGAAAAGCAAAGTCATGGCACAGACTACACTGACACTGTCCCGTTGGGTGTTCTTGTGTCTCACTGTCAGCTGGGGTTAGGGCAGTATATGGGCTGCTTCCTTTGTTTGTGTTTGTCGTCTTTTGTTTCCATGATCGAACTCACTTCATTGTCTTCAATTCAAAACATTAATGAGCTTTTAAAGGCACTAACAAAGGAAGGAGAACAGGTTCTTACTGATCTCCTTTCAGAGCATGACTGATGGATCGGTGATTTGCCGTGCAGAGGAGCGCTGTAAACAGCAAGTCTGATAGACTAGAGGAAAAGTTTCTTCTCCATCCTAATCACTGTCCACTCCTTGCGAGATTCAGCTGTTAGTGCCAAGGGTGGTTATTGTGTCTGAACACAGAGCTCAGACATCCCTTGTCTGGGGTTATCACATGTTTAATTTGATGGCATGAATGAAGTGGAGCACATCCCCTATGAGGAGAGGCTGAGGGAGCTGGGTCTCTTGAGCTTGGAGAAGAGGAGACTGAGGGGTGTCCCCAAGAATGTTGATCAGTACGTGAAGGGTGGGTGTCAGGAGGGTGGAGCCAGGCTCTGCTCAATGTCATCTGGTGATAGGACAAGGGCCAATGGGTGTGAGCTGGAACAGAGGAGGTTCCACATCAATACGAGAAGGAACTTCTTCACGGTGAAGGTGATGGGGTGCTGGAAGGTGAAGGGGAGTTGTGGAATCTCCTTCTCTGGGGACGTTTAAAACCCACCTGGACATGTTCCTGTGCAACTTGGTCTAGATGATCCTGCTGTGGCAGGGGGATTGGACTAGATGATCTTTTGAGATCCCTTCCAATCCCTAACGATTCTATGAGTCTGTGAAACCATATTTAACGTGGGGCACTAATAATCTGCGTGTACTGGTACACATAACGCTGAATTCCCTCGCCTGTGTCCTCGGGAGGTCTATGCTGTTGCCACAGTGATCTCAGACGATAACGTGTGTCACTTCCATCGCACGACAAAGCCCTGAACAGCAGAGCTGAGAAGGAAGGAACACTCGCCATAACGTGTGCTAATTTTAAGCGTGCCTGTTCTTCCCTCTTCTGTTCTGGTTTAGTACCGTCAGGCTGTTCCTGGCTTCTGGCCTCTTGGCGCTGCTTTCCAATAAAAATAAGAAACACGAAGGCACATTTTAGAGGAAAACATGTAAGAGGAGAAAGTAGGTCAGACCTTACCAGCCAGTGCCCCGTTAAGTTAGCAGCTGTGGGTCAGAAGACGTTTTTCATGCAGAAGCGCAGCCAGAAAAATTTGAGCACTTGCAGCAACATATCGTAACCTTCAGCGTGTGACCTTCGATGCCTCATGCAGCAGATGATCAAAGACACCAACCCAGGCTGCTTTGTTGTTGTTTTAGCAGATTCCATATGTCAGCTTCCTGACAACAGTCTTTATGTCCACTGGGGGGGTTAGTTAGCATGTTCCATATAAAGATTTCATCCCTCAGCGAGGGCAAAGCAGGGATCTACTTCTTGTGTGTTCCTAAAAGTCCGTGAAAGGTGGTTCTTGATGGCCAAGTTCTGTCGGTGAGCTTTCTTTCTTTGTGTGCTGTCGTTGTGTCTTTTCCCTTGCAAGGTCACGATATCCACTTCAAACACCTACTGTTGATAGGTCACGATATCCATTTCAAACACCTACTGTTGTCTAACCATCTAGGGGCACGTGCTGTTGGTCACCGGCTACCTGCGATGGCTGGGTCGCGGTCTCTATTTATCTCTGATAGCATATTGCTCATTAACAGGCAAGGTTTGTGGCTGTAATTCCCTCCAAACCGCCTCAGTTCTAACAGAGAAATCGCTGTGGTAATTTCTCACTATTTTCTCTATTTATATTCTCTATAAATAGCAGCATGTTTGCAATGGAATTGAATCATCTCCTGCGGCTGGGAGTATTTTCATGGTAAGGACACCCCGCATCTAAAGCATCATAAACAGGCAGTGCTCTCAATAGTTTTGAATAAAGCTGCGGACTGTATGCGATAGGCAGGGAAAGCAGCTGTGGCAGCAGCTTTGTATGAATTAGAAGACTATGCTTTTCCTTCTATGAGGAAGCCATGTGATGGATGAATAATTTGGCTTCTTTCGGCATTGCCATTTTGTTCTGCTGCAAGGGTAGAGCCAAAACGGATTGAGTGCTGCTCAAGGACACTATTTCCGTTTAATTACTTGGATTGTTTATGAAAGAGGCTGCCTGGAGTGTCAATGTCACCCAAGTTTCTATTTCCCGTAGTTCCTTCCCCCCGCCCCCCCCTCATTTTATTCAGCGATTCATCTTTACTTGAATGGTGCTTATTGATCTGACCCGTACGTTAACGCAGACTCATGTTGGAATGGCATCGAGATCCATTTATAAATGAAATTAGTCCGTGGTGCTTATGCAGAAAGCTTTTTGGTGTACAGGAAGATTGCCAGCGTGGCAAATGTAATGGAAATGCAGGAGTGTGTTATGATAAATGCAGTGCTCATAGGTGGGGCTGAAGGCTGTGATATAGCTGTGTGCATTCAGGTTTATTTACTGCGCGGAGACGCACCCCGAGAGGGCTATTTTTGCTTCCCTGACTGTAATCCCAGCAAGGCAGCCTTTTTTTATTGTCATTTGGCTAAGGTTTTGAGATTGAGGTGAGAAAAATCCAACTGTCACCTAGAGATGACCTCAAGGAGCTTTCACAGATTTGTCTAACATGTTTTTCACACAGATTTCCACAGCCTTAGATGTATTCCTTGCTCCCAAGTGCTGCAGTCTGTGGCTACTCACATCTTCTAAAAAAAATAACGGATTGATATGTATGGTGTGCTTTTAAACCTTTACTCACAGAGTGATTGAGGCTGGAAGAGCCCCGGGAGATCATCCAGCCCAGCACCTAACATCACCCCATCAGCGAGACCAGGGCACGAAGGGCTACAGCCAGGCTGTCCTTCAGCACCTTCAGGGATGGTGACTCCACCACTACTCTGGGCAGTCCAGTCCAGTGTCTGATCACCCTTTGCATGAGGAAGGGCTTCCTAACATCCAACCTAACCCTCCCCTGGTGCAGCTTCAGGCTTTGCCTTCTCATCCTGGTGCTGGTTGCCTGGGAGAAGAGCCTGACCCCCACCTGACTACAACCTCCCCTCAGGAAGTTGCAGAGAGGGGGAAGGTCCCCCTAAGTCTCCACTTCTCCAGGCTAAATACCCCCAGCTCCCTCAGCCTCTCCTCATCAGACTTTCCCTCCACTCCCTTCCCCAGCCTTGTTGCTCCTCTGGACGTGCTCCAGCCCCTCCATCTCTTCCTTGGAGTGGCCCAGCACTGCCCCCAGTACTTGAGGTGAGGTCTCCCCAGTGCCCAGCACAGGGGCAGAATTACATCCTTAGTGCTGGTGGCCAGTCAGTCAAGGGTTTTTTTTTGAAAATAGTAGCTGAAGACCAAGCAAAGGAGAAATCACCCCACCTTTTTATTCAGTAGACCTTGAGAGATTCATTGGTTAATCCACTGCTGTATCTGCAAGTAATTCCTTATGCTAAGTAGCCACTCATAGCCATTGGACTCCCTTGCAGTGCATTAACAACCACTATGAGATTTTGGGATACTAGAACTGTTTATTTCCCAGTGGGCTTCTTATCTAAACAAGATCAAGCCGCTGAAGGGCCTGGAGATTAAATCTTATCAGGAAAAACTGCAAGAGCTGGGGCTCTTTAGTTTGAAGAAGAGGAAGTTGAGAGGAGACCTCATCACTCTCTACAACTGCCTGAAAGGATGTTGTGGACAGGTTGGTGCTGGTCTCTTCTCACAAGCAATTAGTGATAGAACAAGAGGGAAGGGGTTCAAGTTACAACAGGGGTGGTTTAGACTTGGTATTAGGAAATTTTTTTCACAGAAAGAGTGATCAGGCACTGGACTGGGCTTCCCAGGAAGGTGGTTGAGTTGCCAACCCTGGATGTGTTTAGAGATCGTTTGGATGAGGTGTCAAGGGATATGGCTTAGGGGTGAACCTGTAAGGTAGGGTGGACGGTTGGACTCGATGATCACGGGGGCCTTTTTCAACCAGAGTAAGTCTGTGATTTATCCAGTATCCCTTGTAGTCTATCTGAGAATTAACAGGCTGCCCAGGGGGGTTGTGGAGTCTCCTTCACTGGACATGTTTAAAGCCCACCTGGATGTGTTCCTGTGTGAGTTGGTCTAGGGGATCCTGCTGTGGCAGGGGGATTGGACTGGATGATCTCTCGAGGTCCCTTCCAATCCCTAATGATTCTGTGATTCTATCTGCCTCTCTGCTTCTCTGTTAGGAGAAGCAGGAAAGAGTGTACGGACCAGATAGAGCTTCCAGCGGTGCTGCTGTTGTGCCACACAGTTAGCCGACAGTAGTAACATGGAGCAAATACGTTTAGGTTCTCTTTCCTTTTTCATTTAAGTAAAAGCATGCTGATAAAATTCTAATGAAAAGGAATCAGAGCGCAGGAGCGCCCGACTTATTATGGACATTTTCTGTGATGCATTGTAATGTTGGATTTTCAATTTTTAAAAGTGGTTACAGTCCTAATTGGCGAACAAAAAGGACCAATTTATCCCTCGTGCGAGAAACATTTTTCTTCTGTATTATTCTCATGAAGCCTCTAATTCAACCAAAGACATTATGTAAATGGATCCTATGAAATACCTTTGAAAACACACATCGGATTTACATTGCTAGATGTTATGTTAGATTGAGCAAGGCTCCTTGTTATGCTGCATGGCACATTATTTTGCTGTCATAATGATCCTTTCTGCAGTAAATTGTGTTTGGTTCAAGCAGGGCTTCTATTTATAACTCTGGGAGTGAGTATGTACTAAGCTCCCCGCGAGTATTGTAGAATCGTAGAATCATCATGGCTGGAAAGGACCTCCAGGGTCATCAACCTTCATCACAGCAGCTCCCCAACCCTTACACCATGGCCTCAAGTGCTCTAGCTGTTTGGTTTTTAAACACCTCCAGAGATGGGGACTCCACCACCTCCCTGGGCAGCCTGTGCCAGTGCCCACCCACTCTCTCAGCAAAGAAATTCCTCCTAAGATCCAATCTAAACCTCCCTTGACACAACTTGAGGCCATTTCCCCTCATCCTATCATTAATAATTTGAGAGAAGAGCCCAGCACCAGCCTGGCTACAACCTCCTTTGAGGGAGCTGTAGAGAGCAAGAAGGTCTCTCAGCTTCCTCCTCTCAACTTCCTCTTTAGACTAACTAACCCCAGTTCCCTCAGCCGCTCTTCGCGGGGCCTCTTTGCCAGACTTATTGTGACCACAGTCTTTACATCTTTGTCTTTACTGATCTCAGGAGTGAAACTTTAATGCATTTTTTAAACTAGAAGTGCTTTCTTTTAACTCAAAATCTGCAAACGTTGGAATGGAGTGACTGTTCCAATGCCAGAGGATTTTGGGCAAGTCTGCATCGCGCACAGTTTCTCAAAGCCTTACAACACAGATACAACTCTGGGCTGCAAACTTAGGGGGCAGTGCAATAGCTGTGAAAGCTAAGCTTGTGTTTTGCAACACAGTCGGAAGCCAGATTTATATCTAGTTTGCATATGCTGCTGGTGAGACTAGTGGTGTTAAGCACAGCACGTTTTAATGCTGTTCCCAACGCTGCCGTTTCCATGTGCACACGGGTGGCTGTGCCCATGCTGGAGTGTTCTGTGTTTAGCTCAGTTTTAAATAGTTGTGATATGTTAAGGAGTAAAATGATTCTATCACAAAATAATTGGCATTAGGAACATTGTAGTAGTTGCATGGCCAGTTCTGGGACCCTCACTTCCAGAAGGACACAGCTGCTGGAGAGAGCCCAGCACAGAGCAGCTCCCTGATGAGGGAAGGCTGAGAGAGCTGGGTCTGTTGAGCTTGGAGAAAAAGAGGCTGAGGGGTGACCCCATGAATATTGAACAATATGTGAAGGGTGGGTGTCAGGAGGATGGAGCCAGGCTCTGCTCAGGGGCACCCAGTGACAGGACAAGGGGCAGCGGGTGTGAGCTGGAGCAGAGGAGGTTCCACATCAGTGTGAGAAGGATCTTCTTCCCAGTGAGGGTGCCAGAGCCCTGGCAGGGGCTGCCCAAAGGTGTTGCAGAGTCTTCCTTTCTGGAGACATTTAAAACTTTCCTGGCCATGTTCCTGTGCGACTGGATCTAGGGTGTCCAGCCGTGGCAGGGGGATTGGACTGGCTGATCTTTCGAGGTCCCTTCCAATCCCTGAGGTTCTCTGCTGTGGGATTCTGTGTGTGTTTGCATCCTGCAGTGGTTGTTCTCATAGAAGCCCAGGTGAAAGTGTGAACTCCATTTTCATTTCTGGACCTTTGGGGTTTTTTTAAATACTCAGCTTTTGATGGCTTTCTCTTGTGGATCTTTCCTCACATATAAGATGTACTTTGTCTTTGAAGCGAAGGTCAGAGAGGTATGAATTTTGATCCAGGGAGCTTCCTGTGAAACTGAAAAAATTCTGAGACAGCGCAGCAATAACAATGAGCGGTTACCCTAAAAGAGAAGGATCCCTTAAAGCTATAGGCAAATTTGGTTGTGTCTGCGTTCCAGGGAGCCATCTTTGCGGCGTTTTTCTTAAGGTTACACTTGGCTGGTTAGCCACGAGGACTTTTGTAGCATAGAGATGAGAGAACTACTTCTTCAGCTCTCTATAATTATTTTGGGACCATTCTGAGCTAAAATGATACGGATCAGCATCTCATTTTGCCTTACAGCTGTCTTTTTAAATTATTATTTGTACCATCTGAACAGCAAGTGGGCAACTAATAAGGATTAGTAATGGGGAGGTTTTATTTAATTCTGCTTTTAAGCTGCTTTATTCAGCAAAATCCGTAAAACACAGAGATTATATTTTTGGAGACACCAACACGCGGCTATGAATTCTATAGGACATGCAACTCCAAAGCACATTTTCACGAAGGATTAAATGCTTCTGCGCTGCATCTGAAATTATAACTGATTACATTTTGCAGTGGTCGCCCCACATTGAGGGCTGGGTGACTTCAGTGGGTTTTCAAAGCATTTATAGGATCTATAGAAGCTGTGGCCATATTGCGAGTGCCAGTGATTTTAATCACAAGTCCTGTTGTAGTTGATGCTGTATTTTAACAGCTATCTCCAGAAACACAGTCAGTGTGTGAGAATTCCTCCTCCAAAATTTAAAAATATTTCTCTTTCCTCCAAATTACTAAAAAAAATCAACACTTCACCTATTTCTTTCTGTTTTCAGGCTGATGAATACAATGAGCGAAGTAGTTCTATGATTCTAGTTCAGCAATTGAAAGGGAGTCTCACTGCTCTTTTCAGCCTAATGAATGCCGTTTTCCAGGTTTGATGGTTGGGGTTGGTAATGGTCCTAAAGCCAAGAGTTAAGCAGTATTGTCATTGCTTATAGAGCACAGAAGGATTCACAGTCGTTAGTTTGGAATTGGTGGTTAGAGCATGTTGCTCAGGAGTTGGCAGATCTTGTCTTGACACAAAGCCACTAGGTTTATCAGAAGGAACTTCTTCCCAGTGAGGGTGACAGCACTGGCAGGGGCTGCCCAGAGGGGTTGTGTAGTCTCCTTCTCTGGAGATGTTGAAAACCCACCTGGCCATGTTCCTACACGACTGGATCTAGGGGATCGTGCTCTGTCAAGGAGATCAAACTGGATGATCTTTCAAGGTCCCTTCCAATCCCTAATGTTCTGTGATTCTGTGTGATTCTGTCCTGCAGTGAAAACACGTTTCGAGTCTGTGTGATTCCTGTATTCATTTGTGCTTTCACATCCAGCGTACTGGCCCGGAGCACGATTTGGGGAGGTGGCACCCGTCCTCACTGTGAGGGCCCCTGGAGGGTCTCTGAGTGCAGCCCAGCTCATGAGTAAAACTTTGCAACCTCACTTACTCCAAGTGTTCCTTCTCTTCATCTCCACCAGCGGTATCCTGTCGAGCTTGGGATAGCCATATTTAGTTGTCTTCTTTTAAGTGTCTTTCTGAGTGGTGGGTGTCTGAGCTCCCATGGTGATCCATAGGGGTTTAGTCCCTCCACATAGTGGAGCCTTATGAAAGATAAGGCCTTCTGCCTTATGAAGAGCAGCTGATGGAACTGGGGTTATTTAGCCTGGAGAAGAGGGGGCTGAGACGAGACCTTCTGGCTCTCTACAGCTCCCTCAAATAAGGTTGTAGTGGAGCTGCTGCTGGTCTCCCAAATTACTAATGAGAGGATGAGGGGAAATGGCCTCAAGTTGCTTCAGAGGAGGTTTAGATTGGATCTTAGGAAGATGTTCTTTGCTGAGAGATCGGTTGGGCAGTGGAACAGGCTGCCCAGGGAGGTGGTGGAGTCACCATCCCTGGAGTCACCAAGTAACTAAAGCACTTGAGGCCGTGGTCTAGGGGTTAGGGAGTTGTTGGGATGAACAGGGCCAGACCATTCTCTCCAGGAAGAATTTCTTCCTGATGTCCAGTCTAACCCTCCCCTGTTGAAGCTTGAAGCCCTTCCCTCTGCTTCTGTCACTAAGTACCTGTGAGAAGAGACCAGCACCAGCATCTACAGTGTTCTTTCAGATAGTTGTAGAGAGCGATGAGGTCTCCCCTTAGCCTTTTCTTCTTTAAACTAAACAGCCCCAACTCTCTCCATCTCTCCTCACGATTTATTCTCCAGGCCCCTCACCAGCTTCGTTGCCCAAGGAAGTTTGAAACACACCTTTTTGTGGAGTTTGGCCAAGCCCTTGGTCATCATTTTCACCCTTTTGCTTTTAACAGGAGTCCTGTGCTCGTGTTCCAGTGCGTGCATCGCCACGTCATCTGCCTGGACTGTTTTCACTTGTACTGTGTGACCATGCTGAATGACCGGCAGTTCATCCATGACCCGGAGCTTGGCTATTCCCTCCCGTGTGTAGGTATGGGTTAGATTATTATTTTTTGATTTATTGGAGTGTTTTATCACCTGTTAGTTTTGATACTTTCTTCACGTCAGCATTTCCGTCATCACGAAGTGGTAGCAGATGAGAGCATGACACTCTGCTTAAAACTCCCCCTGTCTGTGAGTACTGATGAAAACAGGACTGAACTAGGAATTTCAAATGTCCTTTCTATTGAATAAATTCCTGCTAATCATCGTCACCTTATTGAATGAAATACAGACCACCCTGCGAAGGTGGAAGTTTTTTAGTGGTAAGATTTTTAGCGTGGGAGATGTTTTGCCTGAATAGGAAGCAAATTTTGACTTAACAGAGGCTCGCACTGGAAGATACAAGATGAATTCTGAGAATTATTTCACTTACGTTGACACAGGGACTGCAAAATTATCATTTTCCTGTGGAGAAATGTGTTGGAATTCATTCTTCCTGTTGCTAAATGTGTCCTGTTGCTTGCATACACGGCTGTGTGCTGGTGTATATCACTCTGTAGTGGTGTGAGAAGAACTGTCCAGCGTCTTAAAGCCAGATTTGCCCGTCTACCTGAATGGCTGAGACTCAGTAGTGGTTGAAATGACAGCAATTTTGAACCAGTAGATGGTAGAGAAATGAAGACTATTTTGTAGGGAAGTGCCGTTTACTTCGTGTGGGGATCTGATTTGAGAATATTGGCAGTACCTTAGTAAAAACCATATAAAGTGATTTCTTTTTAATTGCATCAGAAGCAATCTAGCAGTGGTTGTTAGCCCACATTTCACTAGAATTGCTGCTTATTGTCTGCCTCACCAGGGCTTGTTTTGCTTCAGCCTCAATAGTTTGCCCTGCTGCTGCATTTACACACTGATGCCGCGCTGCATAAAACACTTTCTAGTGTTATATAAGAAAAAAAGCCATGAGAAACCTAAAGGAACTTCACACCCGGTGCTCTTTGCTTAACATTAGTACAGTGTGATCATCCGTACTCCCAGCCTCCCTCCTTGCTTCTCCGAAAGTTAATCCATTTCCTGCTCTCACAAAAATTAATCGGCTACTCGAGAGGATTCCATCTTTTTTCCCCCCTATTTTGTCAGTTCTCTTCCCTGTCCTCCTGTTAGCTGCTTGGATTAAACAATTGTCCCAGTGGTGCAGCACACAACTCATCTTTCTCCTCTCCTGAGGACCTCCTTGCAGTTATAATAGAGCTTCCCCCACCTTTCCTGTCTGTAAACCCACTGCGATTTATGCTGCACGAGACTTGTGTTAGGATTTTTCTATACATCTTGCTACTCTAGGTGTTCAGCTCAGGAGATTTATCCGGCAGCCTTTCGTCTTCCCTGTGTGCTGAAGCTGAACATTTGATGCGAATTGAGCAGAGGAAGCAGGGATGGGATGAGGAGAAAACGCAGGAAGACAGAGCTGATGTGCCTAGGGATGATGCGGTTTCGGTCTTTGAGAGGTGAGAAAGACATAGGCTTGGCCTGAGAAAGAGGCACTGTAAGCAGTATCTCTCAGACTCTAGCAGTCAGAGCTGTTATTTCTTCACTGGTCCATCTCTACAGCTACCTGGACCTGACGTTCTGCTATGCAAAGCATCTTGTTGTTTCTAGAATTAGCTTCTATTCAAGTTAGGAACTGATGATTATTTTTTGTCCTTTGAGGAAGTCTTTAGGTTGAGTTGTGTCACAACTGTTAAGAAGCACCCGAGTTGCCAATCCTTTCCCTCTTACTGCTCAGCTACAAAGGATTTTAACCTCCTTCTTAGCTACAGATCTAGCAGGTTTCATCAGCAAAGAATTAAGAAACATTCAGAACAGTATTATGTGGTTTTCTTTCATCTTTTCCATGGCACTCCTACTGAATCACAGAATTACTGAGGCTGGAAAAGCCCTCTCAGATCATCCAGCCCAGCGTAAGACCTAACATCACCACAGCGGCCAGACCAGGGCACTAAGGGCCACAGCCAGGCTGTCCTTCAACACCTCCAGGGATG
>JAOXOE010000256.1:30956402-30970940 GCA_028565055.1 Phoeniculus purpureus
TCCCTGGAGGTGTTTAAGGCCAGGCTGGATGAGGCTCTGGCCAGCCTGATCTAGAGTGGGGTGTCCCTGCCCATGGCAGGGGGATTGGACTAGATGATCTTTCGAGGTCCCTTCCAGTCCCTTATGATTCTGTGATTCTGATAAGGATCCATAAGTGAAACCTAAATGTTTTCAGAGTGAAGAACCCATCCTACAAATTAAATTAGGTCAATTTTGCTGTTGTTTGAAGAGAGTTTTACCAGGGACCTTGTGTTCCCTTTCGAGATAAAAATGCAGACTGTGTCCATTAAATTCCGTTGCCCATGTGATGCTTTGCAGAAGAATAAATAGCACCTTATTTTCTACTTATAACAGTTCTTTTTCTTTGCTTCTGGGATACAGGACCCTAAAAATACCTCTTAGGCCATTGTAATCCTATTTATTAAATCTATGTTTAGCTCATCTTGTTTTAAAGACACCCTGTGTTTTGATACTGTGATCTCGGCTCCAAATCTCTGCCTGTTACATTCAGTTGTATGTGTATACCTTGAGTAGTTCAAAGTGAGTGGAAAAGATTACATTAAGAATTAAATCTACTTTGTCTAAATACTATGACCATCAGGGACAATGGCTACTGCTTTCTGTCTTAATGCTTTTGAAACTAATGGGATTTCTTAAGAATCACGTACTTAAAGGAGCAAATTAATCAAATATCAAACTAAGAACTGTTACTAAATGGTTTAGAGCTCTTCTCTATTTCCCAGGAAGGTCCTCTATAGGATGGTGATTTTGGGGGTTGTAATATTTGAGTTCTGAAGCAAGAAAAACCACACAGAGAAAACATTGTGTTGGTATTTTAAAACGTGAGTAAAATGTAATCATGCCAGGACGTGACCTTCATTTCTTTGGTGCCATACACTGTGGGTTTTAGGCTCACAAATACTTGTGGAATGGGCTTCTGGAAGATGTGCCTTGAGCATGAAATGCAGTAGCATTAACCTTTCCACTGATTTGCAGCCACTAGTGTACAGCAGCCCGCTCTGGCAATGACAGGTCAACATTGCGGTTCTTACTGTTTCTCCTCTGAATCTTTTATTATCAGATTCCAGCTTCTACAGATTTGTGAAGAAAAGAAAAGATTGGCAAAGCAATTGTAATGTCATGCTGCCACTAAGGTGGTCAGTGGGGCTAGAGCATCTTCCTTATGGGGAGATGCTGGGGCTGTTTAGCCTGGAGAGGAGGAGACTGAGAGGAGATCTCATAAATGCTTATAAATATCTGAGGAATGAGAGTCAGGATGATGGGTTCTTCTCAGTGGTGCCCAGCAATAGCAGTAAGAGGACAATGGACATAAATTAGAACACAGGAGGCTCAGTCTGGTCCTAAGAATACATTTTGACAGTTAAAAAATATTTGGATGAATTAGTAATTTTACAACTGAAATGTGTCAGGTATCCAATATGTAAAACCTAATGGACCTCACTTCCAAAGTATTTTGAGGGAGTCTAACTTTATGACTGTCAATCAATTAAAAATTTACCTACTCACAGAACATTATGGATTGGAAGGGACCTCAAAAAATCATCCAGTCCAATCCCCCTGCCTGAGCAGGATCAACTAGATCAAGTCGCACAGGAATATGTATAAGTGGGTTTAAAACACCTCCAGAGAAGGAGACTCCACAACCTCCCTGGGCACATACATTAAATACACTTTTGTGCCAGTGCTCTAAGTTTAAATATCAAAGTTGAATTCATTTGCAATGCCTAAGAAAAGGAAAGGAGCAGATGATTGTGAAATGTCATTCAAAGACACCTTTTTGAAATGTCCCAGCCCATGGTCTGCTGCTTCTGTCAGAGATGTTTTCAGGTTCACGTGTTTAAAACTTTCTTTTCTGTCTTCCAAACATGAATTCCTTTAACAGGGAAGACAATGAATTTTCATCTCTGGTAGGTTTTGCTCCAGGCAAGGTTAGTAATAACTGAATATTATTGCCATCTGATAGCAGGATAATGATTTATGAGAAATGTTATTAGAGGTCATGATCCAGTTATCTTTGGAGAGATACCTAGATTTCAAAAACTCATCAACACAGCAGATGCTAATTAGCAACCCTAATAATCTCAGCAGAGAGCTGATCTGAAGGAACAAGGTGAATAAATATCAATGCGATATCCCTTTCAGGTCTCAAATGAAGTATTGTGGTGAGGTTTTGTGAAGGAACTTCATTTGTTGCTTTCTGCTGAGCAGGTGGCCTTTTGGCTAATGTTGCCCTCAGTAAGCTTAGAATCATAGAATCATCAGGGCTAGAAGGGACCTCCAGGAACATCAAGCCCAGCCCCCATCCCAACAGCTCCCTAACCCCTAGACTATGGCCTCAAGTGCTCTACGTACTCAGTTTTTAAACACCTCCAAGGATGGGGACTCCAGCACCTCCCTGGGCAGCCTGTTCCATTGCCCAGCCACTCTCTCAGCAAAGAGCTTCTTCCTAGGATCCTGTTGAAACCTCCCCGGACACAACTGGAGGCCATTTCCTCTTGTCTCCTATCATTAATAATTTGGGAGAAGAAACCAGCACCAGCCAATCTACAGTACATCTCAATTTCATTTCCCCAATGTTGGTTTTATCCAGCTCTCCTTTTAGTGATGTTATTTTCGGTGTCCTAGAGAGAAAGAACTACATGTAGAACAGAAATGATTGTAGTTGCTACCAATGAACATCTGTTTAATTGAGTTCAGTTTTGGGAAATTTTGATTTTTAATCCTTTATGTCGACTGTTGATTGTCCTTGGAAGAAAATTCTTTACCAAAAGAATCTGATATGTACACAAACTGAAAGATGTAGAGAGTAGTCTGTTACAAAAGCATAAAAAAAAGTAAATTCCTAAACATTCCTATAAAGAGCATTGGAAAAATCGTGAATACTAAGTCCATTAAAGCCTAATTTTTGGGAGATGAATTTGTAAGAAAATTGTTTAATGTGGAAGCAGCAGAGTAATTAAATCAATTAGTGACAGAAAGTCATAAAGAGTTAGTAATTTGTTCCCATTTGCATTAGTAATTGAAGTCATCCTTTCAGACTGCTCTGTGTTGGTTAAAGCTGTGAGGATGAGGGCAACAACAGCTTTAAATATACAGAAAGAGAAATGTTCTTTGTATTTACCTTTACTTTTTTCTCTCTAGACCTTTATAATGTGAAGATTTGCTTTCACACAGAATAACAGAACATTAGGGATTGGAAGGGACCTTGAAAGATCTAGTCCAATTCCCCTGCCACAGCAGGATCTGCTAGTCACACAGAAACATGTCTATGTGGGTTTTAAACGTCTCTAGAGAAGGAGACTCCACACACCCTGGGCAGCCCTTTCCAGGGCTCTGTCACCCTCACTGTGAAGAAGTTCCTTCTCACATTGATGTGGAACCTCCTCTGTTCCAGCTCGCACCCATTGCCCACTGTCGTATCATTAGATGCCACTGAGCAGAGCCTGGCTCCATCGTCCTGACACCCACCCTTCCCATATTGATCAACATTCATGGGGTCACCTCTCAGTCTCCTTTTTTCCAAGCTCAAGAGCCCCAGCTCCCTCAGCCTTTCCTCATCAGGGAGATGCTCCACTCCCTTCATCATCTTTGTGGCTCTGCGCTGGACTCTCTCAAGCAGGTCTGTGTCCTTCTGGAACTTCCAGGATCATTGTTTCCTGGGTAGTTTTTGAGTAATAAAATCATAAGGAGGTCACTGACTTCTGCTGTAGCAGTGCTGTCAACCTCGTATTGTTGCAATTTAGCAAAAAAGTGGAAAGGAAGAAAAAACTGCTGTACTCAGCACTGGTGAGGCTGCACCTCAAGTAGTGTGTCCAATTTTGGGCACCTCAGTACAAGGGAGATATCAAGGTGCTGGAGTGAGTGTAGAGAAGGGCAACGTAGCTGGTAACTAAAAGAAACTAGATTTATGCAAGAGCTATTTCATGATACTGTCCCATGTTGTCCAGAGAGGTGATAAAAACCTCATGCCTGCAAATATTCGAGACTAGTTTGGGTAGGGCTCTGAGCAACTTGATCTAGCTGAAGATTCCTCTATTCATAGCAGGTGGTTTGGACTTGGTGGCATTTAAACGTCTCTTCCAACCCAAAGCTTTGTGATTTTTAAATGATTAGTTATTATTATACAACAATGTTGTAATAATAGTGAATGTTCTAGCATAAATTGTGCTCTGACAGATTAATTCATTGTCAACTACTATCAGTGCAACTCAATTCTCCTTATAAAGGAGAAATCCAGGGTGAGGTCAGGTAGGGACAACAAAAATGCAGTCAGTCCCCTGGTGGAAGCAGAGAATCAAGTTGAAAATTGTTTGTAAATAACTTTTATGAACTTGGTGCAAAATGATGCTGATTTGCAATATGGCTGGGAAATTAAAATGCATAAATCATAGGGGTTTTCTTGCTTAGTTGAGTCAGTGTCTGCGACAGGCTAAGAAGCTGCCTGCAGACATTGGAAGAGTGATGAAAGTCGAGACCTAATGGTCTAAGGGAACGATCATTTTCCCAATACAAGGCCATGAATGGGTAAAAGGTAGTGATCCTTACACTGACTTGTCGGTGCAGTATGTTACAGGAAAAATGGTACAGATTGAGACAAAGGGGTGCAGGGTTCTGTGCTAAGTCTTTTGTTTTCATTCAAGACATTTATTTGAGTTTATTTTTAAGAAATTCTCTATCAACACACATTGAAATTCAGGGAGTAGAATGAGAACAAGTACAGTTGTCCAAACAGGGTTTTCAGCATCTAAAAATATTCTTGAATTACACAGCCATGGTTTCTCTTGAGGAAACATGGTTTGTGGTTGATCTCTGGAGAGCCGGTGTGCCTGTGGTTGGAAGTGCTGATGGAAGAGCTCTGTATTGGTGAATAATGATTGAAACAGAAAAATTGTGCTGTGCTAGATAGCAAGTTAAGAGACAAATGATGCCCATTCTGCTGAGCATGAGTTAGCATAAATGCTGCTCCTTTGTATAAAGACTTGAGAGCCTCATGAGTTTTTCTACAGCTATAAACACTAAAATATCTTCTGAGTCAGTGTCAGAGTATGTACTCCCACGTATTTATAAAGTAAATGGTGCTTCAATTAATTCTTTCATGTATAGGATCACCAAATCGTTGAATGGTTTGGGTTAGAAGGTACCTCAGTGTTCCTCTGGTTCCAGCCATGTAGTTCCGCCTTGCTAGGGGAAGGAGCACCTCCCACTGGATCACGTTGTTCATATATATATTGATCTATAATGCTTATGTGTGCACATCACAGAATCATTGAATGTTGAGGGTTGGAAGGAAGAGCCAAATATCATTGAGCCCAACCCTGCTGCCAGAGCAGGACCAAAACTAGGGCAAATCACTCAGAAATGCATCCACAAAGCTCTGGAAAGACTCTAGAGGAGGAGACTCCACAACCTCTCTGGGCAGTCTGTTCCAGGGCTCTGTCACCCTCACTGAGAAGTTGTTCCTGACGTTGAGGTGGGACATCCTGTGCTTGAGTTGAATCCATTTCACAGGATTTTGTCCTGTCACAGGGCACAAGTGAAAAGAGGTTGTCTCTGTCGTCTTGACACCCAGCCCTCATGGATTTATAGATACTCATTAGCTCCTCTCACAGTCTTTTCGTCTCCATACTTAAGCCCGAGATCTCTCAGCTTTTCCTCATAAGGCAGGTGTTCCAGTCCCTTCATCATCCTTGTAGCCCTCTGTTGGACTCTCTCGAGTATGTATCTATACGTAGTCGTAAATGTATGTGTAGATAATATGTACATATATATGTGTGTGTATATAAATACATAGAATCATTAGGGATTAGAAGGTACCTTGACAGATCATCTAGTCATATCTCTCTGTATTTCCTTTTGGCCCTTAAACGTCTTTCTTTGTCTTACTTTCTCCCCTGTAAGCAATCTTTAGTTCTTTGAAATGCATTGCATTTCTACATACTTTCTGTCCCCGCTAATTAGAGTGTTCTGTTTTCACGGAAGACAACTCTACCCATATTTCTGACAAAAGTAGGAACCAGGCACGGTGCTCTTCTGGCGTGCAAACTCCATTTGCGTTTTTCACAATGCAAATTCAGTTTCTTCTTCTTTATGTTGCTCTGAACAAAACAACAGTCAAACCTCTTCCCATAAGGTACCTTGATGTCCTGAGACTAAAGCCAGCATTGTACAAATAGCTGCTAAGAAACCCAGGCCCAGCCTCTTGAGATCTGCTGTACAGGAAAGCTGACGGCACCCTGAGATGTTTCCACAGAGTTACTGAGGTTGTAAAAGACCTCTAAGATAATCCAGCCCAGAAAGGTTGTCTCTTTTTTTCTTGACACTCATCCCTCATGGATTTATAGACAGTGATTAAGTCCCTTCATAACCTTCTTGTCTCCAAGCTGGAAAATCCCAGCTCTCTCAACCTCTCCTCATAAGGCAGGTGCTCCGGTCCCTTAATCGTCCTCCTGGTCCTTTGTTGAACTCTCTGAATCAGATCTGTTTCTCTTGAACTGGGGAGCCCACAACTGGACACAGTATTCCAGCTGAGGCCTCACCAGTGCACAGTAGATACGGAGAACCTCCCTTGATGCGGTACCGTTAATCACCTCATCCTGCCTATCCTGTAGCTACCCAGAATAGAATGAGAATCGCACATTACTGTGACGAGTGTACTCCTTGCTATCAGCATTTTCGCCTTTCAGCTGGGAACCCTGTGATGGGTGTGCAGGCAATATGGACAACTCTAATTTGACCTTTTAGAGTTTGATTCTGCAAACAATTTTGTGGGGGGTGGGGTGGGTTTATGATTTCATTGGGGAATAAGTGTTTGCAGGTTTGGACTTCTGTACTGCATAACTGCATCTCATTCTCACTGAAATAGAGCTCAAATTTTCCCAGAGCCAAGTATCTCCTATGGATGCACAGCCTGGCTCTCTTGCGTTCAGCTGTGACCTTGAGAAGTGATTAACAAGATTGTACTCTAAAGGAGTCAAGGCTTCTCATAAAGCAAGTGAAGCATGTACGGGCCCTTGAGGGGTACTTAGTATCTCATAGACTCTAATGGTCATTCCTTTCTCTTTTAATGCTATTAGGTCATTTTGGCTTGTGGCAAAAGCTGGAGTACTCTTCTCTTTATTTAATTTCTGCGCTACAGGTTTTATGAATTAGCCTATTACAACCCCTCTTTTGTGTTTTAAAAAAAGTGCTCTATAGATCTGAGATGTTTAGCATCTTCTCCAGCTACTCAGAGATTTTTGGGGTTGTTTTAATGGTTTGACAATATCAGAAGCTTTGGCACAGTAAGAAGATGAGAAGTTAAGGAGAATTATGATTAGCTGAACTTGAAAATGAAGTGATGCTTTTGAAAAGCATGTGGAGTGCTCTGAACATAGAACACTGAAGGAAAACCACTCTACCTTCAACTCACAAGCATTTCTTCCCTTTTAATGCAATAACTTTGAGATGCTGGGGCTAACAGTAACAAAAAAGACCCTCAGGAAATATTTTAGGTGTGATTTGTATAGTTTGTAGTGAACATTAAAACACTGCAAAGCATGGCCTTTGTTACAGAAGGGAGTCAAGGCTGCTTTGTGTCTACTTGTCACTACAGGCACAGGAGTCTTCTTGTGCCCTTGTGGCCAAGAAGGCCAATGGAATCCTGGAGTGCATCAGAAGGGGAGTGTTTAGTACATTGAGAGATATTCTCCTCCCCCTCTACTCTGCTGAGACCAAAGCTGGAAGATTGTTTAGAGTTCTGGACCCTTCAGTTCCAGAAGGACACAGAACTGCTGGAGAGAGCCCAGCGCAGAGCCACAGGGATGATGGAGGGAGGGGAGCATCTCCCAGATGAGGAAAGGCTGAGGGAGATGGGGCTCTTGAGCTTGGAGAAAAGGAGATTGAGGGGTGACCCCATGAATGTTGATTAATATGTGAAGGGTGGGTGTCAGGAGGCTGGAGCCAGGCTCTCCTCAGGGGCACCCAATGATAGAATGAGGGGCACCAGGTGTGAGCTGGAGCAGAGGAGGTTCCACATCAATATGAGAATGAGCTTTTTCCTGGTGAGGGTGATAGAGCACTGGAAGTGGCTGCCCAAGAGTCTCCTTCTCTGGAGACATTTAAAAGCCTCCTGGCCATGTTCCTGTGCGACTCAGTCTAGGTGATCCTGCTGAGGCAGGGGGACTGAACTGGATGGTCTTTAAAGGTCACTTCTAGTTCCTAACATTCTGTGATTCTTGAGATCATCAAGTCCAACCAATAACCCTACTCTAACAAGGTCACCCCTGGACCAGATGTCTAAGCACCACATCTAAACAATCTTCAAACACCTCCAGGAATGGGGACTCAACCCATCCAATCTCTAATTTACTGTGATTCTGTGACTCTTCTCCCAGTCTATGTGCTGCTTAAGCATAACTGAGACAGCACTTTAATAGCCTTCCTTCCAGTGCAAGATGCTCAGATTGGCCTACATAAGCAAGTAAATGTGACCTTCTGCAACTGTTCTCTGAAAGGCCTCATGGAATTTCTTAGTCAGAAGCAGAATAATTCATGCATTGGTTCTGAGTTGAGCTATTCCATTATGACTATGTCAAAACCAGAGTGTCTTCCATTTAGCAGAGTGTCTGTGCTCTAGTAAGTTGCCACGGAATCTGCATCTCTGAAGTCAATAATGTGACCTGCATAACCCTTGCAGTTTAATGTAAGATTTCATGCTTTTACTTCAGTGTAGAATTATTTTGCTCTTTATTTATTAAGCCTGCAAGTACATCCATATTCACTGATGGGAATTGAGAAAAATATTTGTGGAGACATAAAGGATTATAACTCTCCACTCACGGCTAAAATATCTCACAAAAAACCCTAGAAAAATGTATTTCTATGTACTGCTTTACAACTCTCTGAAGGGAGGTCATAGCAAGGTTAGGTTCAGCCTCTTCTCCCAGGTAACAAGTGACAGGACAAGAAGAAATGGGCTCAGGTTGTATCAGGCAAGTTTATGTTAGACATTAGGAAATACTTCCCCATTGAAGGGTCATTAGACATGGGAGCAGGCTGTCCTGTCCTCTATGTAATATCCCTAGAACTAGAGTAAACCCCTAAGATGTTGTGTAATTCTCTTCTACCAAATGGGTTCAAAAGCTGATGTGAGGCTGTGGCACAGAGAAGCATCATCACAAAATTACGTTCAGTGCTTTACAAGACGTGTTCCTGTGCGACTGGATCTAGGGGATCCTGCTGTGGCTGGAGGATTGGACTGGATGATCTTTTGAGGTCCCTTCCAATCCCTAACGTTCTGGGATTCTGTGAAAAGCATGAGACTGTCAAAGGAGTAATTTTCACTCATCCCTGTTTAAATATCAATACTTACTTCAAAACATTTTTGGGTATGAGTTCAAAGAAAGTTTTAACTAAATTATTAGCTTCCAGATCCCTACATTTGGTCAGCTTAATTGTCAAAGGGACAGCAACTTTAACAGGGTACCTTCTATTTGATTGAAGACCTCATTTCTTCCACACCATGAGGAGCTCTGTTTGAAAAGACATCGCTCCCTACATGCAAGAAGCAGCATGTTTATTGTTATTTAGTGACTTAGGCAAGCTGTGAAAATCTTGTTCCAAAATTAACTTCATTATTTAGAGGCTCATAAATTATTGTACCTTTGACTTTCTAACTCTCCATGTTTGGATGTGAATAATGTTTTAGTTAATGAACCACCACCTTCTCGAAAACAAAGGGATTTAAAATAACGATTTAAAGCATTCTACACATCCCGCTCAGTCTTGCTGCCAATTTATGTCTTTAAAGTCCAATTTATATTGCACAAACAGAGGTGTAGGCTATTATTTTAAGAAATAATTAGAATAGCAGAAGAGTTTTGTTGTAAATGACAAAATGAAAGCAGAAGATAAGGCTGAGTAGTTGCTGGTGTTGAAGTACCACAGAATCACAGGACATTAGGGACTGGAAGGGACCTCAAAAGATCATCCAGTCCAACCCGCTGCCACAGCAGGATCCTCTAGATCCAGTTGCATTAGGGATTGGTAGAGACCTCAAAAGATCGTCCAGTCCCTGTGCCACAGCAGGATCCCCTAGATCCAGTCGCATTAGAACATGTCCAGATGGGTTTTAAACGTCTCCAGAGAAGGAGACTCCACAACCCCCTAAAGACACCATAGGTTGGGCCAAGTGGCAGGAGGTGGTCCATGACTGCTCCCCCTATCCCTGCATTTGCATTTCTTGTCCTTGAAAAGCCCAAATGCCGCAGATATTTCTGTGAAGGCGTGCTCATTATGCCAGTGTCTCTACAGTTGTTTGAGGTTCTGCAGAACATCAAGACCTGAATTGAGTCCTCAGCTCAGTAAGCAGTTAAACCTATGTTTAGCTTATCTGGATTTGAATAATCCCATCAAAATCAACAGGATTTGAACGTAGCGGTATGTGCTTTGCTCAGTCGGGGTGTTGACTCATCCAGTGTAATCCTTCTACATCTTCTGCATTATATCCTCACAACCAAAAAGTAGTCATGGAAGATCTTTAATGAGTATCTCTGTCTTATGTGGGATTTATTTTCACGTCAAACAGGGAATATTTAGGGTAGTTTTTTTTTTTTTTTTTTGCTGAGAATGAGTCAGTTGTTCCTTAAAATCTCTGGAGTCATGACAAGCAGAGAGTCAATGAAGACAGCTCTTTCCTCTACCACTTGCTGTCTTTTCTGATAATCTCTGCTATCTGTATGCACCCAAAAAGTGTATTATATTTGCTCGATCCTTCACTGTTTATCTTGATGCTTTTCAGTGTCCCCTTGTTTTCAGGGAGGAATTTCCATTTGTTGACTGTACCATCTTGGAGCTTCCTGGGTTTTACAAAGAACATGATGCATATTTGCAGTTCAGATCCTATTTATCCAAGGGTTAAAGTATTAACAGTAGTATTAAAACACATTAAAATGATTTCTGGTGGAAATGAACCTCTCTCTCAGTGTGACGTGCAGTGTTTTTAGCCTTTCAGAATGTGTTACAGGTAGATGAGTGTTCCTTCAGATTCTGGTTGCTGATCAAGAAACAGGATGATGTTACTCTCCGGTCACATTCTTTTCCTGTTTCAGTTTGTTTTTTCCTCTCCAAACGCACATCTGCGTTACTTCTGCCTTTTCCTCAGGATTCATGAGATTGTATTAAGCTCCTAGGGAAGCCAGGAGAATTTCCTTTTCAAGTCCTTGTTTCCCTTATCCCTTCCCTTCACCTGTTGGTTTGTGTTTTTATCTAGATTGAAAGGAAAAGGGGTGTTAAAAAGAAAAGAAAACTTAACAGTAGATCTGTTTATAACAATGGATGTGTTTAATTTAAACATGTGAGTAGTGGCTAGTTACACCGAGCACAGAACAAAGAGTTATTCACATCAGCTTTCTCTTCTGGTTGTACCTTACTCATGTTTTCTTCTCTAGTGGCTTGTTTTGAGAAGATGAGGTCAGGTTGTCTAAGCTTTGAGGGCCAGAGACAGCAGTGCCCAGATGCCACAGAAGCAGGTAGATGCAGAATCTCTGTGTGGTAACTGTCAGCTTCTGGTGGATGGATTTCAAGACCTGAAGCAGAAGACTGGTCAAAAATCACTTTCCCAGTGAGAGAAAAAAGATCTAAAGGCAAATCCATTTTGGAAACTAGACGTTAGAACCTTCCTTTTCTCATTTGGACTTCTTTTTGGTCATTCTTTATTTCAAATATAACTCCTGGTCTCCGTGCAAACTCATGTTTCTTTGACATTTAAACCTTGTTTGCTGCTTTGATGACAGTATGTTGACACTAAGCTGAATTGGTTTGGGTAACAAGGCCAGGTTCATACAGTAAGCACGAGGACAATGATTTCTAAAACACTCAAGTAACTGTCAGCAGAAAACAGTTTCTTATTTAAAGAAACTTGCTGTTTTGCTCGGTTGCTGGTGGGGGCTGGTTGCACTGAATTGGCTAATGTAGCTGGCATGCTGCTGCTTTCAAATTGGGCAGGTAACCCACAAGCCCTTCAGCACAGCCCACGACGCGGTGGACATTCAGGTTCCAGAACAACTGCAGCTTTTTCAAATAAGAGTTGGCAGTGTTAGAACTGCTTCATAGGGAAAAGGAATCCATGGTCTCCAGTTAATGCATCAAGCAGAGCAGGTTACGAGCAGAGTGTTTGTCTCACTGGCTTTGAAAGATCTAAGGACTGTCTCCTCAGCGTGAGACTGGGGGTTAAACATCAGTTTCAGGTGAGGATATTAACTTCCGTATGGAGAGAGTTTTGATTCTGGGTCTGGAGTGCAACACAGAGAGTCTTTGTGGTTTTTCTGTATGAAGAGACTGATCTGTTTGGCTTTTGTTAGATTTTAATGGCAAGTATTCAGAAGATGCCTCTTTGAAAAACTGTGGGTGCTTGGCTAGAAATTGCTTGGAATTCAGATGAGAGAAAGAAAATCAAGGGCATCGTCCTTGGTGCCAAGACAAAGGATTTTAAAGACAGTGGGAAGATTTGGGTTTCCTTTCATTTTTATTTGCAACTGCAACTTTATGGATCCAATGTTGAGCAGCCTAAACACTGCTACTCGGTTATGAAATTGATTTTGAGCACACATCAATAGTCAAAATCCATTATCTCTGGTAACAGTGACAGGGTCTAATGAATAAACTTACCTGGTTTGTTGAGTGACTAAAAAAATTTGGAATGTTTTGATAAATCGTCTTTCTTTAGCTTAGGATGGGAGGGGACAATCGTGTTATGTGACCTCATGCTTGGGGGAGCAATGGTTAATCCCGGTGAGATGTTTAAGGTGATGGCACAGTTCCACATTAATGTTGCCTCTGCAGACTTTTGAGATGTGCCGGTGTACTTGTGCAGTGGGAATGGAGTGAGGCTGTTGGAACCTCCACACAGATGTTTAGATTGAACTCGGCACTGATGAGGCTTCAGCTCAAAACCTGCATTCAGTTTTGGGCACCTCAGTGCAAGAAGGAACTTAAGGTGATGGAGCAGGTCCAAAGAAGGGCAACAAGGCTAGTGAAGGGCCTGGAGGACAGCTCTTATGAGGAGCTGCTGAGAGAACTGGGGTTGCTTAGTCTTCAGAAAAGGAGACTGAGGAAAGGACTTACCACCCTGTAAACACACCTGAAAGGTTATAGATTGGGGGTTGGTCTCTTCTCCCAAGTCACTAACAATAGGATCAGAGGAAATGGCTTCACCATCTTGCAACAGAGGAGGTTTAGACTAGACATTAGGAAAAATTTCATAACTGAAGGAGCAATCAAGGGTTGGAACAGGCTGCCTAGGGAGGTGGTGGAGTCACTGTCCCTGGAGACATTCAGAAAACGTGTAGCCCTAGGGAACAGGGTTAGTAGGCAGGATGGGGTTGGATTGATGGACGGACTTGATCTTGGAGGTCTCTTGCAACCTTAATAATTTTATGATCTTATATGTCATCTATGACCACTCTAGTGTGGAAAGTAGAAACCCCAATACCTACTTTGCGATTCATTTAGACTTCATATCACCCATGAAGCTTAATACAGCTCATAGCTGTATTCATATTTATCCCTCTTCACTACAAGCAGTTTCTGTACAGCAGTGGTGCAGTCATTGGGGATTGGAAGGAACCTAGAAAGATCATCTAGTCCAGTACCCAAATAAAAGCTTTTCTAGAATGAGGTGGCAGGCAAAATCCTGTTGTCTTTTGAAGCTGACCAGAGTATTGCTTTCATGTGCTGGTTGAATGCATTGCCTGAAGCTGCACCAGGGGAGGGTTAGGTTGGATGTTAGAAAGCAATTCCTTACAGAAAGGGTGATCAGAGTCTGGACTGGACTGTGCAGGGCAGTGGTGAAGTCCCCATCCCCAGAGGTGTTGAAGGACAGACTGGATGTGGCACTTAGTGCCTTGGTCTGGCTGATGTGGTGGTGTTAGGTCCTGGGCTGGGCTTGATGGTCTTAGAGCTCTTTTCCGGCCTCAATAATTCTGTGATGCTGTGATCCTATGTTCTTTCCACATACAATTCCAGGTTTGGTTCCAGTAATATTTTTCTATAGCGTGCTTCACTCTTGCCTGACTATATCTCTGTATCAAGTACTTCTCCAGCTCATCCTGATTCATCTCTCTGAAGTCTGAAAGTTTCTCCTTGTTGTCAGCACCCCGGAGCTCTAGCTGATTTGTATTTGATTGGCAACCTTCAGTTTTGTTTGCTTGATATAAAAAAAGGCAATTAGAAAGGTTTATAGAGTGAAATATTTTATGTGCTGAATTTATGAGGATGGCTTTATTATTGTCATGATCTTAAATGCAATGACACGGATTTTCTGTGCTGGCTGAGTTATTAAAACTTCTCAATTCAGAATAATTTCTTTTGTTCCTCCTTTTTTCAAAATCTCTTTTAATTATCCCTTCCAGGTAAAGGGATAATTTCATGGCAACTTCTGAAAATGCAGCTTTGCTTAGTTTGTGACCTACATGTCTATTTTGACAATCCAAGGGTGTTTCATGACTGTTGGAGTATCTTCTGCCTTTCAAGAGGGTAAAA
>JAOXOE010000256.1:30971040-30990148 GCA_028565055.1 Phoeniculus purpureus
ATGCTGGCGGATCACAGAATCATTCAGGTTGGAAAAGACCCCTGGGATCATAGAGTCCAACTACCAATCCTACTCTGCAAGTTCACCCCTAAACCAGATCCCCCAACACTACATCTAAGCAGCTTTTAAACACATCTAGGCATGAGGACTCATCCGCCACCCTGGGCATCCCAGTCCAGTGCCTGACCACTCTCTCTGGGAAGAATGTCTTCTTGATGTCTGGTCCAAACCTCCCTTGTTGAAGCTTGAAGCTCTTCTCTCTGGTTCTGTTGCTAGTGGCCTGTGAGAAGAGCCCAGCACCAACATCTCTACAGTGTTCTTTCAGGTAGTTGCAGAGAGCAGTGAGGTCTCCCCTTAGCCTCCTCTTCCTCAAACTGAACAGCCCCAACTCTTTCCATCTCTCCTCATCAGATTTATTCTCCAGGCCCTTCCCCAGTTTTGTTGCCCTCCTGTGCACTCATTAAATCACAGCCAGGATCACTCACTCTCCTGGCTATAATTACAGCCAGGTTGGTGCCAATTACAGAACTGTGTGGCCACTTTTGTATCCCAAGTGACCTTTCCGTGGTGTATTGTTTACTGGGCTTAGCTAAATGTGTGCACAGAAGAGAAAAGCAAAGCCACCTGAATCTGTTAAGGTTATCCAAGTTATCTTTCCAGTGCAAGATGGTTCTGTAAGAAAACACCTGGGGTTTTGTCTAGATTAAATGACTTTCGAGAACAGGACTTGCAGAATATGCTCTTCACGTTTATCTTCTGCATGTTCATTGGCCTTGTCTCGAGGGATTTTCCCATGGTTTATGCTAAATCTGCAGGTACTTTGTTTTACCTGTTTTGTAGTTATGAAATACTCTCTGACCGTTCCTAATAACTTGTTTCTTGCGTGCTTTAACTCCTGGATTTTAAGTACACTCTTCTTTCAGCTCAGCGTTTGATGTTGCACTATCCTATACATTAGGAAACGAGTGTTGAGCCCATCACTGAAGATGATGGTTTTTTCCTTCTTCTGAAATCATTACATATTGGGGAAGACGGTAGCGGCTGGACTCCACTGTCCTTCATAGGCTCTCTCTGTCTGAGCTTAGACGTTTTCTAGTAGGGTAGAGAAACCAAAACAGTGCACAATTTAAATGTCTCCCAATATCATTGGGCTTTTGAGGAATACATTTTACACTTGGTGATTCTCAGTTCAATTTTCCAAACAGCAGGCATGCTTGCAATTTTAAACCAGAATCTGCTAATGTTTAATCCTTTCTCTCTCTCTCTACTTCCTGAGTTGGGTTGACTTTTTTTTAGTTTATTTGCGACCTGAAGTTATTTTTCTCTTTTGTCACTTGTTTCTCTGCTTTTTGTGTGAGACTTGGGTTGTTTGAAGTGACTGGAACTAGAAGTGTAATGATTTGATTCTGGAATTGAACCAGAGTTGTGTGTTGTGTACTGCTTGTAGCTCTGTTTATACTGAATGCACGACAGTTGTCTCCACATGAACGTCCTTTGACATGTTGCATTTGGGCTTTGGGCTAAATTTGACCAAAAATAGCTTGATATTTAATTTGTTAGAGCCACAAGAATGGTTTGCTTCTCTCCAATTAGTATTTTCTTGAGGATTGTGCACACTTTGGCTCCTACTCACTTTTTAATACATCATTCATCGAGTCATGTGGGTCATCATGTCTGAAAAAGACCTCTGGGATCATCAAGCCCATATTCCTTTTCATTTCCTCTTTGACAGATTTTTTTTCCTGCCCCATGTTCATTTGAAATTCATGGTGGAGACTGACTATTCATTTGAAAAATTCACTCACTGACAGAATTAAGGTTACCATATACCATCATACCTCTGGAGTATTGTGTCTGGTTCTGGAGCCCCCAGCACAAGAAGGATGTAGACAGACTGGAATGTATCCAGAGCAGGGCCGCTGCAATGATCAGGGGATTGGAGCATCTCTGGTATGAGGACAGGCTGCGAGAATTTGGGCTGTTCAGCCTGGAGAAAAGAAGGCTCTGAGGGAACCTCCTTTTGACCTTCTAGTACCTGAGGAGAGCCCCCTTGAAGGCAGGGGAAGGTCTTTTCAATGGTGTTTGTAAGGGTAGGACAAGGGGCAATGGGTTCAAGCTGGGAAAGGAGAGATTTAGGCTGAATATTAGAAACAAGGTCTTCAATGTGAGGTGGCTGATGGCTGGAATTAGCTGCCTGGGGTGGTGGTTAGGGCCCCATTCTCGAGTCATTGGAGGTCAGGCTTGATGAGGCTCTGAGCAGCCTGTCCTAGGTCGAGTTGTCCCTGTGTAGGGAGGTTGGACTACATGATCTCTAGAGGTCCCTTCCAGCCTGGAACATTCTATGATTCTACATCCTGTCTGAAATGAACTGACTTCTTCACAGCTCAGAAATTTCTACAAGAGTCTGTTTCTCTAAATAGTTGAGACTTCAAAGTGTTAGGTAGTGATTCTAAAAGCTCACTTCTGTGACAATTGTATATTGGAATTGTGACCCAAAGAGATGGCACCGCTCTATGCTTGAGCAGTGAATGGCAGGAGCTTTCAGCTCTCTATAATTCTAGGGGAAAGTCCTCTCTGCCGTGAGTGAAAGCAGAAACCAGAAAGCGCAGGTTGAATCATGAGGAATATAATTGAGTTATCACTATCTTTCTGGGAGAAGGGTAGCTGCTTTGGATGGATAATCTGTCACCTGGGCACATACTAGCAAAGCTATTCAAAGCATAAGCCATTAACAGTGGGGAAAAAAGCCATTCCGTAGCTTCAGCATACTTGTTCAGCCTGTTTCCTTCTCATGTTCCCAAATTAAACTACAAAGGATTCCCTGAGCGTTGAAATTCCTGGGGTGACTGAGCAGAATGTGTGCACTTTTAGATGAGTAAAGGACTGAATGGACGTGAAGACATAGCTCCTATATAGTCTCTTTATTTATTGTATGCTAAACAGCAGTACCTATTTCTCACCCTTTCTACAGACAGAAGACCTTTGTTATTTTTCTGCCATTAATGTTTACTTAGAAATCAGCAGGCGTGGCACTTAATCTTCAACCCCATTCAACGTTTGGGCTTAAACAACATTAGTACTTCCCCCAATACACTACTGCTGTCACCTGTGTTTCACAAGTTAGGTGCCTCATTTGCTTCTGTCATTGATTTCTTGCTAAGTTATCGTTAATCTTTAAAAAAAGCAGGGTCTCATTTTGTTTCTAAGCTTAAATTATTGTTAGGGATAGGCTCTTCTCACTCTTGTTGGGTGGCTGCATGTGGGTATCCTGTAAACACAGCCCTAAGAGTTTCAGCACATACTTAACCACTATAGAGGAAAAATGTTTCAGCTTCTCACTAAGGAACTTTGCAGATGTGAAGAGAATCCCCATGCATTTCCAGTATCTTTGCTTCTCTCCAGTAGCTACAGATTTCTTAGATACCAAGTCCATATAAACAGTGCATAGCATTGTCTTTGGAAGAAGACATCGCTCCATGGACCCACACTGAAAATGCTGTTATGTGACTTCCAGTTAATGCTCTGATTAAGGTTTGCATAGACTCACAGAATGGCCAGGGTTGGAAAGACCTCAAAGATCATCTAGTTCCAATCCCCCTGCAGAGGCAGGGACATCCTCACTAGAGCGGGTTGCTCAGGGCCCCAGCCAACCTGCCCTTCAACACTGCCAGGGATGGGGCAGCCACCACTGTTCCAGCATCTCAGCACCTTCACAGCAAAGAATTGGTTCCTATTTTCTCTGTTGCTTTGGTCTCATATTCTTTATCAGTCAGCAAATTAACATGGAATAGATGCTTTTGAAAATTACAACAGCAGCAGAAGCAGCTCATCTATTCATTGTGAGAAGAGACTGAGGTATACAACACTTGATTTGAAAAGGTAATTTACTCATAGATAACATGAAATTCAGAAGTCTCTGAGCACCACACTCCTGTCTGCTCTTTGTGTGGGTGTTTTAAGGGCAAAATGCAGATTTAAACAACTATTACTCTGGTGATGCTACAGGCAACATCATCAACTAGACCATCTCTCATTTCTTTATAGGTAGAAACATTCTTGAAATGAGCTCGTGAAGGAGTTTGCTGTGGGAACTGTTAAAAACATCCCTTGCTGAAGAAGTCATTTCTGCTTCTGATGGGTTTTTTTCCCTAATCAAGCTTGCAAGTCACCGTAAGGCACATCTCCACTTGATGTGAATGGTCACGCACCTCTGTTTCATAGCAGGGGTTTTCATGCATGGGCAAGGCAAGTTAATTTGCCTCATCATCTCTTAAGGATGACTTGCTAGTTGTGAGCAGAAACACTTTGAAGTAACAGAACATTAAGGAAATACATGCATTGGCAGAATTAGGGTCTCTGGGTCTCTTCTCCTATGTGTGAAAGATGAGGTCTTCTGGGACACAGAATCATTCAGGTTGGAAAAGACCCTTGGATCATAGAGTCCCACCGTCAAGTTGAGTCTCCTTGTCTGGAGACATTTAAAACCCGCCAGGTTGTGTTCCTGAGCACCTTGGCCTAGGTGACCCTGCTCTGGCAGGGGGATTGGAGTGGATGACCTTTCAAGGTCCCTTCCAATCCCTACTGATTCTATGATTCAACCCTGCTCTACAAGTTCACCTCTAAACCAGATCCCCCAACATCTGAGTGCCTTTTAAACTCATCCAGGGATGCCTCCATCAGGCAAAATAGTCATTGGGCTGGAGTAAATACAATGCCACTGAAGTTGCTTTTTCTTAGCTCCGCTTTCCCAATGCGAGAGTGGAATGGAGACAACAAGCCCTAGGTTCATGTCAGACAGTGAAACAATAGATTGATTAATTCAGCACTTCTTGAGTGCACGTTTGCACTTTATCAAATGTTTGTGACATTAGAAGCAAGCTTTAAAAAAACCCCATGAAACCAGGTGAGTGTGATGATGGTGCTCCATGGTACACACGGTTGAAACGGCCTCATTCCTTTTCATGGCAGATCATTTACTGACCCATGTGGAAGGTCAGAACGGTAGAAGGGATGTTTGTCTTGCACATTGGGTTGCACTTCCCTCATCCCTCTCTTAAGGAATCACTTGCTGTTAATTATGATGGGAGACAATAATGCTTTAACCAAGCATAAGTAACTCAGATTAATCAGCTGCTTTGCAAGCAGATACTTTGTGAGTTCCCTGGGGTTTCTATCAGCAAATTGTAGTAATGATGCTGATTTGCACAGAGCTATTGTTTCAGCTGTAAATACCTGAATTGATTACCCAGGAGCCCTGGTCTCAGCGTAGTATTGTTTTGCTTTGTTCTTTATTATGTTCGGTATCCTGCGTAGCAGGGGGCCTGTAACCACGGCAGAGTCACCTTGGGACTTCAAGTATGGAAATCTAAATGAATTCTTTGTTGCTGTAAATTACAAACAAAACAGCAGCAGCCTGCTCCCACTTCTATAAATATGGATGGTTTCCCTGCCAATGAAATTACAGCGAGGGATAGATCAAAGTGAATTAGTACCTGTCAGGCAGATTTGATAGGTGATTTTGCACTCTAATTTTATTCTGTTTTCTCTGTGTTGTGGCACAATAACAAAATCAACAGTTTTGTTCTCCTTATACCAAAGGCTGTTGACCACAGTAAATATTGTGTTCAGAAAATACAGAAGACTCTTTCGTTTGCCGGTGCTGCATAGACAAGTTTGATGCCACATCTGGTGCATATAGAGAGTTCTCACAGGGATGGCTTGTGCTCGTAGCTGTTGATGCATGAGCACTGTCTTGTGTGCATCTGAAACCATGCAACAGAAAGCGTTTGATCCCTTCTGGTTCCTATAAAAAAACTGCTTAATTTGCTCTTTTTTTGTGCTTCCTCTCATCCAGATCATTAGGACTTTTCTGTCTGCAGTCACAGTCACCATCATATTTACAAATAGTTTCCTGAGTATACCCACACCCTGTGAACATTCTCTCTCTCACCCACCTCCTCTTGTCTCTTCCATGTAAAAAGATCAGCCTGGCTTTTAAAGTGGATAAAATACTCCAAGAAACCACTAACATTTCTTTCTTGCTGTTTCCAGTTTAAACATTTATGATCTACCAAATGAGGCAACTTCATAGTAGGTGATGTGAAAGGCCAGTGGCATCCTGGCTTGGATCAGCAATAGTGTGGCCACCAGGACTAGGGATGTAATTCTCCCCCTGTACTGGGCACTGGGGAGGCCTCTTAAGTACTAGGGGCTGAGCCCCTCCCTTCAAGAAGTAGATGGAAGGGCTGCAGCGGGTCTAGAGGAGCAATGAGGCTGGGGAAGGGACTAGAGGAAAAGGCTGATGAGGAGAGGCTGAGGGAGCTGGGAGTGTTCAGACTGGAGAAGAGACTACTTGGGGGACCTTCTCCCTCTCTCCAGCTCCCTGAAGGGAGGTTGCAGTCAGGTGGGAGTCAGGCTCTTCTCCCAGGCAGTTAGTGCCAGGATGAGAGGGCAGCGTCTGAAGCTGCTGAGGGAAGGTTAGGTTAGATATAGGAAGCCCTTCCTCATGGAAAGGGTGATCAGAGCTGCCCAGGGCAGTGAAGGAGTCCCCATCCCAGGAGGTGTTGAAGGGCAGCCTGGCTGTGACCCTTAGTGCCCTAACCTGGCTGATTGTGGTAATGTTGGGTCCTGGGCTGGGCTGGATAATCTCAGAGGTCTTTTCCAGCCTCAACAATTCTGTTTCTGTGGTGGTATTTCCACTATAAAATGGTTTCTCAGATGACAAGTGATCTACCAGAAGGCAATTATTTTCTGCTGTGCCCACACACCTGGCAAAGGTCTGAAAACAGACATTCAAAAGAAATTGAGAGATGAGATTAAAGAAACCCTTCTTCTACTGAGTAGGAAGAGCCATGCCTCCCAAAGAGTGTTTTCAGTTTGCTAGACCTGTCTACAGAGAGATGCTAAAGCATCTGTGTTAACAAAGGGGAACTCCTTCCAGGGGAAGCAGTGTAATGCAGACTGGAACTGGGACAGAACAGCAGGAGCTTCCTGTTGCTTTTCATCTCTTTCCTTAGCATACTCTGAGGCTAGAATTCATTTGTCTTAAGATAAAAGGAATGAAAAACAGGAAAGCTTTTCGTTACTCTTTGTTGCTGGTATCATTTTGCCGAAGCATTTAGGGAATCCTATACCTGTTTCCTAAAAACATTATCCCCTTGAAATTAATTTTAATAAAACATGAGTGTCTCTGTGATGGGTACATTACTCAACCCTGCAGCGATAAATTGAGGACACACACCCCAAGGGAGAGGCCTGCTCAAAACAATCACGTTCCCACGGAGCAGGAGTCTAAGCTGCTGGAACATTGATATTGTGAGAAATTAAATCCTGCTTCTACGAGTGTGTGTTGGCAACATGAATGCAGGCTCTCTCCAGTGGCTTTAACTGGGTATCTGCTTATCTCTGCTGTTAAAAGGTGCTTAGTTGTGTCATCTGTAGAAGTCTTTCCAGATCTACTTTCTGATGAATGATTGTGTTTTCACAATTCTCAGTCACAGGCTGGACACTAGGTTTTAGATGTGGAAGGTGTGCTTGCTTCTGCCCACCTGCAAACCAAGCAGTGGCAGGAGTTAGTAGTTAAAGAATTAAATTGTGTGCAATGTTACTCTGTCTTTACTTTCATCAGATGCTTGTGATAATTGATGCCACCTGTAATACAACAACAGCTGAGTACTTAAGGCATCCATTTTATAGCTAAGATACTTACGAAGTAGAGCAGCCAGAACAAGCTCCTCAAAGGCTCTGAGCTTGCAGGGGAATGCTGAAGTAAGCAGCGTGTCTGATACGTGCTGAAGTCTTGAGGATCTTGTCTTCTCTAGATATCTTCAAACCCTTCATCGCATTCTCTGTCAAGTTAACAAAATGCTAATCTTCAGGGAGTTCTGCATAAAGCTACTGGTCTAGAGAACTTCTCCAAGTGATGCAGTGAATTGCTGACTAGGGGCAAAAGTTTCTCTTCACTGATGCTTCTGCTGGCAACGAGACTCAGGAGAGCCTTCTACCAGGTGTACTTTGAGGCTTTTGCAGAGGCGTGTTTCACAGAGTCATTAAGGCTGGAAAGACTTCTCAGATCATCCAGGTCCAGCCTATGACCTAACATCACCACAGCGGCCAGACCAGGGCACTAAGGGCCACAGCCAGTCATAATTTTACCAAGCTCCAGAGAAGAATCATAGAATCATTAGAGATTGTAAGGGACCTCGAAAGATCATCTAGTCCAATCCCCCTGCCACAGCAGGATCATCTAGATCCAGTCACACAGGAACACATCCAGGCAGGTTTTAAACATCTCCAGAGAAGGTGACTCCACAACCCCCCCTGGGCAGCCCCTGCCAGGGCTCTGTCACCCTCACTGGGTGACATATTTATGTGTAACCTCCTATGTTCCAGCTTACACCCATTGTCCCTCATCCTATCACTAGATTATATTGAGAAGAGCCTGTCTCCATCCTCCTGACATCCACCCTTCAAATATTTATAGACATTAATGAGGTCACCCCTCAGTCTCCTCCAAGCTCAAGAGACCCGGCTCCCTCAGCCTTTCCTCATCAGGGAGGTTAGGGTTAGTGTGACCTCTTAGAATCATAGAATGGTAGGAGCTGGAAGGGACCTCAGGAGATCATCTAGTCCAATCCCCCTGCAGAGCAACTTCTCCTAGAGAAGATCACCCTGGAATGTGTTCAGGTGGGTTTTTGACATCTCTGGAGTAGAGTTCTGTATGAGCTAGAAGTCAGTTTACTGTGAGAAACAAAAAAGACTGTATCAGATGAAAAATTCCTGAAGTATGGAATTTAAAGTAATACTTCAGGTTTGGTAATTTAATATATTGGAGAGCAGATGTCAGTAGTTGTAAAGGGTATGTTTTTTAAGTGCTGTTGGTAAGACATTTGTAGCTTAGCAGGAGCAAGAAGGAATTTCTATGATTTATATTATTTGAAAGAACTATATTTCATCCCGAAATGGAGGTCAAGGAGTTCGCTTATCCTACCAGGGAAGAAAACGGCATTCTGAAGAGAACTCTCATGTGACTGCAGTGTACGGTCTGATTCACCAGTTAATGTGCCAGGTTAGGCTTGGCTGCCCACCTCATTATCATGGTTGTTCTTGTCTCTGCTGCTTCAGTGCGGCTGGGTTCTCTGGTAGTCCACAGCTGAAGAGTTGTAAACAGCACCACAAGGACAGGAGAGTTCTCTTAGAAATGTCTTTTTGCTAATTAGCATCTAAAAATATTCTCATGCCAACCAACCGGTGTTGCAGCCGGGCCACGGTGCACGAGGCAGAGGCAAGGCTGCGGGATGTAACAAGCGGGCAGATGGCAAGGGGAACAATTGGCTGCTTAAGCTTAATGAACTCCAAAGCTTATTTGCTCAAGAAGTGTGGGAGTTTGTTGGGGATTTTTGAGATACCTTGTAGCGCGGTGATGCTGCATTTCATTAGGAGCTGGGGAGTTGAATGTGCCTGGGAGGCTTCAGGCTGGTGGAACGTGTGCGTGCAGCAGAAGTTGTGTACAATACACTGCTGAGCTACTGGAATGATACTTGGCACACAGCATCCTCTGCAGGTATGGGCTATCAAAGAATCAGTGGAACATCTGGGTTTGAAAAGTTCTATAAGACCTTCAAGTCCAACCTTTAACCCTATTCTTCTCTTCATCACCCCCCTAAAACAGACCTCTAAGCACCTCATCTATAGGGTTTTTAAACACATCAAGGGCTGGTGACTCAACCACCTCCCTGGGCAGCCCATTGCGGTGCTTCACTGTGCTATACCGTGGCAGAGCAACAAATCACGAAGCCATCATGCCTGGCTTTGTGATGGTGTTCTGACTGGGACACCTTTAGAGAGTTGTGTGCTACAATGGCTTATTTCATTAACCAGAAGGACAATTTTCATGCTGGTTTCCAGTTTCTTACCTTTCACAGTATTGCTGAATTATTGAGGCTGGAGCTCATCCAGTCCAGCCCATGACCTAACAGCACCCCAGCGGCCAGGCCAGGGCACTAAGGGCCACAGCCAGGCTGGCCTTCAACACCTCCAGGGATGGGGATTCCACCACTGCTGTGGGCAGTCCAGTCCAGCCTCTGATCAACCTTTCCATGAGGAAGGGCTTCCTGACATCCAACCCAACCCTCCCCTGGTGCAGCTTCAGGCTCTGCCCTCTCATCCTAATTTTGCAGATTGCCTTTTTCACAGGTATCATTTTGTGGGTGTGAGACATTCAGGAAGAAGCAGAAGTCATCCAACCCACGTAGAAATCTCTGTGCTAATCCTTGCTGTAGTCAGTGAGTGTTGAGCTGTTTGCTTTTTCCTGACCTTGCAGGTGGCAGAAATCTGCCGTGATACCAGATGTCAGGCTAAAATAAGAAATACAGAGTGACATTATTAGGACACGAATTGCTTCCTTTTTTTTTTTCACTGCTAGCGTTTAATTCAAAATACACTGCTTAGCCTTATCTCTGAGATTCTGGAGTGCACAATTAGATGTTTAAATTTTATATATGAGTTTTTTCAGGCTTAAAGCTATTGTGTTACATGTATTCATAACGATGTTGATGCTTTAATTCTGAAGGATCGAGAACGTGCCACAGAACTGACAAGGCTAGAACTTGCAAGGAGTCTCCTGAGTCTTAATTAATGGGTGAAGTTCTGGCCACTTCTTCTATCGCTGATGCTTGTAGGGTACACAGTCACTTAATTTCATACCTGCTCAGTGAATCTTCACAAGTAGCTTCGACTGCAATAACGTGAAAGTTGCAAATAAGTTTTGATGATTTAATCCTTAGGAGAAAAAAGGACCACACACTAAAGTTTTAAACTGTAAGTTGTATTTGCCAAGAATTCCTGGTTCATGTTGCTCTCTAGATAATTTAAATTTAAACAGCAAACATTTTTGTTTAGTCACAATTTATCCTTTCTGTAGCAAATCATGAACAAGCTTACATGAAATCAAATTTTATGCTTTCTTTGCTGCAGTCTGGCCACTAGACTACCTTACAGAGTTATAAATACATTTAGTTCAGTACAAACCCTTCCTTCTCTGGAAACCCCTCCCTTTGGATGTATCACTGAGAACAAAAAAGAACTGCATTAGAATTACCCTAAATATAACCAGATCTATGACTACTGCTAATAGCACATCCTACACTGCTTAATTTCTTACTCTCTGTAAAGAAATCTGTGATTCTCTATCTTCACTAGACCAACAGAACAGCAGACATTGAACACAATGAAGCAGAAAAATGTTCTGTATCATAAGACCTGAAAAATCTGGTGTTTTAATGCCTATCTAATGTATTGATGTGTAGAGGTTTGTACTCTTACGTGCGTGTGTCAAAGAATCTGGTTGAAAAAGACTCCTTCCCCTCTACTCTGCCCTGGTGAGACGAGAGTACTGTGTCCAGCTCTGGGCCGCTCAGTTCTAGAAGGACACAGAGCTGCTGGAGAGAGCCCAGCGCAGAGCCACAGAGATGATGGAGGGTGGGGAGCATCTCCCTGCTGAGGGAAGGCTGAGGGAGCTGGGGCTCTTGAGCTTGGAAAACAGGAGACTGAGGGGTGACCCCATGGATGTTAATCAATATGGAAAGGGTGGGTGTCAGGAGGATGGAGCCAGGCTCTGCTCAGGGGCACCCAATGATAGGACAAGGGGCACCAAGTGTGAGCTGCAACAGAGGAGGTTCCACATCAATCTGTAAAGAAGGAACTTCTTTACAGTGAGGGTGACAGAGCACTGGAAGTGGCTGCCCAGGGGGTTGTGGAGTCTCCTTCCCTGGAGACCTTTAAAACCCACCTGGACATGTTCCTGTGCCACTGGATCTAGGTGGTTCTACTGTGGCAGGGGAATTGGTCTGGATGATCTTTCGAGGTCCTTTCCAATCCCTAATGTTCTGTGATTCTGTAAACTAGACTGGCATTAAGAGGAAATTCCTTCTTTTCCCTAAATCTAGCTATCGATTAATCTAGGGCAGTGAACTAGAGATGGGAAATTCCTTCTCTTCCCTAACTCTAGCCATAGGTTTAATCATGTAAGCAGATGGGGAAAGAATCAATTAAAGAGATGTAAATTAATCATAAAGTAATTTATGGTCAAAAATCATAAATACTTTTTCTTCCACAAAGCCAACTCTCAGGGATCCAAAAAGAATTTATGAAGTCCATGGCAGAGGGCTAAGAGATAGATGATCTTAAAGTTCCCTTCCAACCTAAAACATTCTATGATCCAATGGACATCCTGAATTACTACCTTAATTTTGGAACAGAGGACTACAAGGGTGGTGAAGGTACTGGAACAGCTGCCTTACAAGGCAAGGGTAGAAGACCTGGGCTGCTTAGTCTGGAGAGAAGACTGAGAGGAGATCTCATTCCTATCTACAAATCCATAAGGGCTGGGTGTCAAGAAGACAGGGACAACCTCTTTTCACTTGTGCCCTGGGACAGGATGAGGGGCAAGGAATTCAAGCTCAAGCACAGGACATTCCACTTCAACATGAGGAAGAACTTATTTACTGTGAGGGTGACAGAGCCCTGGAACTGGTTCTCCAGAGAGGTTGTGCAGTCTCCTGCTCTGGAGACTTTCAAACCCCACCTGTATGCAGCCCGGTGTGACCTGTCCTAGGGGATCCTGCTCTAGCAGAGGGTTGGACTAGATGATCCCCAGAAGTCCCTTTGAACCCCTGACATTCTGTGATTCCTTGTGATTCTGTGATTCCTATATTTTGCCTTGGTTCTGCTTCAATGCACACTTTATCCTCAAGAGCAGCTTGCTGTGTGATTAGGTAAATTATCATTCCTGGTGCAAACTTTATTGCACACACTCATCTATCCATCAAGGATATTATACATTTCACGCTTTTAATGGCAGTGTAGCAATTGAATAAAACCCAAAGATAGGTATTTTAGTAGGTAGCTATGGAATAAAAAACAAAGATAGGTATTTTAGTGGGGAAAGAAAACATTTATGGCATCACTTACAAAACCTATGTCCTAATAAATAAAAGAAGTTGGAGAATAATGGCATCAATTCCATGGTCATTAGCTGATATTCCAGTGTGTCTGTGATAACCAGGCTGCTGAAAACACTCTTTTAAAAATTATCTGCTGTTATAGACCGATTCACTTCAATGAAATGTAAAATTACGTAGACACACAGATCACTAGGGGTTGGAAGGGGCTTCCAGAAGTCATTGAGTCCAAACCCCCTGTTCGACCAGGACCATAGAACCTAGGGCAGGTCACACAGGAACACATCCAGGTGGGTTTTAAAAGCCTCCAGAGAAGGAGATTTCACAACCTCCCTGGGCAGCCCCTTCCAGTGCTCTGTCACTCTCAAAGTAAAGAAGTTCTTCCTCATGTGGAGGTAGAACTTTCTGTGCTCCAACTGACACCCAGTGTCCCTTGTCCTATCACAGGGCATAAGTGAAAAGAGATTGTATCTTTCTTCTTGACACTCATGGATTTACAGACAGTGACTAAATCCCCTCACAAACTTCTCCTCTCGAAGCAGGTCTCAATTTCTCCTCATAAGACAGGTCCTCCAGTCCCCTAATTATTCTCATGGCCCTATGCTGGACTCTCTCAGTCAGATCTCTGTCCCTGTTGATCCACGGAGCCGAGAGCTGGACACAATATTCCAGATGCAGCCTCATTAGGGCAGAGTAGGGAGGAAGAAGAACCTCCCTTGATCTGCTGAACACAGTCTTCTTGATCCATCCCAGCATTCCATCAGCCATCTTGGCCACAAGAGCACAGTGCTCTTCCATGGAGAACTTCTTGTCCACAGTAACTCCAAGATCCCTCTCCATGGAAGGTGCTCTCCAGTAGGTTGTCCCCCAACCTGCATTGATGCTTCTCATTGTTCCTTCCCAGGTGAAGGACTCTGCACTTGTTCTTATTAAACCTCATTAGATTCCTCTTAGCCCAGCTCTCCTGTCTATCCAAGTCTTCCTGGATGGCTGCACAGCCATCAGGTGAATAGGCCAGACCACCCAGCTTAGTGTCATCAGCAGACTTGGGGAGGAGACACTCAATCCCATTATCAATGCCATTAATAAAGATATTGAACAAAACTGGACTTAGCACAGATCCCTGGGGGAGAAAAGTCCTGTTTTCCCATCTGTTAGTGTATTTCTGGAGCATTTTTCAGGTGTCTATTGCCATTCCTTATGTCCTCTCATTCAAGTATTCATTCGTCACAACAGGTTTATTTTTCTTCAAGTTTATATTGTTTATGATTGTGTATTTTGCATATATGGGGCCAAATTGGTTTTGCTATTAAAAAAACCCAACCAACCACAAAAGAAGACCAAATGCACCAAATGACCCAACATTTCGCAAAACAGAGCACTGTAAGAGGCTGCCCAAGAGGGTTGTGGAGTCTCCTTCTCTGGGGATGTTTAAAACCCACCTGGCCATATTCTTGTGTGACTTGATCTAGGGGATGCTGCTGTGTTGGGGGGATTGGACTGGATGATCTTTCAAGTTTCCTTCCAGTCCCCAATGTTCTGATTCTGTGATTCTTTTCCTTCCTTCAGGCAATTCAAAACAGATACCAGCATGACTCCTTGGAAAAGACAAGTTCTAAGGAAGAATTTCTAAGCCTGCCTGCAAATAATTAGAAGTCAAATGGACTTTGGCAAGCGATAATAGATCAGACACTAGGGACTGTGCTGTGGTCACCAAGTACCTCAATTAGAGCAAATTACTCCTGAATTGCAGTCCATTTCTTAAATGGCAGGAAGAAATATCAACAGCTGCTGAAAGGTTTTTGTGCTCTGCAAAGAGTGTCTTTGACTTGTGAAAAATATAAGAAAATAAAGGCTGAAAGAACATTGTCACTGGATTTTACTCTCATTTATAAATTCTATTTGAAAGCAGCTCAAATGAAACAACCTTCCTGTGTGGCTCTGCTGGCATGAAAGCAAAATCTTTCAGCAGGTAGAGCTTTCACTTTCTATTCCTGAATATTTGCTAACGCGGACTCAACACTTTTTGTCCTTAATGGAATCTTTCATTTTATATCGTTTATATTTAGTTTTATAAAGTTTTGATTCTGAAAACAGGACTACAGACCATCTAATGCTCTACTTTCACTGTATTTTTAAAAGAACTAAAGCAGTCTCCAAACTTGGTAGGAAATCAGAAAGGAAGAGACATTTTTCCTCACTTTCTCTCTATTAATTTAGAAACTGCACAAAGTTCAACAAGGGTCAGTGCAAGGGTCTGCTCCCTAGCCCCTACAACATTGCCTCAAGTGCTCCAGCTACTCGGCTTTTAAACACCTCCAGGGATGGGGATTCCACCACCTCCCTGGGCAGCCTGTTCCAGTGCCCAACTACTCTCTCAGGAAAGAACTTCTTCCTAAGATCAAAACTAAACCTCCCCTGACACAACTTGAGGCCATTTCCCCTCATCCTATCATTACTAATTTGGTAGAAGAGACCACCACCATCCTGGCTACAACCTTCTTTGAGGTAGCTGTAGAGAGCAAGAAGGTCTCCTCTCTGCCTCTTCTCTAGACTAAATATCCCCAGTTCCCTCAGCCGCTCTCCACAGGGCCTGTTCTCCAGCCCTGTCCCCAGCCTTGTTGTCCTTCTCTGGCCTGGCTCCAGCCCGTCAATATCCTTCTGATACTGTGACACCCAAAACTGGACCCAGGACTCAAGGTGTGGAATCATGGAAATGAAGAACTGTTCTGGTTGAAGAAGAATGTAAAGATCAAAAGGGTGCTGGATCCCTGGAACAGGTTGCCTAGAGAGGTGAAATTTGATTTTATCAGAAATCGCTGCTCATTTTCTCCAACCTAGGGATGAGATGTTACGTTAGCACATGCTTATGTAACTTCTTGAGAATCTCAAAGGCCTTTACAAACCGAGTGCATTCCATACTGAGTGCATACCATACAAGAATCCTTTCAGTCACTGGGGAATTGCCTTTAGTTCTAGGGTTAATTGAGGGATGACAGTGATTTTGTACACTAGCTCATTGTAGGAATGGAAAATGGCCTCTGTTTTAGAGCTGCAGATGAAGTTAGACAAGAAGCAAGTGATTACCCTAATTGCCATTTGAAGAGAGTGCTGACAGCCCCACTGTCACAGAACAATACCGACAGGCTTTTGGGTTTGGCACTTACAAAAGACATAACAACTTCATAACGCAGAACCCCTCACTCAGTGCTGAGCCACAGATTCAGAACTGACCCAAATTCTTTCTGTTCTTTCAATTCTTTCTACAAAATCCTACCACAACCAGTCTCTTCAATCAGGTTCTTGATGATTCAGGAATCAAACTTGTTGATTACAGAAGTGAAAAATACAGCCTGAAAACACAGAGTTTGCCAATGGAAAAGGCAATGAGAGTGACAGAGCACTGGAAGGGGCTGCCCAGGGAGGTTGTGGAGTCTCTTTCTCTGGAGATGTTTAAAACCCACTTGGACATGTTCCTGTTTGACTTGGTTTAGGGGATCCTGCTGTGGAGGGGGATTGGACTGGTTGATCCTTTGACATCACTTTCAATCCCTGTAAGTCAGTGATTCTGTGATATGGTTGGTCTCATTGATCTTAAAGGTCTTTTCCAAACTAAATGATTTTATGATTCAATGATTCTATGATTGGACTAGACTGTCTTTTGAGGTCCCTTCCAACCCCTAATGTTCTGTGATTCTGTGATCTCACATAGCAAAATGCTACTACTGAAATCTTCTTTCAATCTCCTGTCTCTCAACTTCTAATTTAGAGTTTTGCTGCTTCCACTTAAAAAAGATCTTCATATTCCTGGCTGTTTTTCTCTGAACTGTCTAGATATAAATCTCGTAACAGCCCCGTAATTCAATTCCTTTTTGTTTCACTTTAAGGTCACATTTTCTAGGCAGTGAGAAGTTCCAAATTTTAGTCTGAACTTCATAAATGCAAATAACTCCCTTAGAAATTGTTAGGCTGAATGGAAGTAATTTTTCTTTATAATTGGAGTTCGAGTCTTGTACGTGCTGTACACTAATCTTCACTTCATTACACAACAGCAGTTACATAAAGTACTTGACATCCAGAAAAACAATTATTGGGATGTGATTTCATGCAACAGAGCAATTGCATCTACAAGACATTTTCTGTTTGGAATAAATGTACTTTAAATGGGTTTAATTTTGGAGCTACAAGAGATGCTGTTTAAATATTATGTCCTCACCAAAAATCTGCAGTAAATATTCCTTGTTTTATAGTAACTGGAAGTAAAGTTTTATCATAGAATCATTCAAGTTGGAAAAGATCCCTGGAATCATCAAGTCCAACCATCAATCCTAGTCTACAAGGTCACCCCGAAACCACACCCCCCAACACTACATCTAAGCGACTTTTAAACTCGTCCAAGGATGGGGACACAACCACCACCATGGGCAGCTCATTCCAGTGCCTGACCACTCTCTCCAGGAAGAATTTCTTCCTGATGGCCAGTCTAAACCTCCCCTGTTGAAGATTGAAGCCCTTCCCTCTGGTTTTGTTGCTAATTCCCTGTGAGAAGAGACCAGCACCAACCTCTCTACAGTGTCCTTTCAGATAGTTGTAGAGAGCAATGAGGTCTCCCATCAGCCTCATTTTCCTCAAACTAAACAGCCCCAACTCTCTCAATCTCTCCTCATCACATTTATTCTCCAGGCCCTGTTATATTCTATCACCTCTTGTTTACCGTAAATAGAGTTGAGGTACGGAGTGAGACTGATCATTCTTGCCTGCAAATAAATAGATCTCTGGAACTGACAGGAGAAGTATTGGTCTGTGTCAAAACTAACACTAACAATTTCCTATGGATCTACTGGGAGCCAAAACCACAGTCCTCCTTAGACAAGTTATTTTGAGAGTTACTGTAAAATTTTGGGAAGAATCGAGGGATATATTACATTATCGTGGGACACTGTTAAGACATGTTAGAGAGAAATCTATGGCTGTGGAGTGACAAATGAGATGCTTATTCTAAGAACAAACCTAGACTGGATTGAGATTAGAGGTTTTTCCCCTAACGTTCTTTATCACTCATGAGAGCTGAGCTGAGTGATGTCTGCTTAAAAGGTAGGATTCAGAGCACAAGAGTTAGATAGATGCAATGGATCTGTCTTTGACTGTAGCAGAGGGTTTAAGATAGAGTGAGACAGTTAACTGACTGACATCCAACACAAACACTTGCATAACCAGCCCCAAACTGCCCAGACAAAAGCCTCACAGAAATATAACACTCCAACACCATCTACCTATCAGCTATTTGAGGCTTAATTGCTGCAAAGGTCATGCACCTTCTCCTTTAATGAGGAATAAGTTACCCTGTGGGCACATGTTACTCCGTTAATGAGACGTCCCTTCAGTTGATATATTTGTTGACACAGAATGTCTTGAAGACCTTACAAGCTACTTGTCAAATGGGGAGATCTAAAGAAACACACAGGAGTGAAACATGAAATTCAGGGACAGCAAGATGGGTAAAGCCTTAAGTAAAGGCTGGTTTGGAAATGGGCTACGAGCACTGCTGAATTTGTCAAGATTGGCAGCATGTGTTGCCATCCAGTGGGACCTGGACAGGCTACAGAACTGCACAGGGAGACAGTGAATGAACTATAACAAGGGCAGTGTAAAAGTCTGGCATCTAGGCAAGAACAACCCAGGGACCAGCATAGGGTGGGGACTGACTTGCTGGAGAGCAGCATAGGAGAAAGGGACCTAGGGGTCCTGGTGGCCAGCAGGATGGCAAGGAGCCAGCAATGGGCCATGGTGGCCAAGAAAACCAACAGCATCCCTGGGGTGGATCAGAAAGAGGGTGGTTAGCAGACTGAGATTCTCCTCCCCCTCTACCCTGCCCTGGTGAAACCACATCCGGAATATTGTGTCCAGTTCTGGCACCCTCAGTTCCAGAAAGAGACAAAGCTGCTGGAGAGAGTCCAGTGCAGAGCCCAAAGGTGATGGAGTGGAACATCTCCCTGATGAGGAAAGGTTGAGGGAGCTGATTCTCTTGAGCTTGGAAAAAAAGGAGACTGAGGGGTGACCCCCATTCATGTGGATAAATATGTGAAGGGCGGGTGTCAGGAGGATGGAGCCAGGCTCTGCTCAGGGGCATCCAATGATAGGACAAGGGG
>JAOXOE010000256.1:30990248-31018089 GCA_028565055.1 Phoeniculus purpureus
GTTTGGGGGGGGTTGGGTGAAGCTACGGCACTTGTCAGTGCATCGGGATAATTCCCTCCAGCTGTTCCAGGAGTGTTTTCGAAGCTGATGCTAGGGCAGAACTTTACCAGCATTTACAGACCAAATTTCCACTGACTTCACACCTCTGAAACAGTGACCCCAGAGGATTACGGAGGCTGCATCCAAGTGACCCTACAGGGCACCAGCTCAAGAGCCTCATGAACTCATGAAAATTCCAGTCCAGAGTTGGGCAATAAAAAGCTGTTAGAAGTGACGACCATTTGATGACCATTAAGAGAAGATTATAACCTCCCTCTAGCCCCACAACAGAAAAGGACTGGCAATGCTGCACTAGAAAGCCAGCAGCACCCTCTCACCCAGCCCGTCATGCTCTGCGGGGCCAGGTGGCTCCATGTTTCCTACAACATGGTCTGTGATCAATGAAACTTCTATGTTGTTTGAAGGAGCAGCAAATCCATTTGGCTACCACACAGCAAAGGCATTTTTCTCAGGTTTTAAGGTCTCCAGGCAATACCTGCCTCTCACAAATAATGACAGTGACAACTATTTAAGAAATAATAAAAACATCTAATAGCTGGCACTTGAGTGGAGACACTGAATGAACTAGAACCAGGGCAGTGGAGAGTCTGGCTTCTGGGCAAGAACAACCCCAGGGACCAGGATAGGGTGGGGGCTGGCCTGTTGGAGAGCACTGGAGGAGAAAGGGACCTGGGGGTCCTGGTGGCCAGCAGGATGGCCAGGAGCCAGCAATGGGCACTGGTGGCCAGGAAGGCAAATGGTATCCTGAGGTGGATCAGAAGGGGGGTGGTTAGTAGATGGAGAGAAGTTCTCCTCTCCCTCTACTCTGCCCTGGTGAGACCACAGCTGGAATCTTGTGTCCGGTTGTGGGCCCCTCAGTTGCAGAAGGACACAGAGCTGCTGGAGAGAGCCCAGCGCAGAGCCACAGGGATGATGGAGGGAGGGGAGCATCTCCCTGCTGAGGAAAGGCTGAGGGAGCTGGGGCTCTGGAGCTTGGAGAGATAAGGAGACTGAGGGGTGATCTCATTAATGTAGATAAATATGTGAAGGGTGGGTGTGAGGAGGATGGAGCCAGGCTCTGCTCAGGGGCACCCAGTGATAGGACAAGGGGCAACAAGGGGGTGTGAGGTGGAATAGAGGAGGTTCCACATCAATCTGAGAAGGACCTTCTTCATGATGAGGGTGCCAGAGCCCTGGCAGGGGCTGCCCAGGGCGGGCTGTGGAGTCTCCTTCTCTGGAGATATTTCAAACCCACCTGGCCATGTTCCTGTGCAACTGGATCCAGGGGATGCTGCTGTGGCAGGGGGATTCAACTGGCTGATCTTTTGAGGTCCCTTCCAATCCCTGATGTTCTGTGAGTCACAGTCAACCGCTTTTCTTAAGCCTAACAATATCCCTCAGCCCAAATCTCTGCCAGACTGAGGTAAGTGGTTTTCCTGTTTCTACTCACTTGAAACAAACCTGAATATTATTTTATCACTGGAACAGACAACAGCCACTCTCAGAAGAAATAGCAGCAGTCCTGAGGTGGTTCGACCAATTACAGTGACATGTTTGCCCAGTTATGTCAGCAGCTGTTGTGTTGACGCTAATGGAACTCTGTGGTCAACACCAGTGAATCCGACAAGTCACGGAACAAAGATGCAGTCAGAAGAAATGAATTTTGAGCAGCCAGGAAGGTAAATGAAACAGTGGAGAGACCAACTACATCCTACACGAGTCCCGACAGTCCCACTGCAGCGACACCTGAGTTTTCCTGTCATTTACAATGGAGCATTTTCAATCTCCTCGCTTCCACACGATAGACCATGCAAATTGGTCTTCCAGGGAACTCCTGGGCTTGCAGCTCTCTGCCCCAAGAGCTCAGTACGGTGCATCCCGTGGATGTATTAAAGCTCTGCCCAATTTCTGTAGCTACGATGCTGTGCATACAAACCGACAGGCACCTAGCAACTGGGCACACTGGTGGCCAAGCCAGCTGCTCACAACCTGCGTACGTAAGGAATGAAGCCTCAGAAGACACAGTAGCCACACAAAGGGTTTTAGAGTAACACCCTCTCCATGTGTTCAGCGTGCCAAGCGCTCTTCATTAATGCCATGCAAAGTATTTTCATAGGGTCCTGAAGACTTGCAGTTTGTTCTTTTGAAACTCGAACAGGCTGAGAAGATAAAGCAGTCTCTTGGCAACGTCTGCATTCGAGAGATCAGCCCAGCCTTCTGCTTCACTGGACCAAACTCTCAAGTACTGCAGCAACTGAAAAATGGAGCCTTTTGCATGAGGCAGAGAGGGAATAGCTGGGGCAACCAGCAGCTGAATGTGTTGGGTTGGAAGGGACCTCCAAAGGTCATCCTGTCCAACCCCTCTACACCAAGCAGGGCCAGCACTCACCACAACAGCTTGCCCACAACCCCATCCAACCTGACCTTGAACAGCTCCAGGGATGGGGCCTCCACCCCCTCTCTGGGCAGCCTGTTCCGGGGATCACCCAACCTGAGATTCAACATGTTCCTCGTGTATGACCTAAATCTCCCCTTTTCCAGCTTCAAACCATGACCCCTCATCCCATCCTTCTCTGTCCCTGTGAACAACCTTCCCCAGCCTCTTAACAGCCCCTTTCAGGGATTGGAAGGTTGCTATAAGGTTCCACTGGAATCTTCTCTTCAGGCTGAACAACCCCAATTCTCTCAGTCTGTCTTCATTAACAGGACAAAGACAAGGTTCAAGATCAATATTCACTGTACTTCACCACCTGTGTCTCCAGATCATAAGACTCATAGAATCAATTCAGGTTGGAAAAGACCCTTGAGGTTATAGAGTCCAACCATCAACCCTACCCTACAAGTTCATCCCTAAACCAGATCCTCAACACTACATCTAAGTGTCTTTTAAACTCATCCAGATGTCCCCCAGGTAACAGCTGGGGCTCTGCACTCAGACTAAAGCAGAGTTGTGACAAGGATGTTGAGACTGACCTCATATTTAAGGGATGATCCTGTGTCAAAAGCCCTGGAGAGGCTGGATTCACATACAGATCTCCTCAGGTTTTTATTGCACAATACATAGATTAGAGCTGGGACAATACTTGCACTGAAGACCGTGGTTCTGTACTACAGGAGAGCTTCAAAGGTAGAAACGAGACTTCATTACCAGCACCCAGTTCCTTTTGATTGCCAATTTAGAGATCAAATGTGTTAATGCCTTCAAAATAGCAAAGGGTAGTTTGGGGGGCTTTATAGCTGGAACAGAGGGAGTTCCACATCAATCTGAGAAGGACCTTCTTCCCAGTGAGGGTGACAGAGCCCTGGAAGGGGCTGCCCAGAGAGGTTGTGGAGTCTCCTTCTCTGGAGATGTTTCAAGCCCACCTGGGTGTTCCTGTGTGACTTGATTTAGGAGATCTTGCTGTGTCAGGGGGATTGGCCTGGATGATCTTTCAAGGTCCCTTCCAGTCCCTAATGTTCTGTGATTCTTTACATTTCTTTTATCATTTTCTCATTTCTGCACCAGAAGTCTTCTCTGCTACATCTGTTTGAGTGCAGAGCGTTCTCTGAGCCACTTGGCTGTGTGCAAGAAGGGCAGTTGCTTTTCTCATGCAATCAGGAAGCTTTGTTGTTTGCACAGTGTGTTCTTGATTAATGCAAACTAATAATTACCAACGCTGCAGCATGGAGTGTTACAACACCCCGAGTGATTGGCTGGCCTGCAATTGGACTGTCTTTTCTTAGACTCAAGAGAAACTGATGAAAAAATTGCATTTGTAAGTGTTTATCTTGCCAGAATTTATTTTGAAGCAATTATAGCAATGACACTTAGCAGTGCTGGCACTACTGCTACTGAAGCAGTAGTGTTTAAAATAGTGTTATTTCAAGTACAAATGTTGCTCAGTTTGCCACCTTCATAAAACATTCTGGAGGACACTTAAAAATCAGAAGGCGACTACAAGAAAGCTGGGGAGGGCTTTTGACACGGATGGTAGCCAGAGGACAAGGGGAAAGGGTTCCAGACTAGAAGAGGGGAGATTGAGGTTGGACATGAACCAATTCTTTGCTATGAGGGTGGGGAGATGTTGGAACAGGTTGCCCAAGGCAGCTGTGGCTGCCCCATCTCTGTCAGTGTTGAAGGGCGGGTTGGCTGCGGCCCTGAGGAAGGTGAAGGTGTCCCTGCCTGTGCAGGGGGGCTGGAACTGGGTGATCTTTGAGGTCCCTTCAAACTCTGACTGTCCTTGACCTAAAATTGATCCTGTAGAATTCCAATCACAAGTATGGGAGAGGAGATTGTTCACTTCTGACAAATCTGGAAAGTGAGGCATAGTTTTGTGGAATTTCCTCATTTGGTTGTGTTGGGGTTTTTGTAGATTCCCCCACCCATACTCCTCGCTCCCCGACAGGCACAAACACAAGGTCTGGCCATCTTGGACGTTTACTGATGATTTATCCCCTAAAAATTGATATAACTCGAAAGTGCACTTCACCTTAATGTTATCAAGAGAATTAATTAGGTTTTATGGCCATTATAAGAGTTAATGTGCAGAGTCACAGAATACTAGGGTTTAGGAGGGACCTGGGAAGATCATCCAGTCCAGTTCCCCTGTTTATGTCTTAAAACAAAAGGTTTGTGCTGAGACAACTTACATTTATGTGCTGGGAAATGCTGTTTTGTAAGTGTTTGTATATGTATCCCATGTATATAAATATTCTTTGTTAGATCATCCTTTTAATAACAGTAATTTGCAGTTGAAAATTAATAATGCTTGCTTGTAGTCTTTAGATTTACTCTGCTTTGTACTAATCTCATAAGTGAGCTATTTATGTTTAAAAAGTCATAGCAAAGTTTGCTAAGGATTTCCTATTGATTTTCTTTATTAATGGAAAGAAACAAACATAAGAAAAACCCAAAAATGACAAGTTTTGACATTAATGTAGCTGTTTAGGAATCTACTAACAATTCCTTCTTCACATGTTAATTGAATTGTGTTACAGTTAGGTCAGGGGTTTATCTGGCAACAAGGAGTCTAATTTGTTTACAGAGAAAACTTGCATTAGCAACCCATGACAGTGGATTTCAGCCATTAAATTCTTAAATTATACAGGAGAGGTTCTGACTGTAGTTTCTGTTTTGTTCTAGTCTTTTGAGCTGTATTTTCTACTTCCAACTTCTGTGGGGTTTTTTCCTCTGAGACAGCTTTAGATCAACATCTAAACACTGTTGAAACAGCATTTGGGGCTTTGTAGCTGTTTAACATAAATGAGTCACTCCTTGTCTTAAGCTCAGAGAACTACTGTTTGACTCTCATTCACAGCACTGACCTCAGGATGGAGGAGCTGTGTGTCCTGTTGATGAATTTACTGGTGAATATTAAGCTGTACTGATGAATGTTGTCATATATTTCATGTCAAAGTCCAATCAGATATGATACTAGTCCAAAAGAAATGAAGGTAGGATAACTGACAACAAAACTAGCTTGTATGTATTTAGTCAGTAGATGAAAGCCTCTATAATCTTTGTTTCTTCTGTTGAAGGGTCCATCTTGCTGGGATGATGTGCTGATTCCCAACAGAATACGAGGTGTTTGCCAGTCCCAAGGGTGCAATGGAGACGTAGCGGTAAGATTTTTTTCTTGTTTTCCAAGTCCTGTGGCATAAGAATAACTGTTGATGGCAATTCTAATCATATTAGAATTGCAGAAATGAATGTGAATCGGCACGTACGGTTCAGAAGGGCTGTTCAGCATCAGATCATCTATCTCCGATGTTTAGTGAAAGGGAGGAAATTGATCAGCTGCTGCTTGGAAGAGAGAAGGAAATAATTTTGTCATCTCTTTAACTCAAGTACTGGTCTTAGATATTCAAGTGTGCGTAGGTTAAATGCAGAATGTAAGACACAAACGCTTCTGTCAGTGCTTATGGTATAATTATTGTGAATACAGCTCTGTCCTGGAAGTCTCAAATTCCAATGTCATCTTGCATATCAGATCTTTCATATCAGATACTCTTTGTCCACAGAAGCAGCTTCTTCACACTAATTACTTGGCAATCTGTTCTCCCACATGCTCCTTGGTTGATTTCTGTACTTTAAGTACTTCTTAAAGTGACATCTGTCAAAAGGCTGAGAAAGAACCAGCATAGAAACCTCAAGTTCTTCATGAAGGCCTTTCAAAACATTTTTTTTTATGCTACTCATATCTTTTCATGTGTTAGATATCGCTCAATAGTATTCAATACTAATGAGGTCTTTCCTCCTTAGGAATAAAGCTTAATTTGAGGTGTTCCTTCTGTATAGAGCTTTTCGATACAAGCAAAATGAAGGATTAATATGGAAGGATGCTGCTAATCAAAGACATGTGGGTTGGGGCAACATAAATCCCTCTTTTTCGGTGGCCTTTACTTGCTCTGCTGTAGCCTTCTCTTTGTCTTCCCTAGCAAAGTGTTGCAGTCCCATAGGTGATTACTGCTTCACCACAAGTGGGGTCAGGACATACTTAGCTCACTTTAGGCACCAAATGGTTGTTTTAATGTCATGGGTTTTATGGCTGTCTCCATGCACAGACAGCAGAAACTCAGGCCTTTGAATTTTTGGGCTTCTACTTCTCTCTGTGCTCCTTGTAATAGTTGCCCAGTCACTCTTGAAAATGTCAGGTATTAGACACTCGTGAGCTCTTCTCTTGGCTGGGCAGAGCTCTGTTAACTGATGTCAAAGCAAGCACCCCTTTGCCTCTGGGAAGACTGGTTGTAGTCTGTCAGTTGTTACGCTTTGGGAATTACTCTAGCTGTAAGAGAGTTGCTTACCTGACTTAACTTCTGCTACCTGTTTGTCACTGTGCTGCTGCCATGGGTGAATAGAGGTCATTTGTATTTTTCCTTCATCCTTGAAAGATAGCACAAGATAAAACTTCCTTTTGACAAGGACAGGAGTCTCTTTGCCAGCTATCAAGCGTGAGCTGTTACATACAGAAAGCATCCGATCAAGGTTCTCAGTCTTGTTAACTGTTGGGATCTCCAGAATATATTTGGCTAACCTGCAGCTACCAACTTCGAGCTTTTGTTATCCAGTCTGTCAGAGAAAAAGGTGCTTAAATGATGCCACCCTGTGTCTTGGGCTGTAAACCATTAGCTCACGGAATCAATTAACTTTTTTTACAAAAAAGAAATTGGAGCATCGTACCATCCTTGGATTTTGGGGTGGAAAGGCGGGAGCTGAACCCAAAAACTGAAGATAAGCCCCACCCCTAAAAATCTTCACTGCTTAATGCAGTGGTGAGTAACCGATACCCATTCAAGTAAGTCCCATGACTCCAGCTGCTGTCAGTGCCTCTGGCAAGTTGTATACTTAGCAGAGCCAGGGATCAATGTTATCTTTCAATAAGGTACCACTGAGTACAAATCAGGAAAAAAGCAAAGGCAGTTTCAGACCACCTAAACTTCAGGCAAGAAGCTCTTGTTGGCTGGTTTATGTCTTGCCCAGAGTCCTACAGATGTGCGTCTGGTGATCTGTCACTCTTTCCTGCTCTGGTAGAACAGTTTTGAGAAGAGAAAAACGAACCCTAACTAATTCAGAGGTTGCAACCTCAAAGTTTTCATTTGCTTTTACAGTGTTTAGGAGACTGATTGGCATTTTATGATTTGTATTTTGTCTGTCTTAAATATCTCCACAGTGTAAATCCTTCTTTACAGGGGGCGAGAGTCTCTTAGTTGTCAGTTATTGATGAGCTGCAAATACTGCTGTTCAAGCAAAGAAAAATGGTATCTCCATTTGTTTCCCCAAGACCTAAATGTTTTGCTTAAGAATTATTCTTCATCAGCTTTAAATTCCATAAGCAGCAGCTTGCAACAGACATCATTCTCCCCCTGTACTGAGCACTGGTGAGGTCTCCCCGTGAGTATATCACTGAATCACTCTGGTTGGAAAAGACCCCTGGGGTCATCGAGTCCAACCATCTACCCTACTTTACAAGTTCACCCCTAAATTGGATCCCTCAACACCTCATCCAAACAATCTTTAAACGCATCCAGGGATGGTGACTCGACCACCTCCCTGGGAAGCCTGTTTCAGTGCGTGACCACCCTTTCTGTGGGGGCAGTGCTGGACTCCTCATTGTAGGCAAGATACTGAGGGGCTGGAGCATGTTCAGAGGATCAGTGAGGTTGGGGAAGGGACTGGAGGGACAGTCTGGTGAGGAGAGGCTGAGGGAGCTGGGGGTGTTTAGCCTGGAGAAGAGGAGACTCAGAGGGGACCTTTTCCCTCTCTCCAGCTCTCTGAAGAGAGATTGTAGTCATTTGGGGGTCAGGCTGTTCTCCTAGGCGACTAGTGACAGGATGAGAGGGCAAGGCCTGGAGCTGTACCGGGGGAGGGTTAGGTTGGATGTTAAGAAGCCTTTCCTCACAGGAGGTGTGATCAGAGCCTGGACTGGACTGCCCAGGGCAGTGGTGGAGTCCTCATCCCTGGAAGTATTTGAGGACAGCCTGGCTGTGTCCCTTAGTGCCCTAGTCTGGCAGATGTGGTGCTGTTAGGTCCTGGTCTGGGCTGGATGAGCTCAGAGGTCTCTTCCAGCCTCAATAATTCTGTGGTTCTATAATACCTTGTATTAGTTGCACTGTGATTTAATGTGTCTTCCAGTGTGCTCACAAAAATGAAATGTCTCTAATTTTTATGGGTTTCCTTGATGTAGAGCAATGTGTCTGCTATATGTGTGACTTTGGAACTTGGAGTGGAAACCAAAGCATTCTGTCATCCATTACGGTCCACAACTATGAGCAAAATAAATGCAGAAGACATAAATATTAAAGCTAAATGTTGCAATAGTAATATCTTGAAGTATGAATGAGAAATTTGAGAGCCTGGAACACTGGGGGTATCAGTTTGGGTGACATCCTACAGTTTCTCTTCATTTTCCTTTCAGTAATAGGCTGTGGGATATCAGGCTTTTTTGAAACAAAACCTTACAAAGACAGGTGAAAATAGGGCTCTGAATTGAGAGTATGGATCTTATAAATATAATAACCTCTAGATCTTTTGGAGGTCTAACATTAAACTACCTTCTGAAACAAAATTAATAGTCTAGTGTCTTGAACAGTCAACAAAACTTAGGGTATCCAAAGCAGAGCTCAGTGTTGTTTTCTTGAAGTTAATTGCAATCTATCAGAAATAGCACATAAATTCTGAGCTCCTGAGGCTCCAAAATGGTGAATTTTGGTGTAGATGCTTGTTTACTGTATTTTAGAGCCACTTTAATGTATTTTAAGTTGGTTATAAAAATAGTCGACTTTTTAGCTGATTGACACATTTTAAATGACAAGCAAATTGGAGCCTTTCAAGCTCTTTAGCAAATCAGAACCATTCAGTAAGTGAGGCAGAACCTTGATGGCTGTCTTAAAACACTTTGAGCTAGAAGCACTGTATGTATTGTGGGAGTAAGGTACTTATTGTAGAGAAATGAGTGAATGAACCAGCGGTGGTCCAAGCTCTGAGTACTCAGATGTATTCATTTGCTCATCTTACCAAGTTGTTCTTGTAGTTCTGTGCATCCTTTCAAAAAGACAACCCAAAGGCTGTGGAAACAGATACAGTTCCCTGAAATTCCACATTCTACATGGAATCATTGAATCATTTAGGTTTGAAAAGACCATTAAGATCATCAAATCCAATTGTGAACAAAAGACTGCCAAATTCAACACTGAACTGTGCCCCTGCGTGCTGCATCACATACCTTGAGGGATGGTGACATCCCTGAGCAGCCTGGTTCAATGTTTGACAGCCCTTTCAGTGAAGAAAATTTTCTTACAACACAATTTAAACTTCCCTTCCTGCAACTTGAGGCCTCTTTCTGTCATTCTGTCACGTGTTACTTGGGAAAAGAGGCTGACCCGCACTTCTGTGTAGCCTCTAAATAACTTGAATTGATTTTTTTCACCACTTAGCTACATAGCCAAAGGCTGCGTTGTGCAATGCAGAGAAACAGAGTCTTTCAAGCTTCACAAACCCATAAAGTGTTAGAAGACTTTACTGATAGGTGAGAGTTGAGGTTAATTAACAAGTGATTTATGAGCTTCCCTTTGTGTCTTGAAGAAATCTCATCTGTACCTCTGAGGTCCTTTCTCTGTCAGCCTGAGTATTATCAGAAAACTTGTGGTAGACTGAGGGAGGTAAGTCTTCTAGAGATGAATCATAGAATTAGCAGGGATTGGAAGGGACCTCAAAAGATCTTCTAGTCCAAGTCCCCTGCCAGAGCAGGATCGCCTAGACCAAGTAGTGCAGGGACATATCCAGGTGGGTCTTAAATGTCTCCAGAGAAGGAGACTCCACAACCCCATGGGCAGCCTGTTCCAGTGCTTCATCATTCTCACTTCCTACTGATATTTACATGGAACCTCCTATGTTCCAGCTTACACCCACTGCCCCTTGTTCTGTGGAGAGTCTTTTATGCCTCCTATGGGAATGTACATCTGATTCCAGTAATGCAAAATTCATAATGGTTTTTAAAACACAGACACTAACACTTTCACAATCCCAGTTCTATTTTACCGCAAAGGTGGTCCAGTGTTGTATTTGAAGTAATGATTCAAAGTTTAATGTTTGTAAGATGTTCTTGGAACTCTCTTGTGGTGTTGCTTTGTCCAAAGCAATGACTAGTAGTGAGATCACAAATTTTCCAATAAAAAGCTTTGCAAAATACATTTTGCTGCATTTTGGCCACTGGAATGGACCATCCAGGGTAGTGGTAGACTCTCCATCCCTGGACATGTTGAAGGACAGACTGGATGTGGCCCTTAGTGCCCTGGTCTTGTTTGTGGTGATGTTAGGTCCTAGGCTGGGCTGGGTGATTACTTAGAGGTCCTTTTTTGCAGCATCAGTAATGCTGTGATTCTGTGATCGCTGATCTAGAATTTACCTTACATAGAATATACCGTACTGCAGGGTTAGAATTAACATTCTGCTTTTCTCAGTGTGGCTTCCTGGCCACCTGAGCGCTGTGCTGGTTCAGCGTACCCTTCTAAATAGGCTCTGTAGCAAACTCCTGTGCCCAGAGCATTAGGTGTAGCACTGAGGACAACAGCATTATGTAGTCTTTTCCTAGTCAATCTGCTCTGTAGGGAGTCTGTGCTGATCTCGAAGTGGCTAGACTAAGAAATCAAGGGAGTACCACTTAGCTTGGCTGCTTTAAATATGCAGCTTACCAAATAGCTGTGGGTTTTTTCTTGCAAGCATCTAAAACTGTTCTCAAACCTTGCAGTTAGATGAAGTATGTTAGGTGTCCTTAGTCTTACTTTTCTTCCACCAACTCAAGACCATGGTTTCAGTTAAGAACGGAAATAAATTCCACAGCAGTCTTAGCATCAAGAGAAAAGTAGTAAATTTAATGACATTATCAACATGTGAATGTAGTAAACTGAAGAACTGCCTGTATGAGAAGGCTTTGGTACATACCTATATTTATTCATTGTTCTTTGTGTACAGTGATGTGGCTGGTTATTTCTGAAAGGAACCGTGTCTGCGTGTCCTTGGAGACATTGGAGTACTTGCAATGTCATAATATTGGTATGAGAAACTTCAGAAATTCTGAAGTGTTTCTTAATCAGAAAAAACCCTCTGGAGTTTGGTTTTGTTGTTTGGTGGGTTCTTTTATTTCATTGCTGTCCATGTTAGTGTCACTTGTGCAGTAGAGATGAGAAATCGCAGAACATTAGGGATAAGGGACCTCAGAAGATCATCCAGTCCAATCCTCCTGCCACAGCAGGATCCCTTAGATCCAGTTGCACAGGAACATGTTCAGGTGGGTTTGAAACGTCTCCAGAGGAGACTCAACAACCCCTTGGGCAGCCCCTTCTCATGCTCTGGCATGGTCACTGGGAAGGATGTTCCTTCTCATATTGGTGTAGAACCTCCTATGTCCCAGCTTACACCTGTTGCCCTGTGTCCTATCATTGGATGCCTGGCTCCAGCCTCCTGACGCCCACCCTTCCCATATTGATCAACATCCGTGGGGTCACCCCTCAGTCTCCTTTTCTCCAAGCTCAAGAGACTCAGCTCCCTCAACCTCTCCTAATCAGGGAGTTATTTCACTCCCTTCATCATCTTGTGACTCGACCCTCTCAAGCAGTTCTGTCTTGTACTTGAACCGATCCAAAGGCTTTCAGTGATTTCGTGATGGAGTTGAGTGAGCTGTTCACGTGACTTTGTCAGAGACTTTTACATCTCACTGACATCTGATTGTTTCCCACTCTTCTAGACATTGTGCCATCTGAACAATGTATGAGTATTTATTTCTTTCCAGATAATTAACAAATGTTTTGAATGGTGTAGTCCTGGGAGACGATCGCTGCGGGACCATCTTGAACAACAGGCACTTCATGAATCACTGTGAAAACAGCTTGAATCACGCTAGTGAAATCCATCTAAAGTTGATCTCTGTTCTGTTGTCTTAATCAAAATGTCAGTGTCATATCAAATGCCACACACAAGTCTGGGGAAGCAGCAGCTTCGCTATTAGGTTGTTCCACTAAGTGTGTAATCTCAGAAGTGTCAGGTTAGTTTGATAGGGTCTAGTTGCCACAAATCCTCGTTGACTGACATTAATTACACGTCTTTCTTTCATGAATTGAGAACCATATTAGCTGTTTAGTCTATCCAGGGCTGGTGTCAGGCTTAAATGCCTATAATTTCCTAGACTACCTCATGTAAAGCTGCCTTGAACTATGGCGTGATGTGGTTCTCTTCCTGCAAAGCTCTACTTTAAATCATCTCTAAATGTGGATGGGTTTGTTTGTTGTACTACCAGTGTGTTTTTGACGGAGGAGTGAAGGGGTGGGGAAACAGCACTGAAAACAGCACCTATGGGGCTTTGAAGTAACTTATGGAGGTGCTTTGTATGTCTTAGGGTAAATGTTGTCAGTTGGCCACACTTCTACTGATGCAGCCCAGGATCCGGTTTGCCCTCTGGGCTGTAAGTGCACACTGCTGGCTCATGTTGAGCTTCTCGCCCACAAGCACTCCCAATTTCTTCGCATTGTAGTCACAAAGTATTTCAGTTCCATATTCGTTATCAATTGACCTCTTCAGGAGACCTAATTACATCCTGTGTGTTACTTTTGGCACTGTAAAAATCATGACAAATTTGGATTTGTTCATCAGTTTATTCACCTCATCAGCAGAGTCAAGAGTTGCTGTTAGATTTTTGTGAGCTTAAGGGTTAGGTTGGATTTTAGGAAGCCCATTGTTGTGGAAAGGGTGATCAGACACTGGAATGGAGTGCCCAGGGCAGTCTCCAGTGGAGTCCCCATCCCTGGAGGTGTTGAAGGCCAGCTTGGCTGTGGCCCTTGGTGCCCTGGTCTGGCCGATGTGGTGATGTTGGGTCCTGGCCGGGGCTGGCTGATGTCAGAGGGCTTTTCCGGCCTCAATCATTCTGTGATTCTGGCAAACCTAGAGGAACTCATTTATTTGTACTCTTTATTGAGTGGTCTTGGAAGGTCTTGCTGACCTTGCGTGTATTGCTATTATCACTTCTATTTACACGTGGGCCAATACCACAGTTCTGTAAAAGATCAAACAAAATACGCTGATGTTCTCTTCAAACACATCCTCTCCTTCGTCTTCAGTCAGTACCGCTACTAGTGGAAAAAAGTTGTCTTTGTTACTTGTTGTTTTGCATCTGTGATTAAGTTCTAGAAGTCTCTCATTGAAAACATGACCGTGAAACAGGCTTTCAGGTAATTTTTTCAGTGTTCTATGCTGTCTTAAGTGAGCAATTCCTTGATCAGATGATGGATTGCCCTGGTGGTTGTGTTTTAAAAGCAGCCAACAGCTAAGTGTAATGCAGCCCTTCACTTGTTGCTCCCCACTCCCAAGTGGGATGGGGAGGAGAATTGAAAAACTGAAGTGAAAGTCATGGGTAGAGAGAACACTTAAAATGAAAAATAGTAATTGTAAAAAGAAGGAATTTCACTAAGAGAAATAAAACCCATAGATGAAACGCTGTTGTATTGAAACCAAAGAAACAGATCAGGAAGCCACAGTAGCATCAGTTCCAAATCCAAATGTTGTGCTTACTCTTGTTTCACGAATCAGACCCACATCTTGTTTTAAATACAGTTTGGTTGATGCGTGTCTTTGCATGTACCGTGACGATGTGTTCAGGGGTAGCTTTTTGTGATTCAATGAACTTCAGTAACGCTCTGACTGAATCTTCTGTCGCTCACTGCGCGTGACTCGTGAACAATGTGGTGCTGTCTGCAGCTCTTGCACGTTCATTACTGATGATTGAAACCTTGGTTTCCTACTTGACCATGCAACATGTTCTAGCTCTCATCTATCAGCATTCAAACCGTATGAAGGCTGTTTCACCAGGCTACAGTGCGGTTATTTGTTAGGGTACAGTAGAGGAGCCTCTTTAAATGTCAGGCTCAATTTATATGGAGAAGCACTATTTCTTCTTTCACATTAGGTGAGTGTTACTGATTTTTTTAATAGCTGTGATTTTGCAGGTTCTCCCACTATGTGAGATTTTTATGTTGGATCTGAAAGCTCCTCTAAAATTTTCCTTGGAGTAAAAGCTGTTTCCCACCATAGTTTTCGTACTCAATGATGTGATCAGTTATGTCCAGTCATAGGATAAGGGGAAATGGGTGCAAGCCAGAGCATAGCAGGTTCCCCATAAACATGAGAACAACCTTTTTTTCACTGTAAGGTTGACAGAGCACTGGAACAGGCTGCACGGAGAGGTGGTGGAGACTCCTCTGGAGAGATTCAAAACCCACTTGTGTGACTTGCTGTGGGTAACCCTACTCTGAATCCTACTCTGGCAAGGGGATTGGTCTAGATGATCTTTTGAGGCCCGTTCCAAACCCTTCTGAGATCTGAAGTGTGAACATAACAGTTATTCTCTCTATTTTCAATCCAACAATCTAAGGGCTGATGCCTATAACTGATTGGGGATCAGTCTGTAAGCCTTGCTAACTGCTCGAGACAAATTAATGCTGTCATTGTGCGTATCTCATGTTATTTTCAAGCAAAAATACCAGCTCTATGTGAATTCAAGATTGTAAAAGGAAAAACAAACTAAATTCATAGCAAGATAGATATTAAAGGTGCTGTGGTGTTTCTCTGTGTTAGAGATGGCACCCGCAGATTGATTTCTGGAAGCTTTACCTTAAACATTGCTGAGCAATAGTGCATTGCTTGCAGAATCACTAACCTGCCAATAAGGATTTGCTGTGATAACTTAATTCTTGTAGTTCAGTTTTCTACAGGAGCATTTGTATTGCTCTGTTTCAGTGATAATCTCCTTCAATGGATTTGCTAGCTCAGAGAAACCCAACCTAATAAATTTGTGCTATTTAAACATTGAAATACTAAGTTTAAGTAACTAAAACTTTTCAAAGTTCCTTCAGAGTGTTTTTCCCTAACTTTTCAAAGATAAAATATATGGGATTAAATATGCAGAATACAAGAGAACTATACTGGAAAATATTTGGTCTGTATCGCCCACTGCCCTCCCTCCAAAGACACCCCCCCACCCCCCCCATGAAAAATAAATGGGCCATTTTGGGCCATTAAGCAAAAGACATCAGCAGAGAATATTAAATGCCAGTGAACAAATTCTAATGAGGTTTGCAGTACAAGATTAGCCAAAAGAGAAGACATTTTTGATGGGGTTTTATTTGCTTCTCTCTACCCATTTCATTCCTTGCAGCCCTCCATAACTTTGGAGAGTATTTAGTGACCTGTAGGAACCTCTCTGGGAAGGTTTCACGAGCCTTTAGCCTATAAAACCATTTTATTATGTTTGATTTCATAACACTGAGTGCCTTGTGGGTTTTATGTAAAGCACTGGACGCTTATTTGTGTTTCAGATGTTTGAACTAAGCATGAATTGAGCTATTAAAGACACTGAAAGGATGGTGATGTGTTGCTACTGGACATGGTAATTCAAATTGGCTTTTTAAAACATTATCCTAGATGTTTCTCACTAATGAAACATCTTTTCTTGTCTGTTGTGGTACAAATAACTCCATCTGTCTGCTCAGTCCGTGTAGAAGTTAATGTTTTAAATGAAAAATTCAGGGGAGAGAGAGAAAAGCCTCAACAAACACTTAATTGTATTCCCAACTCCATCAACTGGATAAACCTGGAAAATAATGACTGTAAAAATTCAGCAGAATTAAGGTTTTAATGAGTCCTGTGCTGTGCAGGTTCTATGTTCCTGTGTGTGTAGGTGGGATGCAAAACCTGCTCTTTAGCACCTTTATAGAAAGGAGACTATTAGGATTGCAAACCCCATCAATTCAGTAGAAAATAATTAAGAGTTAAGGACCATGCAGCTATAGATGCATAACACAGCACAAAGATTTGGCAAAGAGTGGTCTTCAAAAGTATAGCAATGAGCTCCTGGGTGGCAAATAGACTTCAAATTGCCTATTCAGTGAAAATTCAGGAGGTGGCAGACATTCATCGGTACATTTGTGAACCTTCAGAGCAAAAGACGTTATCTATCCCATACAGAAGAAGAGAAAACAGTTCTGCTATTGCTTCCCTTCCCTTCTTTCACCCTTTACAATGTGATTGGGTCGTCTCCTGGTATTTTGTTCTTCCACAGCAGCTTAGCATGTTACCTAACACTACTTTGTCATGTTAGCTGTGTGCTATGTACAACTCTACCATATAGTGTCCCAAATACGATGGGAGTCCTGTTTCTTAGGTATTTTATGTTTACACTGTAGTTGTTGACCACTACCCTTGTGCAAGTGCTCGTTAGCATGGTTGGAGAAGAACCAAATCACTCCAACCTTTAGCTGGCACAACTCTTTGTGTCACTGTGAGGATCTGAGATCATGCAGTACTCAAGTTTCTTCCCTCCTCGAGCCTTTTATGTGCCTTTATGTTCCCGTAAAAATTAAAGTCTGATTGCCAGGGCAAATTATACTCAACGTAAAAGATTCTCTACAGGAAACACTTGATAAATTTAGACTGTTTGATTCTGCTCAAAAGAGGCTGACAGCGAAGTACAAGTCCTAGAAATGGGCAATCACAGTCAGAGTGTGATGATTATAACACGTTCTAAGTAGCTCCTTTGAAACTGAGACTTCCTCTATGGCTGAAGTAATTGGAGGTGAGGCCCCAGCCTGAGTACTGGGTTCAGTTTTGGGCACCTCAATACATGAAAGACAGAGGTGCTGGAACAGGTCCAAGGAACACGATTGGTGACACGTCTGGGGAACAAGACTTATGAGGAGTGGCTGAGGGAGCTGGGGATATGCAGTCTGAAGAAAAAAGAGACTTAGGCAGTGATAAGCTGTTTTCTACAGCTGCTTGAAAGGAGGTTGTACAGAGGTGAGAGTTGTTCCCTTCTCACAAGTCACAAGTGATAGGACAGGGGAAGTTTAATTAGGCATTAGGATAAACTTATGTATTGAAAGGGACTTTGGGCCTTGGAACAGGCTGCCCAGGAAGGGGGATGAATTGTCATGGCTGGACATTTTTAAAAGTTGTGTAGATCTCAAGCTTAGGGACGTGTTTAGCTGTGGGCTTGGTAGAGTTACGTTAATGGTCAGACTCAATCATCTTGAAGGTGTCTTGAAGGTGTTCTCCATCCTAAATGATTCTGTGAAAAGAACATTTCCGAAATCAGCTATGCCATACATGCTGAAACTTGAACAAACTGCTCCAACAGTTTGGTTTGGGCTCTGGTGCTGAGTTCTTCCTGAGAACTGCAGTCTTGATTCAGCCCATTAATTAATGTTGATCAAAGACTATTTCCAAACGAAAGCGATAAAGAAGGTTAGGAGCAAAGGAGAGTTGATGCTCTCCTGGGGCCAGGAAAGTATTAGGCTTTCATGTTATTTTATATGAAAGCATAGCCATTATCACTGAGGACTTGTTTACTTACTGCACCTTTACATCCCATGGATATAATAGTCCCTGTACCATGTTTGTTGTGTGTTTCTGCTGGTTTGCTAAATGTTTGGTAGATTCCACTGTCAGCTAACGTGCCAGGCAAACATGTATTTCATGAGGAGGCACGATGCACTACAGCCTTCATTTCTGTGTCTCTGCTATGAGAAAACAGGTGATGGAAGAGCTGAATCATGCTCAAGAGTCCAGTTCATTCTGTCTTTGTGTCGTGGAAATATTGCTACTCAAAGGAACAGCAGCAGAATTAGTGACAGGTTTGTTTGAGCCTGAGCCTCTGCTTCCAGAGAAACGGTGGAAATATGGTGTGGGCTGCCTTCAGACAAGCAAAGCAAATGAGAAATGCTGCTGTTCAAAATAAGAAAAGTCACTTTCACAGAGAGTGCTTCCCTGGGTGGTTGAAATAGCACTGTGTGGGCAGCAGCTGCTAAGGGAATCCCAAGGCATTTGGGCTCTTTGTTTTCACTGTGTCTTTTCTAGTAGGCGAGGAAAGAATAAAAGAGTGTAGGTGCCATATCTCTTGTTACTTCTGTACAAAAGTCCTTTGACACTTCAGTTGCACATTATGGTGCTTGAAAAACATGGTTTTGTGGGGCACAGTGGCACTGAGTTGGAGGTTGGATTTTATCATCTGGGAGGTCGATTCCATGGTTCTGTTTATCTGCGGAGAGCAGATGCCATGACAATTTTGTGTAGGTAATAACTCATCAGACTAGTTATTTTAATGATCTATTAATTGTATTGATGGATGTGTTTAAAAGTTGCTTAGATGTAGTGCTGGGAGATCTGGTTTAAGCGTGACCTTGTAGAGTAGGGTTTAGGGCTGGTAGTTGGACACGGTGATCCCAAGGGTGTTTTCCAACCTGAGTGATTCTGTGATTAACTAATATTATATTAATTGTATTTATCTCCCTTTTTCGGTAGATTTTAAAGCCAATTACTAACTGAAAAGCCATAAATGTTCAGGTTAGTTTGTAGTGTGGGGGACAGATAAGCAGATGGTATCACAGAACATTAGGAATTGGAAAGGACCTTGAAAGATCATCTAGTCCAATCCTCCCACCACAGCAGGATCACCTAGATTCTGTTGCACAGGAACATGTCCAGGCAGGTATTAAACGTCTCCAGAGAAGGAGATGCCACAAACCCCCCTGGGAAGCCCCTTCGAGGGCTTTGTCACACTCACTGGGAAGAAGTTGCTTCTCATATTGATTCTGCAAAGTTGAAAGTCTTAAGAGCTGAGGAAACTTGTTCTCTAACTTAAGAAAAATAAAATGCAAAGGTTTCCTGAGGGTGTTTAATGAACTTACACAACAGTGAATGAGAAGTGGGGTAGGAAGCTGTGTTTTCATGTGTTTATGTTGTCTGTCAGCTGAGGTGTACATTAGGTGATAGCAGAGGCTGTCTTGGTACTTGATAGTGAAGAAAAGTCTCTTTTTCTGACAGCACAGTGAACTGGATTGGGAAAAATAAATCAAAAGGGTAAAATTTCTTGTGGGCTTTGTTCTTCTCTAACTCTGGCTTCCCTCTGATGGTTTGTGTATCACTTTAGCCCTTTACTTCCATTGGTTACTTGACTGTATAGAAGACATTTTGCTTATCAGTATGAGTGTGCAAACCCCTAGAATCATAGAATCACTGTGGCTGGAAAGGACCTCTAGGATCATCAGGTCCAGCCATCATCCCAACATCTCTCTAACCCCTAGACCATGGCCTCAAGTCCTCTAGCTACTCACTTCTGAGACTCCTCCAGGGATGGGGACTCCACCAGCTCCCTGGGCAGCCTGTTCCAAAGCCTGTTCCTGCTTTGTCTGAAAACAAAGAATCCAGGGAGAGATATTTTTTGTAAAATCTCAAGGATGGTGAGGTTTGTTTTGATAAATTTGAACACTTTCTTCCACAGTTTCATAAAAAGGACCTAACACTGACCATGTATCTTTGAACCTCTTCTTCCCCCTTGCACTTTTTATGGCGATGTGTGCCACAAAAGCAATAACAGGAGTGAAGTAGATGACAAAGTATAAAAGAGCAATGCCTGCCTCCTTCTCTGAACAACAATCTATCAGACACACTGCCAAAAGGAAGATATTTGTAGTGTTAAATAGAATGTTCACAATTTCATGGGACCTCTGCCTCTAGGCAAGAAAATGATCTAAAGGTATTCACTGCTGTGGAAGGTGACCATAAAACTACTTGCTTGCAGAACTAAGAAAAGCTCTAAATTCTCTGCTTTCACAAATATTTCTTGACATCTTGACTCATTGCTAAACGAAAATCATCAGAAGTTGTTTACCAACTGAGAGTGCAGGTGCAGAGAGGAGGAATAATGTGATTACATCTGTTTTAAAGTCTTTTAGAAGTGTTTAGGTAGTGACATAGACTGCATGAATTTTTGCCCATCCCCTTTATGTCATTCTGTAAGTTTTTGGGGTTTTTAAATTAAAATTCTGGAAGTATTTTCTCACATAGCATAAGCACAGAGAGACTTTTCTGTCAACCTTGAGAAGCAACAACTGCTTGTATGAATGTGGCAGTCTGTGGCAAAATTAGAGGGTTGGTCCTAAATTGGCTGGCTCCAAGTTCTCTACACCTGTTTGGAGATGAACCTTGGAACATGAGTGATTTAGATGAAACAATCCAGCAAATTTCCCTCCTTGAGCTCTGTCATACACTGAGTGAGAGACTAAATACAGAGCTATGTTTACAGGACTGATGGACGTGCAAGGCTAGAGAGTGAAAAGTGGCTGAACTCACACTTGTTATATTTTACTCTCAAGAATTTCATTGCTGGAATCAGTTGAGAAACAACTGGTGCTGATAAGTGTTTTCTTCATGCTTACAGAGATACATATATTTAAAAAGAATCATCCAGGTTGGAAAAGTCCCTTGAGGTCATTGAGCCCAACCATCAACTCTACACTACAAGTTCGCCCCTAAACCAGATCCCCCAATAGTACATCTAAGTGACTTTTCATCCAGAGATGAGGACTCAGCCACCACCCTGGGCAGCCCATTCCAGTGCCTGACCACTCTGTGAAGGATTTCTTCCTTATGTCTAGACTAACCCTCCCCTGTTGAAGCTTGACGCCCTTCCTTCTGGTTCTGTTGCTAATGACCTGTGCGAAGAGACCAGCACCAACATATCTACGGTGTCCTTTCAGATAGCTGTAGAGAGCGACTCCCTTGGCACAACAAGCTTGGTCCTGCATCACAAGGAGTGATGCAGAAAAGCCCTTTTCATAGCCTTTGGGTTGTTCTTAGCACTAGGGTTTGGCTGTGCTTTTGTACCCTAAAAACTTTATAGTAGCTGTAATTTGGTTTTGTTCATCTTGTCCTATCTCTGAGAGCCTCTAGGAAATACTGCTGATTCATTCACTGTCTCTGCATCGTCTTTTCTTGCTGCAGTTTATTCTTTATTTCCTTTTCAGTTTGGGTTAAATTTTTTTAGTGTAGGTATCTGGAGAACCGTCTGCGATCTAAATAGCTCAATGCCGTTCTTTTATGCCTTCTCATAATTTCTTCTGATGATTTCATACCACTACCTTCTAAATCACACTCCATTTCTGCTTGTCTTAATGTTTTTGTGACAAACCTCCACAATTTAATACTGATCCAAAAAAAAGTCTCATAGGAACAAAGGAATGGCAGACTGTAATCTCCAGCTCCTGTAGCAAAGCACATCTCTTTGGGCTGCTTTTATTTATGCATGCTTAGAGTCATTTGGATGTTTAGAACCATCTCCTAGAACAAAACCTTATCAAAGCACAGCATGACTGGTGAGGCTTTCCCCGGAGTGCAGTGGAAAAGAGAACGGAGCAAACAGTTGTGTAAAATATTTTATGCTAATGAAAGCAGTCGAAGAGGCTGTGTGGGGTGTAGAGCTACTCGATTCAAACACGGTGTGTATAATTCCAAATGATGTACGAGTTTCAGGAAGGCTGGAGCTCCTCTTTGTACATGGTCAAGTTATATCATGTAGATTTTTCAATGTCACAAAAGCAAATCCAGAGTTTGCTAATTTGGAGCTAAAATTGTGCTCTAAGGTGCAGAAAATAGTAACCTCTGTGAAAACAGAGTTATGAAGTCATCCAGGTTGGAAAAACTCTTTGAGAAACATTAATGCGTACTGGTAACACTTGATATTCTGCCTTTGACTACTCTTACATGGCATCAGGATGAAGTGTGTTTTATCTATAAATCCAGAGAACCGTGGAACGTAGCACACTGACAGCAAATTCATATGCGAGTGCCTATTATCTTTGCTAGGGAAATCCACTGAATGAAGTACGATACCCAGGCACTGCTATTTTTCCCTGCAAACCCTTCCTAATGATTGTCCTCCTTTTCTGCTGGCAGTGGTGATTTGTCTGTTGTCTCAAATGTCAGTTAGCCCAAGATAAAGAGGGAGGACATGAGTGGCAAGGAGGTAATCTTGTCTTTATCTCTCTTCCAATACTTCAGGAGTTTTACTTTAAATGTGGAGCACACCCAACCGCTGACAGTGAAACATCTGTGGCTTTGAACCTGGTTACAGCAAACAGCCGCTGGATCACTTGTATAACATGCACTGATATTAGGTAAGTACAACCGAACGTGTCAGAGATGCACAGTCTTGTTGCTTCAGAGTACTTATCACTTTCAAAGAGGGATTTTTTTGCTCTCTGCTGGCTTTCCTTTTAACACTTGGTTTTTTCCCTCTGGTATCATGGTGAAAAATGGGCCACGTTTTCAGGTCTGTTCTTTGTTTTGCTGATATGATTCTGCTTTATGGTTTTGTACCTTAGTTGAGCTGCAGGTGAAAAAATGACTGCGTAAGTTCCAACGTACGGAATCAAACCCTATAAGCCACAAAGAGTTATAAAGCAGGTCTGTGTTTAGTCAGACACCATGTGCAAGGGGGATTTTTCCACCTAACCTGCACACTGAGACCCATAACAGTGGTGGTTATCCTCAGTACAGTTACACATCTGCATTGGATTGCTGAAAAAGGGCTGGCCACATCACTATTAAGTCTCGGGAACTCATTACTTTTGCTCTACCCTTCCCCTCGTGTGCACAGTGATTGCTTGGGAGTGATGGGGTCTTGGGGTGAAAGCTTGAGGTCTTTCTCCTTGTAACTTCGCACCTTTAGCATGAAATGCTGGGTTACAACTGCGAAACCTGCCCTGTCTTGAATAGCTGCTCTTATGGATAAGAGTTCTGGCTAAATGGTCCTTGCACCTTGTTATGGCTTTCTTCTATCTATTGCTGGTATTTGCCGAAGTTCTCTTCTAACTTCTAGCTGTGAAGTTAACTGTTTTCTAGCTGTGTGTCAAAGTGCAACCTCAGGTGCTCAAGGTAGTGGTGTGAGCGTGTAGATCTTTGCTGATGATCCAGACTTAAGAGCCAGTGAAAGAAAGCCCAGTTCTGTTCCTGCAGAGAGGAACTTTTTAGTGCTTGTTTTATCACAGCAAATTATCAATCACAGCAAAACGTCTTGTGATGCATCTGTTGTTGCATTCTTCTTCATTCCACTTGTAAATGCTGCAGTCGGTCTCACTATATGATGCTTGGGCACATATTCAAGACAAATATTACTTTGCAAATATGTAGATTAAAGCCCAATTGCCTGTGAAAGACAGCTACTACTGTTAGGAGTGATTACATGAAACACATTTATCTACTGATTAGGAGATGGTTTGGGGTAGAAGTGGAAAAATAATAACTCCATGTTCTGCACTGTATTGCTATTGATTGGTCTGCATTTTGCAATAGAAGACAGAACACAGGAAATCCTTTTAAGGTTGGAGGAAGTGTGAAAGAAGCTCTTAGGAGATGTCTTGGCTGGGGTGGGGCAGAAAAACTGGATTCCTATAAGTAACCTTCCTAGATTGTTATGTCCCAGAACTAATACGATAATACGGTGTTGTGGTTGGATGCTACTGTGTTGATAGCGGCTTACTGGTTGCTGATAGCATTTGGCTCAAGAAAAACAGATCATTGCTAGAGATGAAAAGATAATTGTGCAGTGAAGAGTGCAGTGTCCATCCCTTCCCACACAGACTGCAGTGTGGTTGTGTGTCTCTGTCAGAAACTACCTTGCAGGCAGTACATGCTGCATTACCTACCTTCTCCCCAGTGGTTAGGTGTGGAGCAGTATTCTGCCTTATTGTATACTTCGTAAGATTTTATGTGACCCCTGTTCTCTTGCACACCTCCTAATTTTCTCCACCCCTGGCAGGTCTCTTGCACTGATTTGTGGAACTGCACACTAGGAAAAAGTTCCTCCTCTTGCAGATGTCTTTTAGTTCTTCTCACAGTTATCTTACAGGAAACTACTGTATCTTGACTTGGCCTCGGTGCAGGTGGCCCCATTTGTTAGTGAAAATTTATACCGAAGAGAATTGTGAAATCATAGTTATTGCTTAAAAGAGGGAAGTTGCAGGGGATGCTTGAACTCCACTGATTTATAGGGTCTGTCTTCCAGAAAGAACTGACTTAGGAAGCATCCTTTCTGGTGTATTTGCAGACCTGGCTTCTAGGAACAGGTTAAAGGCCAAGTATCAGTCTCAGTCAAATTGGGACATCTGTATTTTGCAGCAAGAGTGCAGATGAAACCACTTAAATCTAGTTAGTTCTCACATCCCTTCTAACAACTCACTGGGTGAGAGGAAGGATCTGGCTTGCTGCAGCACGGAGCCTCGTACGTGTCTGTAGAGCTAAATGAGAACCAGTGTCTGATCCCTGACTCTAAGTCAAATGGCAGTGACTGACAGATACCCTGCACAGTGCTGTGGCAGACATCCTGGCTCGCTCTTAAGGACAGCTTGGTATAATAATGAAGGTGAAACCCAGTGGGTCATGGTTGAAACTAGGTCTGCAATGCAAGTGTAGTGTTTATCCTACTGGTAAGATGGCACAGAAAGGATTCCTAATGCCACAGAACATTAGGGATTGGAAGGGACCTGAAAAGATCATCCAGTCCAATCCCCCTGCCACAGCAGGACCACCTAGAACAAGTCCTAATATTCCCTGCATATGGCTTGGGAAGCATCAGAAGAGGTCTCCCAATACTGTGAAGTACAACGAAAGGATACAATTGCTGGACTAACAACTGAGCTTTGTGGGATAAACAGTACTGTCTTCAGGCCCTGTGTCCTCTTGATTCTCAAGTTCTTGAAGTATTTATAGACTCTGGGAGTAGTTGTGCGTTCCTGACAGCTTACTTTATTAAGCTATGTAAAAAAACACCCTTAAAAAACCCCCAACCAAAACCAAGATAACAAATTAAAAAAAGAAGAAAATGGATGTCTTTCCCCATCAAAATACTGATATTTTTCTAATAACTCTTAAGTTTTGAGAAAACATTAATATATTAAATAGCGAGTGTCTTTCAGAAGCTGGATTTTTTTAAAGCCACAGAAGTCTGTTCTGCAGCGCTGTGGGACATTAAACCTGCAAGTGATGCTAAGAACTGAGGTACCAGGAACTGAGGTACCAAGAGGAGCTTATTCTGTTTCACTTTGTGGTCAGGCTTGAGAGTTGGGAAGATTTCACATGTAACCCCAGGCGAATGAAATAATTTCCCAATTTAACTTGTGACAGTCATTATTTTAGTTTCTGAGTTTTCCCTTTGCAAAGACAAACTCATTCTGCAAGGAGAGAGAGATCAGCCAATGGAATAATTCCAGTGCAGTGCAAATGTTACTGTAAATTCCTGGGCTACTCATGAAATTGCAGTTTGTTGAGTTTCTAATTATTTTCTCCAACCTAGAATTCTTGGAGTATTTATCTGTAACTCAAAGAAATTGCACAGATACCCCTGACCTTTTCACTTGAAATGCTTAGTTGACTGTATTTGTGCTGGCTATTACTTTCTAATTCTCCTCTGCAGCTGAAAAGTAGCAGCCAGGGGATTCAGCAGCCTGTAGTGAAAGCTGCTTTTGAACATTCAGGTGGGAAAGAGGAATAAGTGAATTTGATCATCAACTTTTACTTTGCATTAGCTTCACTACAGGAACTTTAACAAAATCTGTCTGTTGTTTTAAAATGAGTTTTTCTGCCTTTTTGCAAAATAAAAATTAGAAGATGACAAAGAGGTACTGATTATGTATTTCTTAAATGTTGTTATTCACAGCAAGACAGATAATTTCTGTAGCTATTTCCCTCCATTTATCATGGACACCACAGGCAGAGCAGTTAAGCTCCATGACTCTTGGCACAGTGCATGTATGGTTTTAGCAAGACTTGCAGAGCTCAGAAAAGTTGTATTTAAAGCAGTAGTTTACTGTATGGTCTATAGAAAAATATGGATTGGGAGTGATATTTCTGCCTATTGCCAATTTTTTGTTCTCAATTTTACAGTAGGAAGACTTTCTGTTTGCCTTTGGTTTGTATTTGATGGTCAGAGCTGCATGGAAATGTTACTAGCATAGTGGAATACTTCAGAGCCAAACACCCTTGTAGGCTTATGCCAAATCCATAGGCAGTATTCCATGTAGTGTGTTGCCTTCCAATGTGTTCCTCTTATCTACAGCAGAGTTAGTGTGAATTGGCAGCCTTTATGCATTGATTTTGCTCGGCAGCATTCGAGTTGATGGGTTGCTATTTTATGTCTTTGAAGAAGCTCTTAATAGGTTGAGCAAATGGCTGCAAGTTGAAACAAACACTGAAACTGTGCAATCCTCAAGGGGTGATCTGCTTCTGTCAACTGTTTCCAGCAGAAATAACATCAAAAGGGGTTTAGGAGTACCCCAGGGTACCCGTAAATCAGGCTTAGGAATAAGAGTAGCGTTAAGCAGGGTAAAAAGAAGATGGGCAGAGCAGAAGTGCTTTACGTCACCTTTTGCAAACTAGGTACGGTACAGTTCCTAAAGATCCTCTTATTTTCAGCTTTAAACAGATAATTATACAGAGATATAGGGCTTGTTATCGCTTAATGTGTAGAAAGAATGCTCCAGAAAGAGAATGCTGTTATCAGAATTTTGTTATGAAACAAATCCTGAGTTCAAAATCTTGAATAAAACCAAAAGATTTTGTTTAGACAGTGGAACGTTGTAGTACACTTTCCTACTCTTCAGACTTCCTAATGCTAGAGCTGGAAGTGAGAGCTTTGTTTAGGTAGTGGTGTGAGTTAGAAGGGCAAATGCTACGTGTTCTTCAAGGGTAACGGTGACGTAAGGTATTTGTCACAATTCCCTTCAGCCAAATCAGTTCAGACTGTGATCACATTAGGCTCCGTGGGCAGGAGTGTTGGAGAAGGTCAGCGCTTGGAGGGAAAAACTCAAAGCAAATGTACTATAAGAAGTCCTACTAGAAATTCAGTAGGCAGCTCTCTCCTCCTTAAGTCAATAAAGAATGACTGACTCTGCATGTTGTTCGGCATAGCTGTGTGTTAATCTGGTTCTGGCAAAACTACTTGGAACCCCCTAAGCCTCACTAGCTCTCAATCAGCCATCTTTTTGTCAGTCTATTTTTTTTTTTTTTTTCAGGAAGAACAGTAAATTTCCAAGACTCTTCCCGTCACTTCATGCCATCCCACTAGCAACTGTCCTCACTCGTTGCCATTACTGTAGAGTCAGGTCTGAAACTCATGAACTTGATTTTTATGGGGCAGGATTCCCAAACTCTAAGGGATAGGATCACTTGCTTCTTGGTAAATACAAATGGTCTTCAGTTGTGGATTCTGTGTACTTCACCTACTGACAGGTGGTTATATGGGTTAGCATGTTTGTAATGGAATATTGAGGGTTTGGAGCATGTCCAGAGGAGGCCACGAGGATGATCAGTGGGCTGGAGCACCTCTCCTATGAGGACAGACGGAGGGAGTTGGGGCTGTTCAGTCTGGAGGAGAGGAGGCTCCAAGGTGACCTTCTTGTGGCCTTCCAGTATCTGAAGGGGGCCTACAGAAGAGCTGGGGAGGGACTT